>ML685831.1:3979600-4012268 GCA_007922175.1 Pelusios castaneus
TCTTTCTTTCTTTCTTTCTTTCTTTCTTTCTTTCTTTCTTTCTTTCTGCGGACGGAAGGGGCTGTGGGCAGTCGAGGATCGTTGAAGGGGCTGTGGGCAGGCAAGGATTGGGGAAGGAGAGGCGATCGCGGAAGGTGAGGGGCCCAGGCATGGAAGGGCTGGGCACTGTGAGGTGCTAGGGAGGAGGGGGGAACTGCACTCCTGCCCTTTTCCCCACATTCTCTCCTGCCAGCCAAGCCATCTCTCCTCTTCCCTTTCTTGCCACCCCCCTGCTATGCTCCTACATTCTCTTCTGCCCTGCCACACGCCCCTGCCAGCCATCCCACCCCTCCCCTCTCTTGTCACATATCCTTTGTCCCCACGCTCTCCACCCCTGCTCTCTTTTGCCCTACCGCCCCTTTTCTTCTTTGCCCCTCTTCTTTGATGAGACATAAAGTCACATAAGAATAAAATACATTTAAATTATTAATCAAAACAATTTTAAATAACAACTTTTATTAATTTTCCATCATTCTATATTTTTCAATAATTTCTGTCGTGTGAGTTTGCACAAAAATTTTATTCAGAAAAAGTTTTGCACACGGGTTGAAAATTTTGCACACAAGCCACTAAACCTTAGAGGGAACATTGCTCCTGAATGCTACATTAGTAATGCTGATAATACAATGTTTAGCACGTTTCAGGCAACATTCAGGTTGTATTAACTATGGCTTAGCTTGCCAAGCTATTCATAGGGATAACCAAATTAACCACAGGCAAATTACAAGCCACCTGTTATCCTAAATAGGATATATAAATTGGTTGGCTCCCACCAAAAAAAAAAATTATCAGAAAAATCAATATCTTTGCTTAGAGTTTCCTGATCAACATTTAGCACTGTTAGGATAGAATGAGACGAAAGTCCATGTGGACATTAGAGGGATAAGATAACAATTCCATCATAAACACCTATTTTCCTTCTCTTTAAACGAATGATTTGTGATATCATTCACTCTGACAGGAAAGTGCTCAAATTTATCAGAATTGTGTATGTGGTGTGTATATATAATGTGGCTGATTCACAAAAACATTGATTTGCTGGCTTCCTGGCAAGTGTATGTGTGTATTCTCCTTTCATTTATTTTTTATTTTGTGCTAGGATTATTTGACGAGTAAACCTTATAGTTTTGTGATAAAGAAAAATAAATCCTTGCCAAATTTGCTTGAATAATAGAGATGGTGCTATGGAGCAATACTTGGAAGAAACTTGCTTTTCCCATCGAGACACATGGTCATAAAAATCCTAAGATATTAACACACCCAAATAAGAGCTTTTCCAAAGCAACAAATAATATGTTTCTACTTTAAAAAATATATGATTTTGCTATCACCAATCCAGGAAATGTTCTAGTGTAATGACAATAAGATTTCTTTCCAAAGTGTCAAGGATTCACAATACTAACAAAAGTGCATACCTCTTTCATCTTTTTGTTGTTGAGAGGCTGTCTCCTGACCTTGCAAAATCACTAGGGTAAATTCTGATGTAGGAAATGAAAAATCCCTATCTTAAGAAAATATATCCTGTGCTGTGCTCTCTTTGCTATGCTGTGTGTGGTACTTTAGATTGCAAACAAGGGACAGCAAAAAAGTTTGACTAGCTGGAACACAGAGGAACAATGAACCGTTGAAAGAGAAAAATTGTAATGATTACAAACCATTCTTCCTCCACCCCAAATCCCCCATTACTTCCCAGATAGCCAGGTAGCTACTTGACAGAGAAAGAAACATAAGCAACACACTTTATTGTGGCATGAGACATAGAAGTCCCAGGAGGTTGAATAGGTGGTCTGTGAAGGGAGGAAAGTGCTGTACAGAAATTTGAGGGAATGGCATCAGTGAACTAGATGAGATCACAATTTGTTGTTGTTTTAATTGGATTAATGTGGTGCTCCTAAAAATGGGAAACTGCTCTGTGAACTAAATACTAATTGGTAATGGAATGGAGAGTCTTTTATCACTGGATTGTTGAGAAATGTATCCTCAGGATAGGAGGACAGAAACTTGATTACTGAGTGCTACCTACATTTTTGTTTTCATTAGCCTATGATGGCTGTATATTTTCTCTATCTAGAGCTGAAACTTCAGTTTTGTCTTAGCTGAGAAGCAAGTCTTTGTGGTCATGGGAACTAAGCATCGGAGAAATTTCTTAACTCCCCATTGTGCCTTTTGAAAATCTCCCCCACTATGAATAAGTGCATTTTACTCTCCTGTTTTGTTTCTTTTGCTGAAGGATCTGCGCCAGTACCTAGCTAACCTGGCTGAGCAGTGCACTGCTGACTACAATGGTGCTGATCTCCCTGTAGTAATAATTCTCGATAACCTCCACCATATCGGTTCTTTGAGTGATATCTTCAATGGATTCCTCAATTGTAAATATAATACATGGTAAGTAGTAGCTCTTCATTCCCCTGCCTTTTATGCTTAGAACAATTAAAAGCTCTTTAGGAGTTAGACATGATATATGCTATAAGGAACCTTTGTATTTCTTATACCCCGGTTCAGGAAAGTACTTAAGCATGAGTTTAACTTTAAATACATTAGTAATTCCATCCCTGCTCAGCCAAGCACTTGTGTGTTCTTCATTTTAAGCATATTTTAACTCCCACTGACTTTACTAGATTTAAATGGATGCTTAAAGTTAAGCATGTGCTCTAGTTCTTTGCTGAATCAGGATCTTAATTGCTATAGAACACATCTGTTTCATGGAAAAAAGGCCCATTAATTCCATGAGAAGAGAACAAAGCTTGTGGGAGGATAACAGCAAATGAACTACGGTTGTTATCTATAAGGTGTTTTCCTTGATACTGTGTGGACTGATGGTGTATAATATCTTCTCTACCTGTGGTAGACCTGCTGTTTTCAGCTATCTTGTGAGCAAAAATTTACCATTCTGTAGAAGAGGGGAAAATGTTGTTCCGAAATAGTACCGCAGGAGAATAGGATTGATTGGCTGTCTTTCGTGGTCAAAAAAGAATAAAAAATAATTAAGGTATTTGAAAACTGCTAGTGGCCTATTAATCAGGCGGTTTCTGCTATAAAAGTGCCAGTGGTAGGGACTTTCCTTCATAAAATATTTGTATATTATGGCTCAAGATTCACTGGCCTCTGGTAGTAAAAGTTCTAAACATACCACAGATAATACATTATGTGAGCACCATTTTGCCTCATTTATGACCTCTAGTATAACATAAATGTGAAAAGGAAGAAACACCTGAGAACAAATATACTAAAAACGTCTGACCAGAAATCACTGAAATGTGACATTAACTATCACTGATCTTTTCCAACATGGCTCCATGCAAGATAAAAATAATGTTTTCTGAACAGCCTCCTGGATGGATTCTGTTGAAATGAAGCTCCCTACTAAATGCATTACTTTTCTCTTTTCAGTCCCTATATTATTGGAACAGTGAACCAAGGGGTTACTTCATCACCAAATCTAGAGCTGCATCACAATTTTAGGTAAATACACCTTTGCCTTTAATTTAGCCATTTTTGCTTGTGCAGGCTTCTCTGCCTTCCTTGTCATTCCAGCTTATCCACCAACACCCTTCTTTTGAATTTAATCATACTCTACAGCTGTTTGTCTCCTACATCTTTCCCTTAATCATTGCTATCTGTGTGGCACTTTCTGCCTGGAAAAATAGATAGAGTATTTTTCCTATTGCCCCACTGTCCTGACAGTGGTATACTAAATATTGTTTCAATATGCCCACCTTATAACATTTCCACTAGCTTAGAAAGTTCAGGAACTGAGATCACCATTGTGATGAAGACCAAATAGAACCTTACTGTTAGACTTTTTATTTTAGTAGATTACCAGCATTAAACAGCGATGTCACAGTTTATGTTTAAGACGGAAGGCAGTGTTTATTACTTGTATGATTATTTGATGTTTTCTCTCCCCACATTAGGTGGGTGTTGTGTGCTAATCACACAGAACCTGTAAAAGGTTTCCTGGGAAGGTATCTGAGAAGGAAACTTATAGAGACAGAAATAGAAAGAAATATACGCAATAATGACCTCATCAAGATCATTGACTGGATCCCTAAGACGTGGCATCATCTCAACAGCTTTTTAGAAACACACAGTTCTTCAGATGTGACCATTGGTGAGTCCTTGCTGTGCAGTGTTCTGCTAGCCTTTCCTCAACCAGCAGAATGAAATAAAGATAAAGCCTTGAACCTTTCGTAAGGTTTGTGAAAGTTGAATTGATTTTGTAAAATCTTGTTGTATTTAAGATGAGACTGAAAACAAATCACCATGAGAAACATGATTTGTAATAGTATTGGCAACCTGAGAGAAACCTGGAAGTAATGGAAATTGTCTGAGGAAGTCTGTTCTCCTGGGATTTACATCCTGACTTCTAGACCAAAGAGGTTCATATAGTGTTTGCCATGAAATACATCAACTTGTACCAAGAATTTCCACACTAAGCCTTTACCCACACTTAAAAGCTTTGTTGATTATCTATGCAGTATAGTTACCGTAGTCACAGTCACATTAGAATAAAAGAGATTGTGCTGATGTGGCTAATTTGGATTCAGCAAAGTGAAATAAACTATACTGGCATAAGCACTTTTCTACTGGTGTAATTGTGTCATAATTAAGGCTTCTAATGGCACAGACATGCTGGCAAAATAGCATATCTCTGATGATTTAGCTATGCTACAAAAAATGTTCAAGTGTAGTCCAGACCTTAGAAAAGAAGGGAGAACTACTCTAATTTTTAATAACATGAAACTGATAGTAGCCAATAATTTTAGTGATCTATAAATGTTCTCTTTATTCAAGTTTGCCCCAGTAGTTATCTTTCCTTAAATTTTTTGGCAATTTTTTCCCCTCATAATACATATCACTTAACAAAAAACTTTGCTTCTTAGGTCCTCGCCTTTTTCTTCCCTGCCCCATGGATGTTGATGGCTCCAGAGTGTGGTTTACAGACCTTTGGAACTATTCTTTGGTGCCATATCTTCTGGAGGCTGTGAGAGAGGGACTTCAGGTATGTAGGTAGAAACACTGTATCTTGCTTCAAGTAATTTTCCATTGGCCTTCTCTGGACATTTTAAGGCACAGTTCACTAAGTCTTGGTGGACATGAGTATCTGGCTTTTTTGTCTTACTACTCCTTTGGTTTCTGTCTACTTGACATTTTTGCTTTTCTCTTTTTTCCTCTATGGTTCTAACTGTTCCCCTTTCCTTCCACATTCTTGGAGCAATCCTGCAATCTGAAATGAATTGTTTGTCACCTAATTTTTTTTTCCCATTTTCTCTTTGGCCCCTTTCCTTTGCTTTCTTTTTGCTCGCTACAACTTGGCATGCTATGGAAAGTCATGATATGGAAAGAGAGACGGTGAACTAATATCTTTCACTGGACCAAGTTTTGTCGGTGAAAGACAACCTTTTTAGCTACACAGAGCTCTGAAGAATTAAATTCTGAAGACCTCTGTGTAGCTTGAAAGCTTTTCTCTTTCACCAACAGACGTTAGTACGATAAAAAATATTACCTCACCCATTTTGTCTCATTAATATCCTGAGAGCAACACGTCTACAGAAGCACTGCAAACAACATGATATGGTAAGGTAACTTTTGCCAAAAATTCATCTAATGAGACAGCTAACATTCACTAAAATTACTGCTTCATGGAGCGAGGTTTAGAATCTTACAATTATTGAAGCATCTCTCTCTTTCCTAAAATCACTTGTGCCAACTAAGATAATGTGTTGAACATCTGATAAGCACAGTCACACTGAGATTCGTGGGGTTTATTTAGACTTGGAGAGAAAAAAAAATACAAACAAACAGTGGTATTCTCTTATGCTCTGCCCGTATGCCAAGTCTCGCCCACATGACACATTAAAATGAGTCATCTTCATATGATGGTTGCCTCTTTTTTGTTTCTTGAGTACCTTAATAAGCAATGAAATAGTTAACATTTCAACTGTTCTCTTTTAGCCGGAAAGTTAAAACAAATATAAACTTGAAAACAATAGGAGTCATTTTCACAATCATGAGGGTTACAGACTTTTTAAAATGAAAACTTCAGGTCTAGAGCATAAGATGGCAGTGTCCAGAAAAAAAAAGTTTGTGACAAAGCAGCCCAGTTCTTCAATACTCTGAATTGTTTAACAACAATATAATAATAATAATTAATAAATACACAGAAGTCCAACAAACCTGCTTTCATTTTTTCCCTGCTGTTGGACTTATTAAATAGAAGAGAAATGTTCTTGTAGGAAGCAATAAGACCAAGATAATCAGAGTCCAGGAAAGATCATTCGGACTTTCAGAGAAAATGTGACTCTGAGTAAGACGAAGATAAAAGGAACTAGGTGAATTACTTCTCTTAACCCATTGAAAGTGCTCCCTTCTCAAGGTTTAAGAGGCTTGGCTATTGTTCTTTTATGGCTTCCCAATGCCAGGTATAAATGGAACCTCTCTGTTTTTATTTCCTATGTCCCCCCTTTTTGCAACATGAGTGAAAATAGTGTCTCTTCAAACTGTTTGTAGTTCCCAACTACCTTAAAAACAATTTCTTGTGAAGTTTCTCGCTCCTTTCCCACAGTTTCTTTACACAGTTTTTCAAAACTTGCAGCTTCTATTGTTCTCACTTTGTTTTCATTCTCCTTGGGGATTGCTAGGTGTGGAGCATTTTTGACTATGCAGCCATTTCATTTAGGTGCCTATCAGTAGGGAGCTCTTTTCAACTTCAGGCCAGAATTGTGGGTGCTGAGCACTTTTGAAAGTCTGGCCCAACAATTAATGTAGTCTGTACCACAAAAATTGTTTAGATATCTTTGATTTCACTAGTCTGGTGTTATAAACAATAACATTGAAAGCCACACAGTATAGATAACTAAATGCATAATATCCATCATTTAGATGTATGGTAAAAGAGCACCATGGGAGGATCCATCAAAGTGGGTAGTAGATACTTACCCGTGGAGCTCTGCAACTCTGCAGCATGAATGGCCATCGCTACTTCAGTTAAGACCAGAAGACGTTGGGTATGAGGGTTATGCATCCGCACAAGAAGGAACAACCTCAAAGCACATTCCACAAAGTGACCCAGAAGGGGATCCCTTGGTAAGAATAGTGCTTTTTGTTTATCTTAATAATGTGTGTTTCACCCTAGCAATTTGGAATGTAAAACCAGTTAAGTTATTATTTATTTTAAAAACAGAAAGAAGAAGAAAAAGCAGGGACAACATATCAGAATAGAAAGCATAACCCGCTCTCGTGTTAAAATTTTAAAATCTCAGAAATGTAATTGAATTTATTTCCCATCTGTCTAGATATGTGTATGATCCTCATCATTGGACAAGCTGAGCACTTCACACGTATGAATCAATTGATTCTCAAAGTGCTCTGTAAAGTTGGTAGATATTACCTCCATTTTACAAATGGGGAACTGAGAAACTGAGATCTAAGTGACTTGCTTAAGGTCGCTTACACACAGTAGCAGAACTGAGAATTTAACATCCTTCCTCCCATTCACAGGAACATCTCTGGATGACTTATTGTTGCATCATTACTTACTATATCTGAGGGAAAAGGGTAGTCAAAATCATTACCACCAGACAACACATGTAATGCATTGTTTTATTTAAATATGCCCATTGATGTTTGGACTTAGTTATATCTGTTCTGATGGCATATTATATCAGCCATTCTAAAGAACTATTATTTTATAAATCTCACTCTTCATACTGCCTTTGTTAAAATTCATAATGTTATTATAGAGAACCCTACGCCACTACACTGGGAGTATATTCGGAGAAATGGAACAAGCCCAAGGAAAAGGAGAAAATGCTCTGAACTACATTGGTGCTAAAGAAGTTATTCCTCAGTCCCTACAAATGCTTGAGGCATTCATCTCCCAGAAATCAGATCATGGGTCTCCAGACAATGTAGGGAATTAGCCCATGTGACCTACTGTTTCCCACCCGCACAAATGCAGGTGTGGCCCTGCGAGAGAACCTCCTGGCCATGCTCCCAGAACATCCATTGTCCCTTCCACATAGCCATGTGCAGAAATGGTTAGGAGTGAACAAGTAATGTCCCACCATAACAAACCTTTGCTGTCTGGACCCTCCCCCATCCCCCATGTAGCAAAAATGTGGCATCTTCACTGCATATAGGCTTGATCCTGCAACCGTGAAGCCAGTCGGAGGGTTGATACTGACTTTAGTGGTGAAGAATCAGGTCCACTGAAGCTAAACGAGTTAACAAGGTGTTTCAGAATTTGTCTCATTCATACAATATTCCACTAACACACACACAGTATTTGTCCCATACATAGGATGTGTAACATACACATTAAATGTGGCTCTTAAAGTTTCTTCATTGTCTCCCCGGTACAATGTTCAAAGTTTATAGAATGATCTGTGAACGGCGTAGTCACAAAATTACAGACAACCAATGATTCCTGAGCAAATATGAAAAGGGAGTCACACAAGTAAAATACCTTCCTTCCTTCCAACCTGTCTCTGCACATTTTTTGTTACAAGAAACCTCAACTATTCGCCTCAAATTCACTGTCCTTAAACTGATGTTGTGGAGTGCTCTGAGCACATTGGCACAGGTACTGCTTTTAATGATAAAATCATTAGCATTATACAGAGCTTGTCACGGATCTGAGCAACTTTCTAGGGCAGGCATTTGACTTCTGATGATTTATCAGATGCACTCCAGGCTCCGATAATATTCAAATATCCCCAAATGAATTCTGTTTATGCTTCCTCTGGACTATGGTCTGCTGTTTTCTGTTCCTTTTGCTGAGGTCAGCTCCTGAGCAGCAGATGGTGCTCTTGTATGAAGCAACTGGCTTCAGTCCAACTTTGCCTCCCCCTTCCCCACACTCTCTCTCAGAGGGTCTGTGTTTGTGGCCGTGTTTGCAGTTGCTTTTACAATTTATTCAGCCTAAATCAGCCAAAACATTATTGGAGGCTTGATTGTCTCCAGATATGGGCCCAGATGTCCAGCTGTGACACTGTTTCTTTTGCCACTCTGTACTGCAGCTGCACCATTTACACCACTGAATTGGAGAGTTATGAGGCAGCGCTGTTATAGCCCTATGGCTTATTAGACATTTACACTCCTTCTTTTATTTAAATCACAAAAGGCTGGGAAAGAGATGGCACTGAGGAGGAGCCACAGATACGCTGCCCTTTCTGAAACCATTTTGCCCTTCTTCTCATTCTGGTTACCAGCGCACTGCATACACCACAGTAGTTTAATTAATTTTTGACATAACCACAGCAGCATTAAATGCTACAGTAATTACATAAACATTTCCTTACCTTCTTTTTCAGATGAATATGCTAATGAGGCTCCAAGAAGCAGCCAATTACTCGAGTGCACAAAGCTGTGACAGTGATAGCACCAGCCACCATGACGACATTTTGGATTCATCTCTTGAATCAACTCTCTAGAGAGGATGAACCTGGGTAGAGGATTATGGTAAAATCTAGTTCCACTAACTACTGCCAGGATTAAAGCAGCACACAGAGGTCCCTGAACAAGAGTGGTGTGGGTTGTAGGTAGGCAGGAGACTTATCTCTGCAAAGTCGGGAATTAAAATTGAAGTGGAAAGCTTTGAATTCTTTTAATTTCCAAGGCATTTCAATATCAGTGGAGCCAAATAAGACTCCATTAATCAACTGGAAAGGGCCCTAAATGGAGGGCAACTAAGCAGATTGCACATGTGTTAGCCAAACTGGAACCTGTTTTTTTGTTTTCCTCTCTTTAAAAGTTTACAGTGCAAACTTTTTGGTTTTGTTTTTTTTCCCCTTTCCTTTACTCTGAGGTGCTGCCTTAGCAGTGCAGTGTTCTGACCCTCTTCCAACCTCTGTTGTGCCACATGGTGCTGGTCACAGGACTGCAGTAGCATTGGTGTTGTACTGCCCATTCCAAAATGAATCAAAGATGATGTTAATAACTCAATAAGCACAAATAGTATTGTGCTATCACCAGAAAACACTACTGTGATATGCTGGATAAGTGCCAATTTAACTCTTAATTGCCATGGTCACAGTGACGCTTTCCATCAAGTTTTTAGTGTGCAACTCACCAATTTTATAAAGTTGTTTTTACCACAAAGGTCTTTTAACCCACCTGCCCACTCCTTTACAGTTTTATACCAATTATTAACCAACACTGACTAAAGGCTTTTTTAGGGCTTTGTTTGTTTGAGCCTTTTCAGTGGAAGAAGGAACATTTCCTATGGTGCTGTTTCACTGCCTTAAAACAGATTTTTAGAACAGTTTTACAGTTGGTTTAATTCCTAAACCATTGGTAATTTACACTGTTTTTTTTTTCATTTACTAACGAAATAACGTCACTTAACACAGTAGCCTCATATCTGTATATCATGATTTTTTAAGAAATGGATCGGAGAAAGAACAGTTGCTATATACTATTTTTATCTTGTGAATAGACTGCTCTGCTTGCCCTCAGAATAATATACAAGGAACCCAGAACCCACTTCCACTATCATCTGAAAGCTAACTCAGATCCATTCAGTCCTGTGGAATGGAGTTTTTGAAGGATAGATGTTTCAAATTCTTATCCAGCAGAGCTGGATGCACTTGATGCAGCATGAGCACAAACATTTGTTTATTTTTTTTTCTTTTTCTAGTTTTAAGCATGTTGTTTTGATTGCTATTGTTGAACATGAAAAATTCAGCATTAAAGAACACTGAAGCAGTGATGTCCACTGTGGAAGAGGAAGAGTTTATACTGTAAAAGTGGGTTGATTTTGCACAGTCTACTGGGTGGGTATTGTAAATATAAAAAGCCTTGCACAAATCAAAACAAACAAACAAAAAGAAAATGTATTTTATCCTGTTGGTGTTAAAGAGATGTTTCACTTGCTGAGATTTCCTCAATGTTGCAAACACATACAGAATGCAAACCTTAAAAGCTGTTTATACCCGGTGTGTTTGTCCTGTATTTAGAGTTGTCATGACTATGCAGGAGCTATCGATGCTAAAGTGAGCATGTTTCAATTTGTTTATTAATCCAATGCATTGGGGGGGGGGGGGCGGAAATGAAATTTGAGGTGCATCTGTCATGGCAAGCTACAAAAAGATTGCATGAAAACTGGTCAGAATAATTGGAAATGCTATTGCCACAAGAGACAACTGGTAAAAATAACTTTTTAAAAAGAATCCAAGGGCTATGGCATTGTGTATATGTACTATACACTTAAATGGATGTTACCTTCAGGATGTATAATTGGTGCTACTAACTCTTTGTGGCCATCCTGTGGTCATTTGCTATAAAACAAAGAAATCAGTGCAGTTTTCAATGGCTCCGAGCTGCATCACTGAATCAAGTGGTCCCTACACGGTGCTATTGCCCTATTACAAATTCCCATTTATTTTATGCATGTAAAATTTACTCAGACTTATGTGGGGCCCCAAAAGTTAGATCAGTTTCTATTGCAAAACATTGGCATGTGCATCTGATAGCTGACTAAAAGACCATATGATCTTTATTCTATGTGTGGTCTGAACAAATCTGCAAATCTTTTCCTGCCATTTTTGACAAACACACACCATATTACCATATACAAAACTTCCTGCAATACATCTCAGTGAGTCCACCTAGTTTACAACTTAAAAATTGTTTGTGAAACATTTGTCTGTAAACATTTTATATTTTGTACATTTTTGATGTAACATATCATGTAAATAGACAGAAACAGTGAAATAAATCATCTGAAAAGTTTTGTAGTCTTTGTAAAGCCCTAATAATAAGTATTTGGTGTCATCGGACTTAACTGGATGATGTATTTTTTATTGGTTTATTGTTCCTCTAGCTTGTAAACCAGCTTGCATATATTTTTTTGCAGGTGTGCACACTGTATCTGTCTAAATTATTACTTTGCCATTAAAGTGGAATTATTTATTGAAAGTGCAGTCTGGTGTCTTTGCAATCAGGAATACTGAATGATTGGATTGTATTTCAAAGATAGTGTGTAAACAAAATGACAAATGGAAGGAAGTAATTTTCTCTATATGCTGTGTAACTAATCTTCAGAAGAACGAAAGCATGTATTCCGTCTAGTTCTAGCGATCCCTTTGCTGCTTTTAAATGACAACTTCCAGGCAGAAATCCAACACACAGAGGCTAAATAGTTCAGAAACAACCTAAGGGTCTGATTCGCTACTCCACCAGTTCTATTCAAGTACAACACTACTGGTTTCAACCGTGTTACGTCTGTGTAAAATTGGTGCAATAGTGTATAAGATTTTAAGGGTACAGCCCCAACAGGTATGAATCTCTGCTGTTCCACTGAAGTCAGAGATGGTTAGTGCAAGACATGCAGCGATACTGATTACACTTGCTAATGATCGGGCCTGTTATATTTTAATGCTCATAGAATTAGAGATTTTAAGGCCAAAAGGCACCATTGTGATCATCTAACCTGATCTTTTGTATAACCCAGAGCACAGATCCTCAACTAATAATGTCTGCTTCGAGCCCATAATTTCTCTTTCAGCTATCGCATATCTTTTAGAAGGACATCTGTTTGATATAAAACGTCAAGTGACGGAGAATCCACCATGTTGTTAGGTATGTTGTTCCACGGCTTAATTATTCTCACTAATAAAAACGTGCACTTCATAGTTAGTCTGTCTTTGTGTAACTTTAGCATCTAACCCAGGGGTGTTACTCTGGGGGGGAAAAAAGATCTGGGGCACTGTTCCTGGGTGGGGGGCAGGGCAGGCCACTCTGGCAGCCACCCCATCCTCAGCAGTGGGTGGGGTGGGACTGGTACTCAGGGGCAGGCCAGCTTTGTAGGGTGGCACACAGCGGGACTGGCCCAGCCCAAGGGTGGGCCAGACTGGCTTTTGTAGTGGGGCAGCACAACCTGGAGGTGGTCTAGGCTAATGGGCCCTTCTTAGCCTGGGGCCCTGGAACTTTAGGGCCCAATCCCTGAGCTAAGGTGGGGCCTGCTAGCCCAGAGCACTGCCAGCCTGCACCACCCAACAACGCCAATCCACCCTACCCTTGGAATAGTTCAGTCCCACAGTGTGCCACCTGCAATGCTGGCCTGCACCCCCGAGTGCCAGCCCTGCCCTGCCCCCTTTCCCCGATGGAGCCAGAGTGGCCAGCCCTGCCTTCTGGCCTACCTCACCCCCACTGCACATGGAATGGCTACTCGAGTGGCCAGCCCCACCCTTCGGCCCACCGCCTGCAGGGGATGGTCTGGGAAAGGGTGGTGGTGGCACCACAGTAAAGTGGATAGCACAGAGCAGGCTGCTCCGCCGGGCTCAGGGGACTCAACTGATTCAGGGCATGGGCCCCATAGGTCAGTGGCCAGCGATGCCACTGGTCTAACCACTGGAACTCATTATACCTTTTTCTGCTAGATTAAAGAACAATTTATTATCAGAAAATTCTTCCACATTTATCATTATCAAGTCACCCCTTAATTTTCTCTTGGATAAATTAAATAGATTGAGCTTCTAGAGTCTATCACTAAAAGTTATTGTTTTCCAGAACTCAAATCGTTAGTGTAGCAATTTTTTTAACACTTTGTCAATATCCTTCTTGAAGTGTAGACATCAGAAGTGGACACGGTATTCCAGTACCATGTACAAAAGTAATACTATGGCCTACTGCTTGATCTCTCCTCATGCATCCAAGGATCATGTTTGTCCTCGTAGACACAGCATTGCCTAAGTCTTTTTTTGTCTCACTGCAATTCAGAATACTGTGTCACAAGCTGTAAATGTACATTCTTTGGTCCTAGATATATGATCTTGTAATTGAATTAAAATACACATTATTCAAAAAAGCCTACCTTACCAAATGATCCAGATAATTCTATATAACTTACACCATCATTATTTACCACTCCAACAATTTTTTCTGTTACCTGCAAATTGTATCAACAATAACTTTTGTAGTTTCCTCCATCGCTTTGATAAAGCTAGTGAATAACATTTGGGAAAGGAGAGATCTCTGCTGCACACCACCAAAACACTAACTATAATTATGATGATTTCTCATTTATAATTATTTTTTGAGATCTATCAGTTAACCAGTTTTTAATCCCTTTAATATTGAAGTGACCCTCAGAAAGTCATGTGAGACTAACTGAAATCCCTTATAGATATCTAAATATATATATAACATAGGTATATAATACATTCTGTTGTAAAATGCAAAGTAGATTCTAATTAGAAAATTCAAACCACTTTTAGGACCTTATAAACACTTGCCCTGCTTCTAGGCATATAGACATACATTCTCTTTTTCCAAGGATGAACACTCATGAACTTTAACTTCTCACTGTCTCCAAAACTGACTTATCTTTGATACAATGTAGCAAGCTCTGTTGCTCTGATGCAATCAGATGGAACAAATAATAAATATAAAGCATTTGATACAGTTCCATGTGGGAATTATTAGTGAAATGGGAGAAAATGGGAATTAATATGAGAATCAAAAGGTGGATAATGAAATGATTGAAGAGTAAATTACAGTGGGCCATGTAGAAACCATTCCTGGAGTAGCTCCACTAGAAACCTCTCCCTCCCTCTTCCTTCCTCCGCCCCCCCCCCCCGAGAAAAAACAAAACAAAAAAAAAAAACCAACACCCCTAAGACTGAGTTTAATACGTTTATGGAAGGGATGGTATGATGAGATTGCCTACAAAGACATATGGCCCATCCACAACTGCTAAATACCTCCAACTGCTGAACATGAGACACTAGAGGGAAGGGCTCTGAGTTATTATAGAGAATTCCTTCCCAGTTGTTTGGAAGTTGGGTCTTCTCCACATGTCTATGGTGTAATTTATCACCACGTTTCAGATCAGGAAGGAATTTGGTGTCAGATTGGCAGAGACCGTGGTAGGTTTTTCCCTTCCTCTGAAATATCACAAGACACTTGCTGGTTTAAATACAGTAAGTGGTAGATTCTCTGTAACTTGAAGTCTGTAAATCAAGATTTAAGGCCTTCAGAACTTAGCTAGAAGTTAGCCTACTCCATGCAGGAGTAGGTGGGTGAGGTTCTGTTACCTGCAATGTGCAGGAGTTGTTCAAACTAGATGTCCATGATGGTCTTAAAGCATACGAGTCTATGCAGCATTAGTATCCCTTAACATTTATCTAATTAAAATAGGAGCTCACATGTAGGAACACAGAAGGTTTTTAGAAAGAAAGAATTGGTTGACAATCTAAAGATGTCCTATCTAAAGATGTCCTAAAGCCAGATTCTAATTTACACTATGGCCCCCTTACTCTACTGTGGTGTAGTAAAGAGGATTTAAATTGAGCATAAATTATTTTTGCATGGACTTGAAAGATACTTTAGGCTGCCAGTGTGGTATAGAGAGACCTGAGTGTAAATAAGAATCTAATCCCTCATCCAAACCAGAAATTTAGAATTCCTTTGCAGCCAACATAAAATGACAATGTTTAATTACACTATAAGTTTATAAACACTGTATTATAAAAAGGAAATATAATATGACTGTTGCTACAATATTTAATTACCAAATTGTGTCTGTGTATAGCACATCAATTTATCTCCTTATTAGTGGTTATCTGGAGAACTGACCGATGAATCCGGTGTCCAGTGACAGAGATTGAAGACAGCAGCTTCTGAGATAATGGTATAGTACTTTGAGCTAAATACTGGTGTAATTGTTCCTGCCTATCAAAACTACTGTTTATGCTATTATTAAATAAGCATAGTGTTTCTCAGCATGCACTACTTTTTTCTAGATAACTGAATAACCGCACACAAATTAAATGCTACCAGTAAGTTAGTCTATGCTCCAGCTACAGATCCATTTTCATGAGACAAATGTATTTCTATGTAATAATACCAGCCACAGAAAATGGAATCTGTCATAAAAGATAAATTAACTAAGGCCTAGACTCTGTGACCCCCTTTCTGCATTAAATTGCATTTTCCTTGTTCTTAATTCAAATACAAGCTTAAATAAACACTGATAAATAGCAATGAGTGATCACATTGTTGCTAAAAGCTGAGCTTTACTGCACTCAAGTTTCATAAATGAAATATTACTGTGACTGCATTTTGTCTATGCAGGTCCTTGTTTGGGAATATTTCTTTATTAAATCAGACTTTACAATTTAGGGGGGCAAAGTTCAGACAATGAAAAGCTGAAAAACATGAAAAGTGGTAAATGCTGAGAACTAAAAGAAGGATTCGTATGGTAATATATAACCAACAGGAATGACTTTATCCTGCCATCCATAAATGGATGGAATCTGACAAACAAAGAAATAGACACCAGAACGAATATTAGCTGTAGAAGAAAATAACAAAAGAAGAGGCCTATTTAGCCCCAGTTAACTCTGCCTCAGCACTTACATTTCAATTCAACCAATAGCTACAAAGATTAAAAAACACTAAGATCTGATATATATATATATATATATATATATATATATATATATATATTGGGGAATGAATGTAGAAATTGTGAGGTTAATTTACTGGATATAAATTATTTCTGTTGTTATTACAGTGCCAACAATGTCACACGCACTTTATAATGTTTCCTATAGCCTTACAATCTTGGGAACATTTCTGACATCAATAAATTAGCATATTTAGCTGTGAACGAATATGGTTTGTTTGAGACATGGTTACAGCTTTGATTGAGTAACCCCTCCCTATTCAACAAGGCAATTTACCATGAGGGAAACTTCAAATGCATGCTTAAATCCATTGACTTTAATAGCACTTAAATATGTGCTTAAAGTTAAGGAAATACTTAAATGCTTTGGTGAAGTGGGACCTAAATTGGGATTTCTCAGAGGCTTGGAGTTACTTGGAACCATCAGGGAAGGGTCAAACTGAGATGGCTGGCAGAGCTAGTTAACTCTGACTCAGACAACTCAGCTGCTAGAAACATTATATAGATCAGGGGTTCCCAACCTGTGGCCCAGGGGCCAAAAGTGACCCTCGGGGGCTTTCATAGTGGCCCTTGGCTCCACTCCTGCTGGCTGGAGAATGGAGTCACTGCCTAGGGACCCGTGTGGAGTGTGTTTCTATAGGGCTAAAAGACTGATGCTGCAGCCAAAGGGATAGGAGATTAGTGCTACCATCCCCTTGGCTGTAGCAGGGAGCACAGCAAAGTACTCTGCCTAGGTCCATAGGTGCTAGGGTCCTTGGAGCCAGAGGGAGGGGAGGGGAGCACTGATCTTCCACCCCCATCCCAGCTGCAGGAGGGAACCATTGCCTATGGATCCAGATAGAATGCACAGAGCTACAGGAGGTGTGCGGTTTCCCTGCTGCAGCCAGGGGATGAGAAATCAATAAGCAAGAAGGCAAACTGCTTTTGCGGGGTGGGGGCAGGTGGGGAGCCTGCTGGAAGATACTGGTGGCCCATCAGGGCTGTAAAAATGATACCTGTGGCCCTCGAGCCAAAAAGGTTTGGAAACACTGATAAAGATTATTCTGAACAAGGTATATGACAGCTAAAATTTTCCTATTAAAAAATGAATTT
This sequence comes from Pelusios castaneus, assembly GCA_007922175.1. Lineage (NCBI taxonomy): Eukaryota > Metazoa > Chordata > Testudines > Pelomedusidae > Pelusios > Pelusios castaneus. The sequence goes on from ML685831.1 coordinate 3,997,143, forward strand.
TCAGTCAGATATTTCAGAGCTATTTTTTTTAGACTCTTTTAAGAATCAGGTGCTACTGAGAGATTAACCTTGTGAAGAACTCAGTCTCCATTTGCTCTTTCCACTTATTCTGCTAGGATACTTGCTGGAATGTTACACCTGGAATTTTAAATAAAGAATTGTGCATATTTTCAGCAGATTAATTGAGCCATCCCCCCCCCTTTTTTTATTTTTAATTAAGTTCAGACTACATGAGAAAATCTGACTTGCCAACTGCCTAACTCATATTGCGAGAGAACTGTCATATTATCTAGAAAGTTCTATACAATCCTTCATCATTGAATGTTTTGCTTTTCCTTATTTCTGTTTCTACAAGCACACCCTACTGTTACACCTCTTAAATATGTAGTGTTCTCTATCTGTGTGTAAACCAATACTTTTTAATACTTCTTTAAGAAAATTATAACAAGAATATCATTGAAAACAAACCAAGTTCAAATTTTACATTCCATATCACAAATCTAAACAAACCGGAGTTTAGAATAACTATTAAAAATATCTAGCAACAATAAATATTCCACACACTGAGGCTGAGGGACTAAGTCTTTTCTTCATCTAAAGTCCTGATTCTGTTTATCAAGTTTGCAAGATAAATGCTTGCAAATCCTTTACATGTACATAAATCCTCTTGAGGTTGCTTCCTTTATCTATTGTTTTATAACATGAATCGACTTTATTGTATTCTCTGATCTAATTTGCATTTAAGTCATTCCTCTTTTATTAATTTTAAATTGCTTTTTTCGTTCAGGTAAATAATTTCATTCACCATGAAAAAAAGGCCAAAATTAAAAGTTGCATAAACTAATCAAAGCTATTAACATTTCCCTTCTCTATGACTAATGGACTTAACATTATTTGTAACCTCTTTAATAAGAGCAGAGGTGCCCTGCAGACATAGTAATTAAGAAAATTAAAATTAGTGCCTTCATGAATTTACAGGATTAAAGTTTCCCTTCAGGAAAATTGAAACAGCGTTTAAATACATGATTAAGTCCCAAGGAAAATGAAGTGAACTTAACTTTGAACATATCCTAATGGCTTGAATATAAGGTTGGATTTAAGTATGGGCTCAAATGACTTTCCTGAATCAGAACTCAAATCCTGCAACTTCTATTCAGTCAAACCTCTCACTGAAGGAAATAGACTGCTGGATTTGACCCTAAGTTTTTTGGAGAGAACTTACACCCAGGAATAACAGTTTAATTGCACACACAGGCACAGATTTCACTAGATCCTTCGCTGCTCATTCAGATACATCCTCTGAAGTCAAATAAAAGCCTCCTTTTAATCCATCTAAGCAACAGACCTCTCACTCTGCAGGGGTGGAGTTGGTAACAATAAAACTTTATAAATTCCTGTGTGTCATTACAGAGAAAATGGTTACCTTACCAGGCTTACCAGGAAGAAGACAGATAAATGGTAGTATATATTAGAGTGTACCCTGAAAGAAAGTTTCCATAGTAGGAGACCATTTGCAGGGCTCAATTAGTTGTCAGTCTTGCCTGTGGATTAGAATGGTACAAGTACCAGAATTAAAATTAACTGTGATGGAGTTATTTTATAAGCCATAATTTTGTGGGGCTTCTGAACTGGCTATTCCAGGTTATTTTTGGAACATAAATGACTGGCTGACATGATGGGACTAGAATGAGAGCATTGCTTCAGCAACAGCTGATAGTAAAATATGCATCAAGGGCCATATTGTGCTATTGATTTAAGGAGAACTCCCTGATGTAAGGGAGAATTCCGCTTAAAAAGCGGTGGTACGTTATGGCACGTGGGATCCAGTAAATGGATGCGACATAACTTCCAGCCTCCCACCAAAATGCTAGCTTCTTTTACTGTCCTAAACTCTCACTGTAAAGAGAAAACACAGACTGGCTCAAGAATTAGAGAAAGACTCGGTGAAAAATCTGTAAACCTTGCCTTTGTCTGTCCAGGCTCAAAATTGAAAGCAGAGCACTGATTCTCTCTTTTCAGCTCTGAGTATAGACCTGCTGAATAAAAAACCACCTAATTTAGTTTCAGATTAGTTTTCTAAAAAGCTTATTTTGGCTGCTGCAGGCAGCACTCTTGGCTGCTGAGAATGAGATGGTAACTCTTCTGTGGAAGCCATTCCTGTTCCCACTGAAATTTGCTATTCCCATAATTACGGGGAGGGAACATGCTCAGTGAGGATCATCCAAAGGGTCTGAACCTTGTTCTATTGGAACTTCCTTTGAGACAGATCGGTTATGGAAACGCCATTGTCCTGCCTCCATATCCCATTGTGCTATGTCCAGGCACAGTCAAAGGTCTCTACTTACTCTGTCTGTACCCCTTGTTTCTCCTCTTTGCTCTAGCCATTCATTTCTCCTTTCATGCATTGGTTTCTGTTTCATTTATATTATTTTTTCTCTCTTTTTTGTTTTCTGTTTCCATTGTACATCCTCTCATTCAACAGAAGACTATCTGAGGCTCAGAATGATATCCATTTCTGGCTCTGTAAAATGGGACATATGATCTCACAGCTGAGCAGTATACTGCTTGGACTTGTGCCTGTAACTCTGTGAGCATTAGCTGTTCTGGTGGCCCACTGTATTAAAAACTGTCACAGTTGCAGGGAGGGAAGTTTGGTTTCAAGAAACTAAGCACAGTTTTACCTTCAGCAGCACATTTTCCAGGGGTGGATTTGACTGCTGCTAAGTTTGTACAGCTTTCTTCACCCCTATCGCTCCTGGCCTCTGTCCACTCCTATGCCCCTTCCTCCTTGCCAACTGGGAAATACAAAGTCAAGGGATGTGCAATTATCACAATTCAGGGTTATATCAATGAATAAGAATTACCTCATCTTAGAATCCTACTGGAAAGACTCCATGAAATTCACCATTTGTTTGCCAAGGACTCAGCTAGGATCTGGGAGATGGTGTGAAGGTTTCAAATCTCTTCATTTTTTTCCCCCCAGAAGCATATGGCCCTCTTATTTTTCTGCTGGGAACAGGAAAGGACAGTCAAGGATTGCAAAATTTCTCCACTTTCATTCTGCAGTATTCCATAAAGCAAAAAAAGATGGCATAGCCTTTGTTTTGATCAAATTTCCCATGGCCCAAGCTCTGGAAGAAAAGCTTTTTACCAAACACATACAGCACATCTTGAAAGCGAACAAGAGCCCTACTGGCATTTTGAAAGAAAATTAGAAATTGCCAAGTTACTATAGTGATGTTTGATAAGTAGTGGTTTGTATTCTGCAAGGACAGGAAGTACTTTCAATAGCTATAATTGAAGTAATATATTATTATTTAGCACTCAGGTAATACTTTTTAAGCAGGTCTCGAAGCACTTTACAAAGCTGAGTAAGGTTTATTGTACGGAATGAATAGGATGGTAACATCATTAAAGTCAGTAGTGTGTACTTTTAATGCATAAGCCCAGGCACTCAAGATGTTTCTAATACAGGGAAGCTTCTAGGGCTGACTGGCATGTCTCTTATAACCAGCTCTTTTAGTGGAAATAATACATCATGATGCAATTTCAAAACATTCTATGTAAGATGGCAGCAGATTAATTTTTTTAACCCCCCCAAAAAATAAAAATAAAAATCCAAGCGGTCACAGAAGCCATTTGGAGAGCACTATTACAGAGTAAAGACCAATAAACAGTGTGTTGAGCATGGGAAAGGAGCAAAAGGTGCAGATTTTTGGCATCAAAGTAGAGCAGATTTGGGGAGGTTAAGAGATGGAATTTATACAAACTCTTATCAACTGCTGAGCTGGAACTGATTTGCAAACTTTAAACAATCAGACGGGGTCTGGATAGGGACTTGGAATGGTTAACACATTACAAAAAATAATTGTCCCTGTTCACACATTCTCACTTTCTAATGACCTGATGTGAATGAGCCTCATCTACCCTAACTGAACTGACTTTGCTAACACATGTCCGTCTTCACCCTGGTATGTGTATATAACTCTCAACAGTAGTTTCCACTTCATGCATCTGACGAAGTGGGTTGGAGCCCACAAAAGCTTATGCCGGAAGAAATTTGTTAGTCTTTAAGGTGTCACAGGACTTTCGTTTTTTCTGAACACAGACTAACATGGCTATCCCTCTGGATCTTATCAACTGGTATACTATAGAAATACCCATCTTTAAACAAGATGTGAAATATGTTTGTGTTACCATATGTATTTCTTTTTTTGTCCTCTGTAGATAAAAAATAATTTCATAAGATGACTGAGCCACAAATACATTTAAACATGGGTATTTTTGAAGTGTGACAAGTACCCTGAGCTCCTAAGTAGTTTAGGATATCAGTGAGTGATCTGGAAATGACAACTAGCATCTTATTTTGAGTTGGTGGTTAAAAAGGAGCTGATTTCAAAATCAAGAAATATGGCTCCTCTGTGCAAGTGCCAAGAAATATATTTACTGGGGGGGGAGGGGGGCAGGAGGAGGAGGAGGAGGGGTAATTTCTAGGCATGGCTGGGAAAATGGGGATTCTTTTACATGACAAATTTTTAATTGTGTTAAACATTTTTCATTTCATTTGAAAATTTGCACAGCCTTATCCCATTTTTCATCAATATGGTTTGAAATGAAAACTTTCATTCTGAGTCTACTGAAAACAATGTGTGGATAGCTTTGAGGATTCTGCTCACACTGCCAGTCACAATCGTGAGTGCTGAGTACAACTTTTCAATGCTCATTAAAACATACCTTTGATGGACAATGGCTAATGAGAGACTGACTTCACTTGTGATTTTATTGCTTGAAAATGCCATTGGCCAGTCTTTGGATCTCTCTGATGCTGTGTCTCAGTTTGCGAGGACAAAGGCGAGAAAAGTAACCTTTTAAACTAAAGGTCTAGGGATTAACATTCTAAGACTGTAACTTACTGTAGCACAAACAGTGGTCTATCCAATGTTGGTGCATAGTTCAATGTCTTGTAGTACATTTCAGTTATTCTTAAAATTAAAAAGTTTGCTTATGCTCAGAGGAAACAAATATTTATTTGCTTATACATGGCATGAATAAGTACAGATTTACAGTTCCTAGCATGCAAATTTATCATCTTACATGACAGGGATAAATCATGCATGAAAATCATGCATCAAAGTTATGAAAGGGCTACAAATCCATTAAAAATAAGATATTCAGAAGTTTAACAAATGGAGGGAGGCATTTAGGGTGCTCCTTGCCTGGGGCACCATTTTGTCTTGGGCTAGCTCTGTGTGTTCTGTTTTCTTCTGCCTAGCCCTACTGGAGCCATCAAATAATCCTCCAGCCTTCTGAACAAAAGATTCTGTTCTTTGCAGTAATCCACCATCCATAGTTGATGAGCTCTCTTTCTCACCTACAACTTTGTGGAGCCTTTGCAAGAAGGAAAACTAATTGCTCCCTACGGTCAATAACAGTGATACTTTGTAATGATGTAGGGATGCCTGTGAGGTGGATAAATGAAACTCTTGAGGAAGAATTCCACCTGGCCAACATGAAGAGTTTACTCTCTCAAAATTCAACTGAGTTTAGTGCCTGTGAGAGTTAGCAGGTTGATGGCTCTATGAACAGGACTGCTCTATCCACAGAAAGGTCATAAAAGAGAAAGTGACTAGCACTGGTGTTGTTTAAAATAGTTATTAATGAGCTAGAGAAGGGGTGAATGTTGAAATGGCAACATTACTTTGGTTACTTAAGACTAGAGAAGTGTGAGGAACTTCAAAAGTGTGGTGAGTGGGCAGTATGATGGCAGATAAATTAAAGTCAGCAAATACAAGATAATGTATGTTGTACAAAATACATAGAACTATTCGGATATTTTGCTAGGTTCTAAATTAACTGTAACTATTTGGAGGGGGTGGGGGGAACCACCCAGGCATCAGTGTACGCCTTTCGATAGAGCTCTCTGCTTAATTTACAAGGGCAGTCAAAAAAGGCAAACAAAATGTTGAGATGTATAAGGAATGGAATAGCAAATAGTGAAAATGTTAGAATTACATATTTATATTTGTAAATAAATGAGTTGCCTTCATCTGGCATCCTGTGCTAAATGCTGGTCATCCCATCTCAAAAAGAGCAGCAGAAATAAAAAGATTCTAGACTAATGAAATGAAAATTATTTAGCAGCATGGAAAGGAGGAGCTAAAAAATCTGGGATCTTTAGAAAGAAGACCAGTAAGAGAGATGTGACAGTGCTTCAAAGCAATGAACGGTATTGAGGAAGTGAATCTGATACCCCTATAAACCTTTTCTCATAATACAAGAATAAGGGGACATTCAATAAATCAGTTTAAGAGCAACCAATTTAAAATTGCTAAAAGGAAGTATTTGTTCCACAGCCAGCTAGTTCCACAGCTAGGAGGATTCATTGCTGCAAAATATAATTAAGTCCAAGAACTTAGCTGGAATTTAGTGGTTCCCAAATGTATTGGTGCATGTGCCATCTTCTCAAAAAACTTTGGGATGTGACTGGATGGACATCAGGGTCATTTACCACCAGTGGCACAACCACCCTTTTTGGATCCCCCATGAACATAGCCAAGGAGAGCAATCCATAGTTATGCTGGGCAGGAGGGTCAGATCATTGTCTACCTGGAGTGAGCCAGAGGCAGTGTGTAAATGCATGGCAGCAAGACAGAGCAGGGACCATGTTGTGTGACTCTTTCAGTCCTGACTTCCTCTTTGCTCTAGGAAGGAAGCAACCTGCGCTGTCTAACTACACACAAGCTGTGCTGCACTAGGTGATACATTGGGATGGGGCAGAGCCCAATCCCTGCTCTGGCCCACACACTCTTTGACCTGATTGTCAGGCAGGGAGCAATGTCCCGGTGGATTTGGAGGCTGTTACCTCTGCTCCAGAATAAGTGTAGTTCACACAGGGTAGTAAAAGGGTAACTTATACCCTCTTACTATTCTGTGTTGGCATAAACATGCATCTTAACTTGACCCATTACTATTAGAGAGGATAAAAAGTTTATCATGGTGTATGTGTTGGGGCGTGGTTGGGGAGGGAGTTGAAAAGATATAAAGCCTCATGTTTCAGGACATAAAGGAGCCATTAACTAGGAAGGACCCACTCCTATGAGCCTACTGTCCATAGTTCTCCACTCCAGGGAGTATCTAATAGTGGCCATTGGCCAATTTTTATAGACAGGGTAGCAGGCTTAGTGTGTCATGGAACAAGGTAACAAACACTCCCAACTGACTCAGATTCAGCAGCACGCTTTATGCTGAGAACACAGTGCCTGACGAGTAACGAGCCAAGCCACTACTGCACTGATAGACACCGACTGGACTCCCTGAGTTCCTATGGCTATATCTACACTAGAAAAGTTAAGTCGACTTTAAGTCGACTTAATAAGGTCAACTTAAAGTCGACCTTACTAAGTCAACTTAACAAAGTCGACAACTTTTCTAGTGCAGACATAGCCCCTTATCGACCATATTAAGCCGACTTAATGCTTTAAGTTGACTTAATAAGGTCGACTTAATAAGGTTGACTTAGGCGCTAATCCCCGCCCCCAGACTGGCTTTAGGACGACTTAAGGAGTCGACTTAAGGCTGAAGTTGACCTAGAACCAGGTGTTATTAAGTCGACTTAAGCTTTTCTTATGTCGAATTAAGGAAGCGCTTAAGTCAACTTAAGAAAAGCCCAGTGTGGATGTGGCTTTGTTTAGGTCAACTTAAGCCTCCTTAAATTGACCTAACTTGCCGGTGTAGACGCACCCTATATTACTGCTATAGGAGAGCTCTGGTGCACAGTAATCAACAGGGGGTAAACTATCCTAATTCAGTTCCAGCCCTGCAAAGGCTGCATGAATTTCTTACATAACGGGCGATTGGTATGATCAAGATGTGCTGTCCTCTGATCTGGTGTGGCAGCTCAGCCTTGCCTCCTGTCGTCACATCAACGTATCTCAGCAATACTTAAAAAAGCCAGCCAGAAGGAGTGAAGAACAACTATGTATTCCATCCTAGGTCTCTCTATTGATTCTGACTACAACAGTACCAATTAGCACCAGCTGTGAGAGAGGTTTTTGTCTTATAGAGAACTGAAATGAGATCACCAGCAAATTTTACATAGGTTACTTAACAGCCCTCACTTGCTAATGCCTGGCAGTTAATAAGAATTTACTTACAGCATCAATTTATTAATAATCAACCAAAATACAAGAGATCTTGCTAATAAAATAAGTTTGAGATGAGAGTGGAAGGAATCATCCCAGAGGCTGAAAAATATCATAAAGCCATTCAGAAAAGAATATAACATAGTTAAGCATTCAGAAGTGTTGTTCTGTCCATAGGGAGGGCACTTTAAAATAAGTGGGAAGACAGAGCACAGTTGACATGGGATTTTATTTCTTACTTTCTTCTCTTTGTACTACAAATGCACAATTGCAACAGAGTGGAAAAGTACTGACCATGCTGGCTAGGTCTGGCGATCCATCAGTCATTAAAACCTCGATGCACCCAATAATGTGTGCAGGTCAGACATAAAGAACCTAACTGTAGAGCTACAAACTGACCAATGGACTAGAAGCCAAAATGTGCAGAGAAGCATCCAGATTAAGCTAACCTAGAAGAAAACACACATACATTAGAATTAACCTAGGAGACATAAGGAGAACCAGGACTCTTTCTTTCTTGGCTTTTCTACATCGCTGTAGAACCTGAACAGCTCCCAAATTCCACATGAAGTAGAGCAGTATTGTTGTCACCTGATTCCCATTTCAGAGCTTAATGCAGACCCTGTGAATTGTGGTTGTACTATTCACTTCTATTCTGTTCAAGGGCTACATGCAGGAGCTGTGTAGTTTTACATTCAAGCTGATTATGGTAAGTTTTCCTCCCTTTTCTTCAGAAAATTCAAAAATAACAGGTTGGAAAAGTCAGAGGGGCTATCTCAGCATTAGTGAAAGAAAACCAGAGCAGAGGAGATAGAGGAAGACAGGAGATGTAGAAGGAGCAGGATGGTGGAACAGGAAAGAGGGAACCCGTGGATGTTGGGAAGCAAGAATTATTACAGACTGACAATGTCCAGCAACATCCTGAATAAACTTTACTGAAGTAAATTAAACCTTATTGAATTTGTTTTAATATCATTGGAATACATTGTATTAAAAATTTCAGTAGTGTATATGCTACTGTGGATTTGTATGTATTTCCATGGGATGGATAAATAGGAGAACAGCAGAGGGGTGAATAGGGAAATTCACTCAGGTTGAATCAGAGAAGCCACCCCTTCCTCCCGAAAGGGATGCATATGGGGCCAGTGGATAAGGAAAGAATTTTTGGGTATATAGTCTGATTTTAAACTGTCTCTGTGACCAGGACCTCCTGGGATGACCTCCTGAATGTGCAAAAATCAGGACAAGCTGCAAAACCGGGAGCCAAACTCCCCAAACAGTGATGGGTGGTATTTAAACCAGTCTCCCTATCAGTCACAACCAGGCTTCTAGTTCCCTACACCGGTCCCCAAGAAGCGTGCCAAAATAGAAACAGCCCCCTTTATTGCACTCCAGTTCCTCTGGCTCTCACCTAGCCCACATGGTCCCTTAAAAAATTAGGTTCTCCTGACTCCAAAGAGCCAGCCACCTTACACAGAACAATATAGGTTTGGATCTTACCCAAAATATCACACTGATAGCCAATCCTTAAGCAACTACAGTTAAAGGTTTAATATAAAAAGAAAAGAAACAAAATATGAGAGATGTTAAAAGGGTCAAAGTGAATCACATACATACAAATTCCAAAGGGGTAGCCATGTTAGTCTATTGCAGAAAAACAACAGAAACCTGTGGCACTTTTAAAGACTAACAGATTTATTTATCGCATGAGCTTTCGTGGGAGAAAATCCCACTTCATACATACAAATGATTCAAAGTCCATGGAAAGCAGTTTGCAGGCTTGTTCCTCTGGTAAACACCCAGCACCCGGGTGGGCCTCAGTCCTTCGTCCAGTCGCAGATGAATAGTTCCAGAGATGGGTGTTGGCTGTAGACTGGGGACTTGAGACAAGATGTAATTGGGGCTGCTGCCTTTTATCACCTCTGGCCTTCTCCATGCTGTGTACAGTTCTTTACAATCAAAATGGAGTTGAGTCACATGTTCAAGTCCTAGTTGCTCAACAGGTTTCTCCCTGGGCCCATTGTACCTGGGAGCTTCCTTAATGGGCCATTAAGGAGACAATGGCCGTAGATATCCCATCTGGGGAGCTAACCAGAATCACACAGGTTAAAATATAGATATGACAACCATATTCCTAACTTCTAGTACAGATGTAATTCTTATACATAAACCATATACTCATTCCCAGCCAATTATAACCTTTCTATTGGTATCAAACATGGCATACCACATATGTATTATTACAAATATGCAATGTTATTAATATGAGAGAACAATCATAAATGATCCCCTAAAACTGAACAGCATCACAGTCTGTGTCTTTTTTCTGGTCCAGCAAATGAACAAAATCCTTTATCCATGGAGGGCCTCATTCCTTAGGGTTGGGTTGGAAGGACTGGGTTAATTCTGTTAATTTATTAGCATGCATGTAGGTTTTTCTGTTGTTTTAATAGCGTGTTCTCTATAATGCTCTTTACCTCAAGAATAAAGTAGGTTTACTTAGGAAGTACAGTGTGATAAGTTATAATTGTTGACAAACACTCTGTTTTCGGTCTCTGAAGAGAAAGCAAACAGGTACCCTTGGGTAACCTGTCTGTGCATGGTCTCAGAGAGTGAATGCAGGGACTTGTGCAGACTGGGAATATCCCAGTCAGATGGGAGAGAGATGTGGGCTCCACCCAAAAAAGTAAGCTTCTGGGGAGCAGGAAACTGAGAGTGGATGTCCTTGCTGAGCCACTGAGAGGAAATACTAGAGCGGTTGCCTGCAACGGTGACAGGAACAATGCAGTATGAGAGGGGATGTAGGAGACACAGAGCAACTAAAGAGGAAGCAGAAAATATAAGCAGGAGACAAGAGAACAGGGAGACCTGAGTGGGAGGTGGGTGTAGGTGTCTGTGACGGGGTGAGCCTACCCTGCACTAAAGAGTCCCAGCAAACCTTGTGGGCAGCAGAAGCGCCGCCCCTTAAGCCTGCTGGGTATGCTTGGACTGCTGCCCTAGTATAAATGGAAGCAGATCAGCTCAGTGTGGGCTGACTGGCGAGAAGGAAGGACCTATGCGGGAAGTGCCTGTCCAGGAGTCTTATCAACCCCAGGTGATGGAAGAGGGAAACCTCAAAGAAAGCCACCTGGAGCAGACACACTGTGACGGCCACAATGAGACTGACCTGCAGGCACAGATTTTGGCTTGCGGACTGCAGGATCCTCCAGAGCAGCAGCTGGTAGCCCACATTTGAGGTGAGGCGGCCCAGACTGAGACCACGCCAGGGAATAACTACCTGCTTGGGTAGGAAGTAGCCCAGGGGCCTGGGTTGTGGAGCCGGGGTGGTACGGCTGGGAGCCAGCATGTTTCGGTCTGCATCCCTGCTGACTGGGTGCCATAATCCTGGCACTGATAGAGCCCTGGGCTGGGGCTGAGAGGAGCGGGAGGGCCCGAGTCCTCCCCTTCCCCCCCCCCACCCACCAGGGTGCCACACTCCTGCGGCTAGGCCATGCTGCCCTGACCCAAGGGCCTTCATATGGACTCTGGCTACTAGGCCGTGCTGCCCTGACCCAAGGGCCTGTATACTGACTCTGACTGCTAGGCTGTGCTGACTTAAAGGGTAGTGTTTAGTGACTTGGTAATGTTACGGAGACCCCCTGACTGCACGTGCCCCTCGGATTTTCCCCACCTGGGAGGCCAATGGGGGACTTAGTCCGTGACAAGGACCAAAATAGGAGAAGTACTATGGGGCCAGTGACAGTGGCAGCCAGAGGCGGCTTTTGGGGTAGGCGAGGCAGGCGGCTGCCTAGGGCCCCGAGCAATAAGGGGCCCCGTCAGGGTCGGTCGCCTGCTTCCATAGTGGGTCAGCAACCCCCGGCATGCCAATGCTGAGTGGCAGCAGCACCACTCAGGCTCCCTCTGCTGGCCATGCCCCCCAGCGTGACCTAAGGGCTGGGGCCACAAGAGCCGCCTGCCACGGCTCTATGTTCCCTCTAAGCTGCGCGAGTGCGCGGCTGCCGCATCCCCCATGCATCCCGGCAGCCCCCGCCGCTCCCTGCAGACCCCCAGAGCTGTGGCTTTGCCGCGGCAGACCCGGCTGGCACCCGGCCTCTGGGCTGGCCCTCGCCGCCCGCAGGGCGGGACAGGCAGGCTCAGGGCCAGGTCAGGTGTGCGGGCCTGCCTGCCTGCCCCACATGGCTGGGGCAGTGGAGTGGCCGCGGCTGGGGCAGGATCCCGGTCTCCTACCCGCCAGCCGCCTCGACTTCCCGGCCCGGGGCCAAGATTGGCCTCCGGAGCTGGGGTCTGCTCAGCCCCACCGGCGGCCTCCCGGGGCCCCAGTCGGGTCCCCCTAGCCAGCAGCCTCGGCTTCTCTTTCTTTCTTTGTCTTCCTTTTTCTTTCCTTCTTTCTCTTCCTTCCTTCTTTCTCTCTTCGTTCTTCTTTCTCTCTTCGTTCCTTCTCTTCTTTGTCTTCCTTTTTCTTTCCTTCTTTGTCTTCTTTCCTTCCTCTTCCTTCCTTCCTCCTTCTTTCTTCTTTTTTCTTTCTTTCTCTTCCTTCTTTTTTCTTTCCTCTTCTTCTTTCTTTGCTTCCTTCCTTTCTTTCTCTTCCTTCTTTCCACTTCTCCTTTCTTTGCTTCCTTCCTTTCTTTCTCTTCCTTCTTTCCTCTTTCCTTCTTTCTCTCTTTCCTTCTCTCCTTCCTTCCTTCCTTTCTTTCTCTTCCTTCCTTCTCTCTTCTTTCTCTTTCTCTTCCTTCCTTCCTTTCTTTTCCTTCCTTCTTTTTTCTTTCTTTCTCTTCCTTCGCTTCCTTCCTTTCCTCTTCTCCTTTCTTTGCTTCCTTCCTTTCTTTCTCTTCCTTCTTTCCTCTTTCCTTCTTTCTCTCTTTCCTTCTCTCCTTCCTTCCTTCCTTTCTTTCTCTTCCTTCCTTCTCTCTTCTTTCTCTTTCTCTTCCTTCCTTCCTTTCTTTTCCTTCCTTCTTTTTTCTTTCTTTCTCTTCCTTCGCTTCCTTCCTTTCCTCTTCTCCTTTCTTTGCTTCCTTCCTTTCTTTCTCTTCCTTCTTTCCTCTTCTTTCTCTCTCTTTCCTTCTCTCCTTCCTTCCTTCCTTTTTCTTTTTCTCTTCCTTCCTTCTCTCTTTCTTCTCCTTCCTTTTTTCTTTCTCTTTCTCTTCCTTCTTTTTTCTTTTTCTCTTCCTTCTTTCTTTGCTTCCTTCCTTTCTTTCTCTTCCTTCTTTCCTCTTCTTCTTTCCTTGCTTCCTTCCTTTCTTTCTCTTCCTTCTTTCTTTGCTTCCTTCCTTTCCTCTTCTTTCCTTCTCTCCTTCCTTCCTTTCTCTTCCTTCCTTCTCTTTCTTCTCCTTCCTTCTTTTTTCTCTCTTTCTCTTCCTTCCTTCTTCCTTCTTTTTTCTTTCTCTCTTTCCTTCCTCCTTCTTTCTCTTCCTTCTTTCCTTCTCTCTTTCTTTGCTTCCTTCCTTTCTTTCTCTTCCTTTTCTTTTTCTCTTCCTTCCTTCTCTCTTTTTTCTCTCTTCCTACCTTCTTTCTTTCCTTCCATCTCTTTTTCTAAAAAAAACTTTTAAAAAATTATTTTTAAATAAAAACCTTTCTAAAAATTAAATTTCAATTCAAATTCAATTAATTAAACCCAATTAATTAATTCTATTTACAATCACTTTAACTTCAATTAATGCCTATAATTTCTGTTGTGTGAGTTTACCCAAAAATTTTATTCAGAAAACGTTTTGCACATGGCTTGAAAATTTTGCAGACAAGCTGCCAAACCTTAGAGGGAACATTGCTCCAGGCTCCCTCCTGCTGGCTGTGATCCCCCGCTCTGCCCTGTTCCTGCCTCCACAGCAAGGTAAGTGCTGTAGGGGGAGCCAGTTTGGGGGCTGGGGACTGGATCGGGGCCTGGGAGCTGGCGCGGCCCTGTTCAGGGACCTGAGGGCTGGCTTGGGAGCCCAGGGGTAAGCATGGGGGTGACCTCAGGGCCCGAGGCAGCATGGGGGCCTGGGAGCTGGTGCAGCCCTCTTCGAGGGCCATGGGACTGGCTCAGGAGCCTGGGGGCTGGCGCGGGGGCCCGGGAGCTTGCCCGGGGACTGGCTTGGGGGCGTGGGGGCCGGTGTGGCCCTGTTCGGAGGTCTGGGGGCTGGTGTAGGGGCTGGCTCAGGGCATGGGGCAGCAAGCTGGCGCGGCCCTGATCAGGGTCCCGGAAATTGGCGTGGGGGCCCAGGGTCTGGTGCGAGGTGTGGGGGCTGGCTCAGGGCGTGGGGTCTGGCGTGGGGGCCAGGGGCTGGCTCGGGGCTTAGGCCTTGTAGGGGGCCCCACAATGGGCCTTCACCTAGGGCCCCAGATAGCCTAAGTCCGCCTCTGGTGGCAACTATATGACAGCTGCTAGAGAGGAGAATGGGCTGTGTGCATGTGTCATCGAGGAAGAGGAAGGGGCCTGAGACAGGAGGGACTAAATGGGAAAGAAAAGTGGCGCTATGATAGGGTTACCAGACATCTGGTAAAAGGAGGACATGTCCTCCTTTTTATCATCATGTCCTCCATCCAGCATGCATTTTAAAAATATGTGATTTTGTCCGGCTTTTTACTTATGATTAAAATTTCAGGGTTTTTTTATGAAGCTACCATATACGCTCGCATATAAACCGAGAATTTTAGGGTCCAAAATATGCCTGAAAAGCTGGGTTCAGCTAATCCGCGGATCACAGCCAAAACCAGGGCAGAATGCTGTGTTCCAGTGCATTCAGCCCAGAGGCCCGGCAAAGCGGCAGACTCGGACGGAACGCTTGTTCCACTCTGTCCTTCTGCGGCCAGGCTGGGGAGTTTCAAACCTCCTGTTCTAAGCATGCTCAAACAGAGTGTGCTCAGGGCGGAAGGGGCCTGGCCCAGGAGCGGCTCTGCCAGCCTCTGCTGCAGCTCCGGACCTCTGGCCAGGTAAGGGGGGCTGGGAAGGGACCTTGGGAGGTGGGGGGGGGGCAGAGGAGCCAGGAAGGAGCCATGCGGGGGGGGG
>ML685831.1:4012368-4115252 GCA_007922175.1 Pelusios castaneus
CCCCCCCCCCCCCCCCCCCCCCCCCCCCCCCCCCCCCCCCCCCCCCAGAGGATCATAGAAGGGTCCACGAAGGCAGGCAGAGGAGCAGGGAAGGGATTGTGGGGGCTGGCAGATATTAATACTACATTTTCTCCATGTCCTCCTTTTCGTACTTCCCTGTCCTCCTTTCCATGCTTTGGTATCTGGTAACCCTACGCTATGAGGAGGAGCTGAGCCAGCTCAGAGATGCAGTGCCTTGAAGACTCAAGAGCTAATGGTAGCACAGTTCATTAGCACTCTCAATCCTTTCATCTAAAAGCAGTTTTTGGCTTTAAACTGGAGCTCTGGAAGCAAGGGGTTAATCCAGTGTCCGGTGCGAATTCGTTTTCTCTTGAAAGGATCTAATCCATTTCTTCTGGCTGCCTGAGTGTCTGGAAATATTTATAGCAGTAGCAACCTGCAGGCATTGTATAAAACTCATTCTTTCTCATTAGCCCATGAGATAACAGGATGTACATAACACAAAACATTGATACATAATGTGCTTTCTCCATCACTCAGTGTTCAGATCACCTGTTTCAGTGGGCTTCCTCCTGCTCCCACTGAAGTCAGTGGGCACTTGCAACCAAATGTACTGCGAGAAGGGTGAGAGTCAGCCAGGCGCAAGCCTCACCTCAGATAGAATCTGTCCTCTAACAAACAAGCAGCAATGAATGGGAGCAAGCTGCCTCCCTTGCTCTCTCTCCTGAAGCGCTATTTTATACCCACCGTCTGCCCACCCATCTGCTCAATCTAGAGTACCAAAAACTCGAAACCATCCCCTGCTTTTTAAATGGAAAAAAGCCTGCATGCATTTAAAAGAGGACAAGAACTCACATGATTTCAGTGAAAGCGCTGCAGCATGGCTCCCAGTGCTGCTATATGTTGAAGTTTGATGAAATTGGCAAAGTTTTTGTCATCTTTTTTAAATTTTCATACATTCCCAGGAGTTCATGAAAATGGTTTGTTTTGGCAAAAATGTATTGCCAAGACATGGAAGGCCAGCTCTGGTGTAACTTAATCTGCGTTTGTCTGCTCCGGGTCCAACCCTGCATGGCTTAATCTGGTGAAAGTCCCCACGGATGCCAATAAGAACTTTGCCCTGTAGAGTGGACTGCAATAATTGGACCTGAATTTTTTTTTCCTTCAGATTTCTGTGAAATTCACGGTGCAACAGGAAAGGTTGCAGACTGAGCATGAATCTGTGGCAAAATTTGACAGGAAAGTTTATTTAATGAAATTTTGTGTCAAGGTGAATTTGGAAGAGTTGTCCTTAGCCCCAGGTAATGAATTACTTCAAGTGGATTCAGCTTTTAGTATCAAAACTATGCACAGAGCTTTTGGATCTCTCTTTAACAAGTTTAAAATCCAGTGGCTGGCTCTCTCTGCTGCTAGCCCTTGATGCAGCACAGACGGAAGCTTGCTGTATGAAAGAAGGGGCTTATCAAAAAGGAATTTGTTTTTCTTTATTGGCATAAAAATGTGCAATTTTTTTTTCCATTTAAACTTGGCTTCAATTAGAAAAGTAGAAAATTTATATTAGAAACCACTGAGCTGCTATTGCAATGCACTGGGCAGCAGCAGATTCAAAGGAGTTTCCAGCTGAGTGACAATGGACTGCAATTATACCTAACGCACAAGAGGCCAAAACACAGCCTGTGGGCCTGATGTGGCCTATGTTGTTCTGAAAGGTAGCTTGGGCCAGCTGCCCTCTTTTAATTTGAAGATGTGGCCCTTGGAGTGTTCAATTCTGATTTCCAGAGCTTGGCTCTATGCTGTTTCCATAGAGATTTAAGGCTGGAAGGAACCACTTCAACATCTAATCTGACCTCCTGTGGATCACAGGCCACCACCGATACCCAGCACCTCACCCAAACCCAACAACAATAAGGAGATCAAAATAAATGAGCCCCATGGAAGACTAGACTATTATATGCTACATACAGAGGCTAGAAGGGACTGAGCGGCTCACAGTCCTGCAATGTCAGAGAAAAGTACTGAGTAATGGACCATAGCCCCCGCATTGAATATCTCCATATTAAAGACGATAGTTGTTGCAAAAAGTCCATTTCACACAGATGGGCAATGGCATTCAGACTCCTGGCAAATTGTCATTCTGGCTCTTGGAAAGGCAAAGTTTGCATTCACTAGTCTTTATGTATAAAGCACAAATTGCACTGTTTAGTCTGATCTTTTTTAAACATAATTAGAGCTTTCACTCTTTATTGTCTCTACAGTTGAGGATTTTTTTTTCCCCGTGTTAGTACAGTCACTCTTGTTGGAGATGCACAACCAGTTTAGATAAAACAAAACTAAACCTTAATCCTAACTTGAACCAAACCATGGACTACTTGTGAGGCATTTGGAAACATATTATTCATATACCTTTGCAATCCTGGTCTGGGCTGAAAGAAAATAATGGTGGAAGATCAGCTCTTATTGCCAAGACACAGCCAACTACTGTACATTTAGTGAGAGAGTCTGAGCTCTGATTTCTTGCACAGTTGACGTATTGCCTATTCCTAACTTCATTAGAATTGGGAAGCCAGGAAGTTGAATCAAGCTAGCTTGCTGAATAGGGTTATTTAGTCTCTTCTATGGTCCACCAGAATTAGAATAGACTGGAGATAATTGCTATGGACTACACCTGGTGGATCAGTTCTGGGGTGTGATGTGTGTAACTCAGGATTGCAGTACAGTTAGAAATCCCTAGGCTAATGCTGAGGCTGACTGTTGCACACTTCTTGCTCTACCTAAGTGTCCTAGCATGCATGTAGCATTATTGACCTTACAACTATATTTCACTGCTAGAGTGCAGTATCTATTTACCACAGTAAATAATGTCAATCTATGTGGGTTCTGTTCAGTGATTAGCTAAGGTGTTCTTTTTGGAAGTTTCAGGCCTCTTTATGTCCAGCACATGTATTTATTGCAATCACAAATTATGTATTCAATACATATCCCAAACACCAGTATTTAATGATGGCACTTCGCTTAATATTGTCAACATTGCATAGGAGCAATTCTAAAATCCCTCATGCATAGACCATTAGGGATCTGACCCCCACCTTTGCAGCCAGGAGCAAGTGCATACATGTACTATAATTTCCTGGTGACAGCAAACAACTGTAACTAATGCTGAAGAGACAAGGTGAGTGAGATCATTTCTTTTATTGGACCACTTTTGTTGGTGAAAGACAATTTTTTGCATTGCACTGACTGAGTTCTTCTTCAGTTCATGATAATGCTGAAAGCAGTGATGGAGAAGGGAGATCAATGCTTTGGCGTATTCTATGCTTCTAAACCTTTAGGGTGGGTTTCAGACTAGGCTGAGGAAATCAGAGTAAAGCTGTGCAGGAACCAGACTTTCCATTTCATTAGAAATTCAACACAATTTTCATTTTTTTCCCCCCTGTTCCTGAACAGAATGAAAATAGCACATGCCAAAACTTCCCAAGAAACAAAACTCTGATTTTTTTCCATTTTATTCTATCATTTACAAATAAAATGAAATAAAGGCATTTCAGCATAGAAAATTGATATGTTCTGTTCCATAAAGATAAAAAAACAAACTTACATTTCAACAATCTCAAAATGGAATTTGACATTTTAAAAACAATATTTTGTCAAATTACATGTTTTGACAAAATATTTCTATTTCAAACAAACATCATTTTTAGTGGAAATTTCCCACCAGTTGCAAACAGACCATAGGAAAGGAGCCATGAAGTTGGGAGAAGATTATAACCCTGGAACCACTCATTCCTTATTGCAAACTTGTTCCTTTTCTTGGCATTTAGGGAGTTTCTTGACACCCCACACGTTTCCTCGATCTTAAAGGGGTCACTGTTTCAATGATGAATCGTGCAGTATCTATGCTATCTTTAAAGGTCCAATCCAATACGGATCACATCCAACCCCTAATTGGCTTGTGCAGCCTCAGGATATCACAACTCAAAGTCACGCAGCAACACTTTTTATAATCAGCTACGAGTTTCAGTTCCCGTCGCTGGTGTGCATCATGAGCTAAATTAGATTTTATGCTATATGGCTAATACTATAATTGCCATTGTCAGCATTTTAAGGTTGTAACTGTCATCCATTTCAGGGAGATATAGAATAGAATCTTAGGGCTGGAAGGGACCTCATGAGGTCATCTAGTCCAACCCCCTGCTAAAAGCAGGACCACTCCCTCTAAATCATAAAAAAGTGTGTGCCAGATTTCAGGGGTTCACAGAAAGGGAAGACTAAGAGTGTATGAAGAAAACGAATAATTTGGAAAACTTAAAGGAAGAAAACCTGAACAGAGATAAAAATTTCCAAGTTCCACAGGAAATAACATGCTTTCAAGAAGGGTTCCCCCCCTTAAATTGCTATATTCAAGCTGAATGATTTTACAATGCTTTTAGTGGTAGTCTGGTGCTTATTAGAGTAAGGAGCATGACAATTTTTAAAGGGAATGACAAAATAGGAAAAATTTATATTCTGTTTTCATTAGTGTGAAATGCTGTTGGGTTTTAAAGTAACTTTTTTTCTGGTTAAAGGGCTATTGTCATGTAGCTTTCATGAGTGCTGTATTTCTTCTGACAGAAAAGGATGCAGAAAAGAACATTATGGCTTGTGTTTATTATCATGAAGGTTCTATATTTAAACATGGACAAGGCAAGCAATATAGGTTTTTTTCTGAGACTGAGAACATAACTAAAGACTCAAATGTATTTCTCCTTCTTAATGTTATAACAGCATTTATGTTCCTTGATTGGGATGGATGTGTAAATTTTACCGACTCTTTATAGACATACATGGTTGGTTTTATGTCACGAGTATAATCTGAAGGAAGATATGCAACAGTGTATTTACTGAGTCTGATGTGAAATTAGACAACTGAGTTATAATGCATTGTGATAATTCCTATTAACTGTGTGACATTTGTAGGTTAAGGGGGGGAAGGGGCCACCCCAGTTACTCCTATTTGTACACTTTAATTGGTTTGCCCAGATGCTGCAATAAATCTGTCTTTTTGCACATATGCTGGATTAAAAGCAAACTGTCTGATTTGCACAGCAGAACAGTTTTCAGGGATGTACGTGAAGAATTTCTCACTAGTTGCAGGTTATGAAGGAGATTTGTAAAACAGGTCAGTATCCTGCCAGGAGCACATGGTGCCAGCTGCACCATGGTCTTTGCACCACTATGGGCCATGATAACTGACAGGGGCTGTAACAAGGTCCGTTCCACACGGTGGCTCCGGCCCCCGAGCTGGGCCGGATAACCCCGTGTAGTTCTTCACCCTCAGGCAGGGCAGCGTGAAGGCACAGATGTCTGTGGCCTCCCAGCCCTCAGGCAGGGCGAGGCACAGAGTCAATGCCCCCCAGGCCCCAGGCGGGGCAGGGCAGGCACCTAGTGACTTGCCCCCGGTCCTCCAGGCATGGCGGGACAGGCACAGAAGTCACAAACTCCTCAATCAGGGTTTGCAGGGAATTGAGAGCTCCAGGAGGTCAGGGGTAGACAGAAGCTCCCTAGGTGCAAAGGGAAGGGAAAGGAGGGGGACGCAGGTCCACCCACTCCACTGTGTCCCAGCCCAGGGCCCTATCCAGCAACAGAGAAGTCTGCCACTGGAGTCAGCGGGGTATAACCAAACCCAGCTGGCCCGGGTCGGACAGGTCATACCCCACTGCCCCTGGGCTGTTTCCTCCTTACCTCAGATCTCCTTGCCTCCTCCCCAGGGTAGAGATCAGGGTACATCGCCAGCAGGAGGCTAGTCAGGCCTTCTGCATCTGCTGGCAGCAGGTCCAGCAACTCCTCCTCAAGATCACAGGGGCCTCAGGTTCCTCCACGGAGGGCAGCTCCTCCAGGTTGTAGGGATGGTTCTGGACTAGCTCCTCTCTCTGGGAGCTCTGTCAAGGGTAGCTCTTTCAGGTCCTCCCTGGGGGATAATACCACAGGGACCCTCTCTCCTAGTTACCCCAGGATTCAGGTGTTTTACCTGGAGGAGTGGTAGATTCTTCCCAGGGGGTTTGCTAGGGTGGGCAATCCCTCCACCACTGAGGAGGCTCTGGCAGCAGCTCAGTCCACCTCCTAGGAATTTCCCTCTCTGGAGGGTGGGTCCATCTCTTTATATAGCCCTCTCTCCCCTTGACTCCACCCCTGGAGTTCCTATGTCCGTCCCATGCAGGGTTATCCTGTGACCAGCAGGGGGAGGGTAGGAGTCCTCCTGGGCCTGGCTCCCAGTCCTGCTGCTTCACGGCACATAAATGAGTGATATTACTCCTAAAAAGAGCAGCATTGCTCACTTTCACTGGATATCCTCACCAGTACAGGCTGATAATTGTAGCAAAAAATGGCTGGGTGGGGGATGTCTAGCCATACCCTTTTGGAATTTTTATTTTGGCAGATGTGTTAAGAAAAATCTTTAGTCTAGAGCTGAAGCAAACTGTAGGAGGCTAACCCGCCCTGCTGCTGTGGAGTCTCAAACAATGTGCCGAAGCCACAGAAACCTAGTAATAGAAGAGACTCCAAGAATCTGAAGCCGTTATCAGCCAGCATTTAATACAGATTTTAAAAAACATCAAATAGTTTCTCTGAGTATACCTGAGGCATTTGAAGCAGGACACTGGGTTCAGCCTATCTCCTCCACACGAGTGCAGGCCTTTCATGTGCTTGACCTGAGGCTAAATCCTGAATTTCCAAGTCAATCCTTATTCAGGCAAAATGTTCCCTGGAGTCAATCAGAGACACAGCCCAAGGTTAATACATTGATTTACTGCTTGTTAACATATGACTTCTATTAGAAGTTGTGGTGTCTATAGGACCTTACAAAATGGAACCCAGGTGGGACACACACTCCAATAATCCTGAAGGAAGCTTTTCAGGGTGGAGAGTTAAGGGTCTCATAAAGTAAAGGGAACTCAATTTCCTCAATCAGGAAATTTATCTGTAAATGGAAACTATATGTCCAATCCACTGCCATAAATCACCCAACCTTTTTTGATTACCTTTATGAGCAGCAGGAATCAGGGCCTGCAGCACAACTGATTTCCAGGCATCTCAACAGTACAACTGGGCTACAGCAGGCTGACTGATTGGTTCCACTGCTTGATTGGCTGCAGAGGCAAGCTGGCTGGTTCTAGAGAAAGTAGCAGCCACAGAACCTTGTTGGTGGTCTCAATGCTTATGTCCACCACTGTGCTGGTCCCTGCTCTGAAGTCTTTCTTGTCTTTGTGAGGCTGCCAGACCAGGTGCTAGCTCTTTCTAAGGCTGTTGGCCTCAGCTGAACAATGACAAATTCATAGCTGGAAAACAGACCAACTCACCTGTATGTTAGCAATGTTCAAGACAGTGTAAGGTTGCATTTAGACTCCATAAAATGCTTGGAAGTTGCTCCGTGCATTAATCTGGTGTCTTGTCTGAATCCCAGGCTATATGTAATATACAAATTGTTAGTCTCTTTATGTTTGCCACTTACACTCACTTAAAATCTGATTTTATGCACTTAATAAATTTGTTTAATGTTTTATCTTAACCAGTGTGTTTTTGAGGTGTCTAGGAAATCTCAACTCAGATTAACAAGGACAGGGGCATATTCTCCCCACACTTAAGGGAGGTGGGGTGGATTTATAAATAAGCTTACTCTGGCCAAACTTCTGACCACAGCAAGATTGTATAATCTCAAGGTTCACTTCTGTAGTGGAGAGATTAGGAAATTGTGGGGATCGCTGGCTGTTGCGTTGCTCTGTAGAAGATACATGAGAGGCTTAGGCAGAGTTTTCACGTAACTCAGGTGGGTGTGAGGCACCACCTGCTTTTGAGTTGGGTGATAACAGGGACAGGAGGAGCTGGCTGTTTATCAGCAAAAGCATAGCTGGTGGTCAGCCCAGATGCAAGTGTAAGGGGGCTTAGTGGTACCCCTGATCCAAGCTGTTTCAGGCTACATTCTGTGACATTATCAGGTTCTGTAGAATCTGGACAGCCAAGAAACCTTTTTTTTTAATGTTGGGGGAGGGCTCATGTTAGCTCTGTGACAGGGTCAAATTGGAAGGTTTCTGGAGAGTTCTCGAAAGCCAATAAATTAGACCCAGGCTCAGCAAGTCCTTTTCCCCTTGTAGCTGAGCAGTGGGTACTTCAGGTTAATTAGCACACCTGGAGCTAATTAAGGCCCTGCCCAGTACTTGTTAAAAAGCCTTCTTCCCAGCAAAAGGGGGTAGATGGAGTGTGAGGAGAGCTACTTGAGTATGTGAGAGAAGGTAGGGGTGGTTGGAAGGCAGACATCTGGAAAAAGAGCAGAATTGCTGGTCAGGAAGAGCCCTAGAGGTACAAAGGCTGGGGGAAAGAAAAAAAACCCTGTCTGAAGGGACAAAGGACCTTTATCAGGCCTGAGGAAAACAGACTTAATGCTAGAGGGAAGAGCAGGACCTGCTAAGGTAGAGGAGGAACTTTGTCACACTCCTATTATGAAAAATCATTTTATTAAACTGGTTCTAAAGGGGTAGCCCTGTTACTCTAATTCAGCCAAACAAACAAGGAGTCCTGTGACACTTTTAAACACTAACCCAATTTTTTTTATTGCATGAACTTTGGTGGGAGAAAATCCCTCTTTGAAGTGTCTGATGAAGTGGGATTTTTCTCCTATGGAAGCTCATGTGACAAATAAATTGGTTTGTTGTTAGAAGTGCCACAGGACTCCTTGTTTGTTTTATTACACTGAGTGCCTAATTACATTCTGATTCTTCGGGATGTATGGCTACTGGGAGGCATTCATGCACAGGGGACTGTACTCTTGATGACTTTACCTGAGTAGGGAGGGAAATGGATTTCTAGAATGAAGGTTGACACAACTGATTGAGAGCTTTTTAAACTAGGGATTTGGGAGATGCGTGGATACTCTCCATGCCTGCTTTTAACATTGAGAGAGAGGAGTATGAAAGGACAGCAGGGGGTAGGAGAATGGACATTAAGAGGATGGTAAGGGATGCGAGAGAGGCCAAACAGCAAAAATTAGGATGTTTGTACACCACTGTGAATAGCCTGGATAACAAAATGGAGGGACTACAGAAACTAGTGGAGGAAGTGAAACCCGATATTAGAGAGATAACGGAAACATGGTGAAATAGCAGTCCCAACTGGTATACTGCTGTTGAAGGGTATATGCTGTTTAAGAAAGGCAGAAATAAAGACAAAGGTGATGGAGTAGCACTGTATATCAATAATAAGGTAGACTGTGAAGAAATTACAACTAATGTAATAGAAAAAACTGAGTCTGTCTGGGAGAAAATCATATTGGGGAAGAAAGCTACTAGACCTTCTCCTGTACAGTTCTTGGAATGTGCTACAGATCATTATGATCTGATTTGGACATGGACAGAAACCTCTCTAAGGCTTTTAATGAAGAATTGTGTGATTATGGGAGACTAACTTCCAAGATATAGACTGGAGGATAAGTACTACTAGTAATAATGTGAATGTGAAAGCTGTTGGATTCTGTCACCAACTAATCACTGAACCAACAAGAGGGGATGCCATTTTAGATTTGGTATTGGTGGATAGTGAGGATCTTATAAAAGAATTGGTTCAAAGGACCATGAGAAAATTCATTTCAAACTAAATTGAAGAATAAACCAAAATAGTTCTGTGACTTGGGTCTTTGACTTCAAAGGGCTAACTTAGAAAAATTAAGTACTTAGGGAAATGTAGTGGACTGAAGAGCTCATAGATCTAAAAGTTGGGGAGGCTTGGATTTACTTTAAGTCCATGTTGCAGGAACAATCTGCAGTCTGCATTTCAAGGAAGGAGAAAAAATTCATAGGCAAGAATTGTAGACCAAGCAACTCAGAGTAATGATTGAGAAAGCAGAAAGCCTACTACGAGTGAAAGATGGGAGGGATCAGCAAAGAAAGCTACTTCCTAAAAGTCAAGTTTAATTGGACCTTGCAAAGGGAATTAAACCAATAGTAAAGTTCCTATAGCCATGTAAATAAAGAAGAAAACAAAGAAAGAAGTGGGACAACTAATCACTGAAGATGGGGTGTAGGTTAAGGATAATCAAGGCACAACCCAGTATCTAAACAAATACTTTGCCTCCATTTTTAATAAGGCTAATGAAGAGCTTGGGGATAGTGGCAGGGTGGCAAATGGGAATGAGGATATGGGGGTAGAAATTACAACATCTGAGTTAGAAACCTAACTCAAATCATCTTAATGGGATTAAATCGGGGGGGTTTGGATAATCTCCATCCAAGAATATTAAAGGAACAGGCACATGAAATTGCAAGTTCATTAGCAAGGATTTTTAATAAATCTGTAAATTTAAGGGTTGTACCATATGACTGGAGAATTGCTAATGTAGTTCCTATTTTTTAAGAAGGGTGGCAGGGGGGAGTGATACGGCTAACTACAGGCCTGTTAGTTTGATCTCAGTAGTATGCAAGATCTTGGGATGGGGGGGAATGAAATTGAAAGTAGTTAAGGACATTGAGGTTAATTGTAATTTGGACAAAATACAACATGATTTTACAGAAGGTAGCTATTCCAGGCCAACCTCATCTCCTTTTTTGATAACAGATTTTTTTGGACAAAGGGACGGCAATGGATTTAATGAACCTAGATTTCAGTAAGGCATTTGATATGTTCCACATGGGGAATTTATTAGTTAAATTAGAAAAGATGGGGATTAAAAAAAAAATTGAAAAGTGAATAAGGAACTGATTAACAGGGGGCTACAGTGGGTCACACTGAAAGGTGAACTGTCAGACCGGAGGAAGTTTACTAATGGAGTTCCTCAGGGGTTGATCTTAAGAATGATTTTATTTAACCTTTTTATTCCTGTTATTGGCACAAGAAGTGGGAATGTGCTAATAAAGTTTGTGGATGACACACATTAGGGAGGAGAGAATACAGAAAGGATGGGGATATCTTACAAGAAGATCTGGATGACCTTGCAAACTGGAGTAATAGAAGTAGGATGAAATTTAAAACTGGAAAGTGAAAGTTCAGGCATTTAGGGACTGTGGCAGAGAAGAAGGGATAAACCCCTCAGATGTCTCTCTCCAGCCCTGGTTGAAGGGGCTACAGCAGGTGCAGCTCTGATTAGGCTGAGTCAGAGCCAGGTTTAACAAGAAAAACAGGAGCAGCTGGTGACCTGGCCAGGAGAGTATATAGGCTTGGGCAGGCATGCTCAAGCAGGGTAGGAAGGGACTGATAGTTAGACTACTAGTTGACCAGGAGAGATGTAGCACCCTAAATCCAAGAGCCCCTATGGTGCCTGAGACAAGAACAGGGGCCTTAACTGTAAGCACTGTAAACAAATTAGCACAGGTGATGGCATCCATAATGGTATGGTGAGTCTTTGGTGGAGACCTTTAATGTTAGGGGACTGGGACTATAGGTGGCAGTGGAGGGCCAGGCAAAGAGGACCACTACAGGGACTAATAACAAGAATTTGTTATAAACTGGGGCACCTCAGTTGAAAGGGACAGAGGAGGAGAAAGACCTGGGGGTACTGGTTGCTTGTAGGATGAGTACAAGCCACCAATGTGATGTGGCTATGGAAAAAAAAAAAAGGTATTTCAAGTACGGACAGGGAGGTTTAAATATCCTTATACAAGACACTGGTGAGACCTTATTTAGAATACTGTGGGCAGTTCTTGTCCCCCATGCTTAAGAAAGATGGATTCAAATGGGAACAGGCACAGAGAAGGGCCACAAGGATGATTCACAAAATGGAAAACCTGCCTTATGAGAGGAGATTTAAAGAGCTTGGCTTATTTAATTGAACTAAAAGAAAATTGAAGGGAGATGTGATGGCTCTCTATAACCACATCAGAGGGTTAAATACCAGGGAGAGAGAGGAATTATACAAGTTAAGTGCCAATGTGGGCACAAGAACAAGAGGGTATAAACTGGCCAACAGGAAGTTTAGTCTTGAGATTAAATGTAGGTTTCTAACTATCAAAGGAGTGAAGTTCTGGGATGGCCTTCCCAGGAGATCAATAAGAGCAAAAAACCTAGCTGTCTTCAAAACCAAGCTTGGTAATTTATGGAGGGGATGGTATGATGAGGCAGCCTAATTTGGCCATTAAGTGATTTTTGACTACTACTGGTAAATATGCCCAGTAGTCTTCCATGTAATGTTTGATAGGGTGGGTTCTGAGTTACCACAGACTATCCTTTCTTGGGTGTCTGACTGGGGAGACTTGCTCGTATGCTCTGGGTTTAGCTGATTATCGTATTTGGGATTGGGAAGGAATTTTCCCTTGGGCAGGTTGGCTGAAGCTCTGGGGATTTTTGCCTTTGTCTGTAGCATAGGACACGTGTTGCTGGTGGATTCTCTGTACTTCGAAGTCTTTAAACCACAATTTGAGGATTTCAATAACTCAGTCTTAGGATGGGGTCTATTATATGAGTGGGTGGGTGAGGTTCTGTGGCCTGCATTGTGCAGCAAGTCAGACTAGATGATAATATTGGTCTCTAACCTTCTGGCTACCTGAGTGGAATAACTGAGTGGAATAACAAAACATTTACGTTCACAACCATCTCCTCACAGACCAGGAGAAGGTGAGTAAGAGAGAAAAAGAGACTTTCTTTAATATATAAATATAAAAAGCAAGGAGTCTTGTGGCACTTCTAAAGACTAATGAATTTATTTTTATTTTAATTTGTTCACTTTAATACATTTTTAGGCATTCCAAAATGATGGGTGCAAATATAAGATCTTTGAGAGCTTAAATGGCTGACAGAATGTGTTTAAATTTTAACTGATGTTGCCTCCTAAGATGTAATAATCATAAGGCCAGATCCTATACTAGAGTAAATTGGTCTAGCTCTACTGACTTGGCTGAACTTCACCATTTTGCACTAACTGCAGATGAAATCTCAGTGAATGAATCAGATTTCACTGTTCTGCTGTATTTAATTCTGGGTTTAAGGAGCCATAAGTCATTTGCTCTAATAGGAAGAGTCTCTGTCTTCCTTTTTAATCTTTTCAGTCTCTTCCTCTTCTACTTTGTCCATTCATTTTTTTTGTCTCTTTCTGTATCCAGTTGTCTTTCCTTTTAGTAAAGATGCAGTAGGAGAGGTCAGAACTAGTAGTAGGTCTTAAGCATAATAGAGCTTTTATTATTCACTATTAAACTACTAATATAGTCTATCTCCTACAAACTTAATCAGATTAAGGCCTCATTGTGCTAGGAACTATACAGACATACAATAAATGAACATCCCTGGTGCAAAGGATTTAAAATTTTAAGAATAAGAAGCAACAGGTGGATGAAAGAAACAAAGAACTGGGAGGGCAGGAAAAGGACTAGCTAAAAATAAGTCTCTATTTTTACAAAGCCTATCTGTGTGCATAATTCATGGCTATATTAAGCTATTGAGTAATGTAGTTTGCCAGCTGCCTACTTCTGTTGTTTAGGCTTGCACTTAGAATAGATGGTGCAGAACTGAAATTTCAGAGCATAACATTTTAACTGTATTTATATTACTTATCTGTATCCTAAGCTGTTTTCTTTCTTCGCAGGTTCCTGTATATCTAGATACAGTTGTTCTCTAAACTTCTGGATAACCAGGAAGTGAGTAGGATGAAACAAAATGGCGTAAAAAAATCTGTCAGCAAGAAAACCCTATATGTCCATTCTGTAATCAATCACATTAGAAAGTATTATTCAGTGTATTGAAGACAAATTGTTCACTCTCAGTTCATTAATCATCTAATTCTATACAATGAACCCATTTGGAGCGATATGGAAAGCAAGACTGGATCCATTAGCTAGTGGTCAGTCTGCAATAGAGATGATTTGAAAGAGTTGCTGGGCAGAGAACCTGTCATCCTATTTATGAATTCTTAGAGATGCTGACTTTTCTCTTTCAACCACCCTGTGCTTCATGAAATTATTCACTGCAGATAAAAAAAAATCTAACTTTTTAAAGGTGTAAAAACTAAGAAATAATTAGGAAATCAAAGTTTGCCATATTGTTTCATTCCTTTAAATAATTAGCAAAGGACACTGCAAAACAGCCAGGCTTAGCATGATAATTAACCTCAGCTTGATGTTTAAGACTATTTGGCTGAATTTTCCTCTCACTTTTACAGCTGCTACCCACTGTGTTCATTATCTGTTCCTTCCACTGCAAATGAACTTCAGATAGAGGGATCCTCCTGTTACCTCTATTCTTTCATTAAGCTCGTACACTGTTGCTATGAATACCTTTTTACCGAAATCATCATTGAAGGTGCAAACATGCCTAGGAGGATGCTAACAACTCAATGATTGAAAAAAGTCTTGTGGCACTTTTAAAGACTAACAGATTTATTAATCGCATGAGCTTTCGTGGGAGAAAATCCCACTTCGTCAGACGCTTTGAAGATTTTCTCCCACGAAAGTGGGATTTTCTCCCACGAAAGCTCATGCGATTAATAAATCTGTTAGTCTTTAAAAGTGCCACAAGACTCTTTTGTCTTTCTACAATAGACTAACACGGCTACCCCTTTGGAATTTAACTCAATGATTGTTCTTGTAGAAAAAAACACAAGTTCTTTGTTTGACAAGAAATGCATGGTCGACTGATATTTTGCAGCATTACAGTTATAGGTGAACTCTAGCCTTAAACCTCTGTGCAGCCTGTTGTCCAAACAATGCACAAATTTGTTTATTTCCACAAATTTAAAATCATTTTAAAATTACATGGGTAAGCACTGCAGAAACATGAGTTTTATTGTTTTGCTGCAGACCAAGCTATCTTATTCCATTCACTTGAATTTCATTTAGTACCTCTTCATCTCTCTGAGGTTTCTTATACATCTATTAAAATCTCACTGGACTTCTGCACAGAGAATGATGTGGGAGAAATTATACTGTATAGTAGAATCTTACAACACAAACAACTCCCACACGCTATCTGAAAGCTAGTAGCCTGATCATGTGGTCCTTCACGATGATTCTATATATCTCTTCAAATCAAGAGTCTCATATGTTTACGGGAGTGCAAGTTGCCTTAGCAATCAGTTTCATTTCAAAAGCATTCCAAGTAAGAATAGTTAAGTGTTTTGAACCATCTGACACTATTCACTGAGGGTCAAATTCTCCCATCTTTGATTTTACATATTGCATCGTCTGTTTTTGAAAATAACATACAGCTACTTCCCTCCTTTGAATATGAAGCATAACATCCATTCTGAGAATTTTATAACCATTTAGGAGATGAAGACATCCATTTCCCATCTCGCACCCAGATCCCTTAAATGGCTTGGAAAAATCTCATCCTCTCTGTTGCTCACACTCTTGCAGGCAATCTAAAATCTCCAGTGAGAGTAAAGCTGCATTTGAGGATTGAGTCAGACAACCAGGTTATTCCATTCATTTCTATATGCAATTTATTGTCAGATAAAGTCAATGTTGGGGATCTGTGTAGAAATAAGTTGATATTATACATATAGCTTTGGGAGGAAAAATATTCAACAGATTTTTTTTTTAAACTGTAAAGTCTATGCCCAAACTTGAATTCCTGCAGGCATATGTTGCTTCCCTTGATGCCTACATGTAATGCATGCTTTTTCAATCACTGAGACATGTATCACTGATATCTTCTCCAGCTAGCTTCTCTTCTTTTTCCTGCCTTTCAGTTAGATAGGTTTTCTGTCTGCCACACTCTTAAATGCATCTGAGTGCTGGAGAGACAATTAAGAGTTATGATGCCCTACTCTGTCAGTCTTTGCTTCAGCTGTTATTACTTAGGCCATGCCTGCATTACAGCTTTGTTGACATAAGGCACACTGCAATACTCTTCCTACCACTTCAGTGCAGTTGCTGTGCTAACATAATAAAACCACCATGATTAGAGCTTAGAGCGCTATAGTTAGAATAATGTAGTGTCAGTGTGAACGCTGTTGCTTATGTAGGTATCCTGTAATGCCACCGTGACCACTCTGGTCCCCGTTCTGAATTCTGCTGCTCTGCAGCCAGGTTCGCAGGTGATTGCCCTTCACCTATTAAAGCCCTGGAGGGTTTTGAACTTGCTCATCCTGTTCATGTGGTGTGGAGAGAGCTCACATAGCACTTGCCTAGCTCTGCATGTGGGCTTCATGAAGTAAATGTGCTCCTGCCTGCAGAATATAGAAGATGGTGGATCTCCTGGGTCTTGGGGGAGATGAGGCTGTGCAGGCACAGCTCTAATTCAGCTGCAGGAACTTGCTCGGCCATGGAGGGGAAAGGCCATGATAGGAACATGCAGCAGTGCTGTGTAAAACACAAACAGCAGTGGCAGGCAATAGCAGAGGGCAAAAGCGACAAACAGTTGCTTCTGTTGGTGACCCCCACCCATGCTGCTTCTACAAAGAGGGGTCAAAGTGGTGAGGAATAGCACTCCTTCCCCTGTGCATGCTTCTTTTATAGATTTGTGTTCATAATGCATAGCACAATACCAAACAGCAGTGCAAGATCCAGGCTTTCTGACACAGGTGGTCGGCTCACTGGTTACCAGAGCCCCTGAAAAGCGGCTCGAAACCTAGTAGAGTGCCCAGAGAATGATGGGATTGAAATCCCTGCCCCTGTGACACTGAATCTGCCCCCATGAGGCACTGCAAACTCTTCCCAAAACACCCTGTAGCCAGTTACACAGTTGAATAGCCACGGTGCACTTCTTTCTGTGTTGATGCAAGAGCTATTTTGTGGATGTGCTCCACTGACATCCTTGTATAGACCTGCAACATTAGTTTAATTACAGCACTATCTGTATGTCAACATAACTTAGGTCGAATGAACTTTATAGTGTAGTCAGTGTCTTAGGATTTGTGTAGTTTTGAGACTATCTCTGACACAACTACCACTGAAATCCTACAACTGGTGCTCTATGCTGTTGGTGACTCATAATGGCATGTCTACTCTCCGTCCTCCTTTTGGTGGGATGTACAGTACACACAGCGCTTCTCCCCTAGCAGGGATACAACATAGTAGTGGAGGTGGTGAGTCATTGCTCAGGAAAATAAGAAACTTCTGAACCCTGTGGATATGTACCTGAATATATTCCTTATATCGCTCTCTATTTGCCAAGCATGCTTCTGTCTACACTGCTACTTTTAGCAGTGTAGTGCCATGCTGCCTTCTCACTGCTGTAGTCTTTCCCACTGCAGGGAAGAGTCTTACAACAGGGAGCTACTGGAATTCAAAGGCTCCAGCAGCAGAAATCTTTCCGTGTGGTGGGGAAAGGCTCTGGCAGTTCCCTACTAAAAGGAGCCTTTCCTTGAAGAGGGAAAAGGATCCAAAGAGGGGAGATCCTTCATAGAAACATAGAAGAATAGGGACTGCAAGAGGTCATCTAGTCCAGCCATCATCTTAAAGCAGGACAAACCTCCCACTAATTCATCCCAGCCAAAGCTTTGTCAAGTTGCACCTTAAGATCCCATGATGGTGATTCCACCACGTCCTTAGGTAACCCATTTCAGTGCTAAACCACTCTCCTAGTGAAAAAGTTTCCCCCAATATGCAACTTAGATCTTCCCCACTGCAACTTGAGACCATTGCTCTTAGTTCTGCCGTCTGATATCACTGAAAGCAGTCTAGCTTTATCCCCTCTGGAGCCCTCTTTCAGGTAGTTAAAGGCTGCTATCAAATCTCCTCTCATTGTTTTCTTCTGCATACTAAAGAAGCTTAGTTCCCTCAGCCTCTTCTCATAATCATGTGCTCTAGTCCCCTACTCTGCTGGACGCTCCAATTTGTCCACATCCTTTCTGAAGCAGGGATGGAGAGGGAGCAAAACTGAACACAATACTCCAAATGAGGCCTCACCAGTGCTGAATAGAGGGGAATAATCAGCTCCCTTGATCTGTTGGCAATGCTCCTATTAATACAGTACGATATGCCATTAGCCTTCTAGGCAATAAGGGCACACTGTTAACTCCAGCTTCTTGCTCACTGTAAAACCCAGGTCCTTTTTTTCCAAACTGCTGCCTAGGCAGTCAGTAGCAATGCATGGGATTCTTCCATCCTAACTGCAGAGTTCTGCACTTGTCCTTGTTGAAACTCTTCAGATATCTCTTGACCCAGTCCTCTAATGTGTCTAGGTCACTCTGCATCCTATCCCTGCCCTCCAGCATATCTATCACTCCCACAACCTTAGTGTCATGCAAACTTGTTGAGGATGCAATCCACCCCATCCTCCAAATTATTAACGAAGAAGTTGAACAAAACTCGTCTGAGCACTGACCCCTAGGGCACTCCACTTGTTACCGTCTGCCAACTAGACATTGTGCTGATGGTCCCTACCTAGTGAACCTGATGATCTAGCCAGCTTTCTATCCATCTCATAGTCCATTCATCCAACCAACCCATACTTCTTTAACATGCTGAAAAGAATACTGCAGGATTTGATATCAAAAGCTCTGCTAAAGTCAAGGTATATCACATCCACCACTTTCTCCACATTCATAGAAAAGTCAGTGCGAGTCCTGTGGCACCTTGAAGACTAACAAACCTCTTAGGGCATAAGCTTTCTTAGGCTCCAACCCACTTCATCAGGTGAATGAAGCAGGCTTAAGTCGACTTAATTTACTCTGCATCTACACTTGAGTTTCCTTAAGTCGACTTAAGCAGCTGCTTAAGTCAACTTAAGGAAAAAGTAAGTTGACTTATCAAGACCTGCTTTTACTTTGACTTAGTGCTTAAGTTGACTTTATTAAGTCGATTTAAGCCAATGTAGATGCAGAGTAGCCCTAAGTCAACTTAAAGTTGACTTAAAGGGCCCCCAGGACTCCCCCACTGACCTCCCTGCCAGGGTGCCTGGCATAGCCAGAGCCTGGCGTGCTCACCCACAGGGTAGGACAGCCCTGCCCACCCCACTCCTATACCCTGCCCCTGTCCCTGTCCTGCTCAGCCCCCATGTACCCTGGTACAATGGGGAAGATGCTGAGTTCCCTGGCACTTTTGGAGGGGTGCCCAGGGAAGGGGGGCACCCGAGAGGTGCCTCCCTTCCCACCATGACCCACTCCTAGGTCCACCTAGCCCCTACAGGTCGACTTAGGCATCTAGTGTGGATGCTCTAAGTTGATTTGTCAAGGTCGACTTTAAGTTGACCTAAATTTACACTATAGACATGCTAAGTCAACTTAACTAAGTCAACTTATTTGAACAAGTGTAGACATAGCCTTTGAGAGGTATATATACACATGCCAGGGTGAAGGAGGGCAAGTGTTAGCGAAGTCAGTTCAGTTAGGGTAGATGAGACCCATTCACATCAGTTGATTACAAAGTGAGAATGTGTGAACAGAGACAATTATTTTTGTAAGGTAGCCCAAGTCCCTATTCAGACCCAGTCTGATTGTGTCAAGTTTGCAAATCAGTTCCAGCTCTGCAGTTTCACACTGAATTCTACTTTTGAAGTTTTTCTGTTGGAGAATGGCAACTTTCAAGTCTGCTACTGAGTGTTCATGGAGATTGAAGTGTTGTTCTACTGGTTTATGGATGTTGCCATTTCTGATATCTGATTTGTGTCCATTTATTCTTTGGCATAAGGACAGTCCGATTTAGCCAATGTACATGGCAGAGGGGCATTGCTAGCACATGATAGCACATATCACATTAGTAAATGTGCAGGTGAATGAGCTCCTGATGGCATGGCTGATGTGGTTGGTACCTGTGATGGTATCACTGGAGTCGATATGCTGGTAGAGTTCGCAACGGGGTTTGTTGCACAGATAGGTTCTTGGGTTAGCGTTCCTGCTGTCAGTGCTGTCCCACAGGGGGAGCAGGGCCCAGGACCAACTGGCCTAGGCGGGGCGCCGCCTCTCCCGTGCTGGAGGGCAGGCGGGCCCCTCCACCCCCCAAGGGAGCCAGCCTGGGTGGGGAGGCTGAGGCCGCTGGTGGGGAGCCGGCTCTGGGCCCGGCCCCAGAAGCGGGGGCTGCCAGTGGAGAGAGCTGTCCGCAGCCGGGACTCCAGGCTGTTGCGGCCGGTGTCCCAGCCAGGGACCCGAGACTGCTGCCGAGGGCTGGCCCAGGCCTCATGGGGCAGGTCTCAGCAGCCCGGCCCAGAGGTGGGCCTTGGCCACCTGCTCTGCCCTGGGGGTGGGGAGGGGTAGCCCAGAGGCCGGGCTTAGTGCTCCTGGACTGCGGAGCAGGTAAGAGTGTGGCCATGGGGGGCCACGGGGCCCGCGTAACCACAGGTCCCGGGGCGATAGCCCCATTCGCTCCCCCTCCCCTCACAGGGATGGCCCTGACTCCTGTATTTTGTTCAGTTGCTGGTGAGTGTTTGCTTCAGGTTGGGGAGCTGTCTGTAAGCAAGGATAGGCTTGCCTTCCAAGGCTTGAGAGCATGTGGGCTCATCTTCTAGGATAGGTTGCAGATCTGTGAAGTGCTGGAGGGATTTTAGCTGGGGGCTGTAAGTGATGGCCAGTGGTGCTCTGTTGTTTTCTTTGTTGGGTCTGTCCTGTAGTAGGTGACTCCTGGGTAAAATAAATAAACCATAAACCAGTTGTAGCAAGACAGAAGAATCTCGGACACCAGAATAGGAGGCTAACTGAGTTTATTGTCGGCCGACAGGTGGCCCAGCGGAATCACTTCCAAAGGCTGAGCCCCGATTATACTGGGGCGTTGCCTTATATACATTTCAGCATACATACTTCCCCTATTCCTTATATGGTTACAAATGTTTTACTTGCCTTCTATAGGTTAACAGAAAATAGATTAACAGTCCTTAACAGATGCTTGCAGCAACCCTCACCCTTGACAACCAGGGTAGCAACAAGAGGCCCCTTTATGATAAGAATAGAAACGACATTAAGAAGTTACCTTACCTGGACAGGAAATCACATACATCAGAAAGTACAACAGTTAAGCTTAGACTTTTACCTCTTGCCTCAAGTAGGAGAACACTTCAATCTCCCTGAACACTCAGTAGCAGACTTGAAAGTTGCCATTCTCCAACAGAAAAACTTCAAAAGCAGACTTCAGCTTGAAACTGCTGAGCTGGAACTGATTTGCAAACTTGAAACAATCAAACGGGGTCTGAATAGGGACTTGGAATGGTTAACACATTACAAAAGGACAACAGAGTCTTGTGGCACTTTTAAAGACTAACAGATTTATTAATCTCATGAGCTTTCGTGGGAGAAAATCCCACTTCGTCAGACACTTTGAAGATAGGAAAGTTACAGAGTGGGAGGAAATAAAATGCAGGGGAGTGTATGACATAGCATCAGGTCAGGCTGTAACAGCAAATCAAAATAGGTGTTAGGATGACGAAGTGGGATTTTCTCCCACGAAAGCTCATGCGATTAATAAATCTGTTAGTCTTTAAAAGTGCCACAAGACTCTGTTGTCTTTCTACAATAGACTAACACGGCTACCCCTTTGGAATTTTACATTACAAAAAGTAATTGTCCCTGTTCACACATTCTCACCTTCTAATCTCCTGATGCGAATGGGCCTCATCTACCCTAACTGAACTGACTTTCTTAACACGTGTCCTTCTTCACCCTGGCATGTGTATATATACCTCTCAACTGTAGTTGCCACTCTATTCATCTGACAAAGTGGGTTGGAGCCCACAAAAGCTTATGCCTAAGAAATTTGTTAGTCTTTAAGGTGCCACAGGACTCTTGTTGTTTTTGCTGTACACAGACTAACATGGCTATCCCTCTGGAAAGTGTCACGTCCACAGAGCCAGTCATTTCATCACAGAAGGTAACTGGGTTGGTCAGGTCTGAGCTGCCCTTGGTGAATCCATGCTGACTGTTCATGTTGACCTTCCTTTCTTCCAAGTGCCTCAAAATGGATTCCTTGACAACCTGCTGGCAAGATTTCTCCAGGGGCTGAGGTGAGGCTGACTGGTCTCTAATTCCCCAGAACCTTGTTCTTTTCTTTTTTGAAGATGGGAATTATATTTGTCTTTTTCAAGACATCTGGGACCTCCTCCAATCACTATGAGTTTTCAAAGCTAATGGCCAATGGGTCTGTGATCACATCAGCCAACTCCCTCAGGCTTGCAACCAGCCCTATAGATCTTTATATTCCCAGCATCTCTTAATAGTCCTGAACCTGTTCTCCCAGCAAAGAGGGCTGCTTACCTCCTCCCCATTCCATGCTGCTCAGTGCAGCAGTCTGGGGGCTGACCTTGTCTGTGAAGACTGAGGCAAAAAAAGCATTAAGTACTTCAGCTTTTTCCACCTTATCTAATACTTGGTTGCCTCCGCCATTCTGTAAAAGGCCGACACTTTCCCTGACCACCTTCTTGTTGCCAACATATTTATAGAAACCTTTTTTGTTACCCTTCATGTCTCTTTCTCGGTGCGATTCCAATCATACTTTAGCTTTCCTGATTTCACTCCTGCATACTCCAACAGTATTTTTAAACTCCTCACTAGTCATCTGACCAAGGTTCAATTTCTTGTAAATTTCCTTTTTGTTTAAGCTCACCAAAGACTTCTCTGTTAAGGCTAGCTGGTCACCTGCCATAATTGCTATTCTTTCTGCACATCAGGATTGTTTGTTCCTGTGTCCTCAATAAGTCCAGGTTAGTGTGGTCACTATCCACTTTTCACCATCGTGAGTAGCGACGTGTACCTCATATGCTACCACAAGAGTTGTGCAGTGTAGAGGTAGCCTAAGTATACACAAAGAAATGCAGAGGGTTGCATCTGTTAAGTTAATGAGGGCCCACGCTTACTTTTAATCAGGTAAATCCCAGTTAGTTCTATCACTGCAAATGCTGTCTTGATTAGATTCTTTCTCTACTCCTCCTGCTTCCACCCTCTTGACCAAGAAAATGGTTGTAATTATTGGGGCTGCTCAGTGTTGGAGTATAGATGACCACCAAGGTGCCATTCAGGTGTACCCTGCCTTGGAGGCAAACGTTTTACCTGCTTCAGCAGCTAGCTAACCCAACAGTCCCAACAGCCGTTCAGACACATGGCTAAGGGAAAGGGTATCTTATTAGAGCTGGCAAGAAAAGGAGAGGTTGCACATACCCAAGGAACAGAGGTTTAAACAGTTACAGTTCAATGTGAGCAACAGTAGGTTCTGTTTGTGTCCCTGAGGCAGACCAATCAAAAGTCAGGGCTCTTCAGGGCTAGTGCCTGGGATACTATCTCCAACCCAGTGTCTATTCAAGCAAATAGGAGCATGCAGGTTTCCAGACCATGCTCAGTTAGTGTCTCTCATTGGGCCCTGTCTGCTCTGGGCGCCCAGCTGTTTCTGCTTCCCTGTGCGCCATGCAGACCTGCAACTGACTGTAATGTCTGGCAGTCACAGCCTGTTCCACACAGCTCTGAGCTCAGTTCTTGAGAATTCCACTATGCATCTGGCTTCTCTGAAGATCCTAGCTTCCCATACAATAGCCATCTCCAAATTCCCAAAAGACCCCACCCACTTGTTTGTTCAGGACCTTTCCCCTGGTCAGGGCAAGGCAGTGGGAAGAGGGCTGATGGGAATTGCAGTGTCCTGTTTAGCAGATCCATCATATGCTGGGTGCTTTGTCAGGCTTTGTTATTTATCTAGTCCAGTAAGACTCATTCTGATCTCTGGAAGTAATTTGCTCCACTACTGGGGTGCCTCGACTGAGAACATTTTTCTCCAGCTCTCAAGAATTTTCAATAGTAAAATATAGCGGATGAATCAAATGATTATTTTGTTTTTTAAGACTTATTCAGTGGGTTCTTCTACATATCTCTACAGAGTATCCAGCATTTCTCAATGAGTTGGTGGATTCCTCTGGGGTAGAGTCAAACATGACTGGAGAAACATACATGTCTCAGTCTTGAGAAGAGGGCACTGTTGAGTCAGTCTCACAATCTTTTTTTAAAAAATTCTCCATCGTAAAAGACTATGACAATGTTTACAGGAAAATTATCTCCTGGACTCACAAAGCAGTCAAAATTCTACTACAGAATATTGAATTTCAGGTTATTGATTTTTCAAGCTGAGAAAATTTCAAGGGAGTAAGTTACTTTGAAATAAAGTTACAAGCGTCTGCCTTGGTATCAGTGCTCTTTTGTGGGGGGGAAAAAATTGCCTGAGAGCTCTAACTCAGCTTCCTGAGTGATATTGAGCTTCCCACATTCTCTGGGATGATGACCTCGTTTTGGATGTTTGGCCTACTTCAGAAACAGAACTCTAATCATTGCGGTAGAGGTTTTCAAGTCTAAATAGTCTATATGACTATTGACTTCTAGTGGTTAGTGTTACAAATGGTAAGGATTTATATGTTTGGCTTTTATTAGAATTCCATAATATACACAACTCTATTAGCTGTTGAAAACTTTCTCTAAACACAAACTTCCTCCCTTCCATTTAAAACAAATTCATTTCATTATCTTGTAATGTGCACAGTAAATGCTGAACACTGAGAAACTGATGGCACTTTTGATCATGGATAACTTTAATCACATTTACGGAAGTGGCTACGTTTTCACAATCTCATTCTGTTCAGCAGTTTTCTGGCACTGAAGTTGTTAATCAAAGTTTAGAATTCAACACCATTTGCTCTTGGCAGCTAATTGGACCCATTCCAACACTGCATTAAGGTTTCATTAGATATCCTTCAAACATAGGCAGCTTTTGACTGACACCTCTGGGATCAGCAGACTCTAAGGTGGTTCTTCTGAACTGGAGAGCTGTTAACAGGCCAATAGGAAGACATAATTAGCACTAAAAATCTAACACAACTTGCCAGTGTCATGATCTCACTGTTGTTTGACACGGTTAACACAATAAAAGTTTTTAAATTTTAGCTGACTCCCTCTTCTACAAAAAGAAAATCTCAGATCAGTTCCTCCTACATCTCCATTGTAGAAAAACTTGCTCTTGGAGTTCCATAGTAGGGATGCATTTTTCTGTCTTTATTTTCACCATTTTAGAGTAATGCTGGCTATTATACAATAATGTACCTGCAGGGTGTTCACCCTACTTTTTGTGCAGCTGCTAGTTTGCCTCTTCTTCAGGATGTCCATTAATCATTCTTGATTTGTTTTACTGCATACCTACCACACACTGTTTTTCTAATGACAATTTTACTACTAATGTTGATGCTTGTTTTTGAAGTTTTATATTTTACAGTATTATTATTGCCTTATTTTTGAAGCAGGTGTTGGTGGAAAAGTCAGCAGGGTGAAAGAAGTCAGCAGGGTGAAAGCTTGTTGGGGATGGGTCCTGGAGTGGCGTATGAATCTCTGAGAGGGGTTTTAAAAAAAAAAAAAAGACCATAGCCAGTATGATGAAAGTGTTATTTCTATGGATAGCTGCTGTTCATAGCTCTGATGGAAGAGAGGAGGCTATAGTACTCAGCACAGTAAGTGATATAGAGCCAGGGTGAGTCGGCTAAGATGGTTTAATAGTGTCAGACATTTTGAGTAGTATGAGCATGGCCACTGACAGACTCTCCAAAATCTTTGCTATTCTTATAAACCGCAAAGAGGGAAGAAAAAGAGTTGTGCATAGTAAAGTGGGCAAATAACAATTTTCACATACATACTCTAGTTTGTATAATGGGTATGGTTTGGATGTAACAAGATTAATAGCTTTCTGTACTCTTTGTCTCTGTACCTGACACATCTTGGATATGTCTACACCAGAAAAAGTTAAGTCGACTTTGTGAAGTCGACTTAATAAGGTCGGCTTTAAGTCGACTTAAAGTCGACCTTATTAATTTGACTTAACAAAGTGGACTAAGTCGACTTAACTTTAAGTCGACTTAGTCCACTTTGTCGACCTAACTGTCTTTAAGTCGACTTAATCCCCGTCCACACCATTCTCAAGTCGATTTAAGGCTTAAGTCGAGCTAATGGGCGGTTGTTACTAAGTCGACTTAAGCTTTTCATGGAGTAATTTAGGTCAACTTAAGGGTCTTTAAGTTGACCTAAATTGCTAGTGTAGACATACCCCTTGGGTGTGGAAGATTTTCATTCCAGCTAGAGGACATTCTAAAGGAGGATAGCTCAACTGATCGGTCACAATTTGTACATTGGGAACAGGGTGCAACTGTTGGATCCCCTCCCCCCCATACACACCATCTCATAAAGGAACAAAATCTCTATGTTGCTAGAACAGAGAGA
This sequence comes from Pelusios castaneus, assembly GCA_007922175.1. NCBI lineage: Eukaryota > Metazoa > Chordata > Testudines > Pelomedusidae > Pelusios > Pelusios castaneus. Next base: position 4,038,416 of record ML685831.1, read on the forward strand.
GATCCTGGGGAAAAGAGGGAAGGACTAGCTTGTTCCATGCCTGTTGCTGTGGCTGCAGCATCTGTCTCTTCTCCACCCCCATCTCTATCCCCTCCAATTCCTTATGCAGCTGCTATATCTTCATCTTCCTACTCCCTGCAGGGTGCTCAGTCGAAGAGCACAGGAAGCAGAGATTCATGGGGTTATGGTGTCAAACTTTTTTTCCTTATGTACACTCCTGATTTTTCAAGACCAAAGAATTTGTAAATGGCATGTACTGTAAATATAGAACAGGTATAGAATAGCGACCTTAAGAGCTCTAAATAACTATATTGTTTAATGCTAAAGAAAAGAATACCCGATCACTGGAAATGTCAGCAGCATTTTTAATGATTCAATTTTTTTAATCAATACCTGAGCCTTCTTTCACCTCCCCTCAGATTGCCATGGTTTACAAAGAGATAATAGTAAATGTCATGTCTAGAAAAAGCAAGTGGCTTTGCTGCTACAAATCAATGGGAAGCATTATTCTGCTAAGTGTGACAGATATAAGTGACACAAATGCCATCTTCCCAAGAAATCACTATTACAATATCTGATTCAAAAATGGAGGCTAGGGAGTGCTGCATATAGCCTTGGCTGCTGTGGACTCTAACAGCAGAATTCCTTGCAGAACATTAATGTAAATGTGGGCAATATGTATTGGATATTAGGAACTGAGTTTGATTTTACAGTGTGTCCTGCTTGTTGGTACGGTGATTTGTGGGGAGAGGGGAGTTATGCGGGAGAACATCAGAGAACCATTTGTTTAGGAAAGGTGAATTCTTGACCTATTTGAATAGTCTAGCATTCCTCTTTAATCATCTCAGACACTCAGGTTGAGAAATATAATAGCTCAGATCCTTTCATATGTTGGGCATAATTCTAAAACCCACAGAATCATAACCAAAGGGTTTTCTTTATGGACAGGTGGCATTTACCTCCAAGGAGAGGGAATCACCAAGGACGGGATTCTTTTTTCTTTCTTCAGTCTTCTAATCTCTGCAAAGATGACAGCCTTTGGGGTTAGTGAGCCATGTTCTCCTGGGAAATAGGCAGAAGTAAGAGTCTGTAAATTTAACAGCCAGATGCACAAATGTCTGGCTTCATAAAAACCACATTCTGGCACTAGCCCTGCCACTGAAATAAAGAGGAGTGCCAGACTGTCACCTAGTAATTTAACATTTCAGTGACAACATTCATTACATGAATGTCAGGATAGGTGAAGGATGACTAATGCCAAGATTTAATCTAAAATATATTAAATTCATCTCATACCATGACAGTCAGGAAATTTGGTATTAACTTTGCACACCTGACCTTAGCTTTACTTCCTTGCACTTTATGCAATGGTCTATAATAAGGATGGGAAATATATGTCTAGGGTTCTGATTCAAAGCCCATTGAAGCCCCTTATGCACAATTATTCTTCATGTAGGCATGTTCCATTGGTCTCAATGGTTCCTATGATAGACACACCAAGAGCACCTAGTTACGTAGACTCACAGGTCCAGACCCTCAAAGCCTTGAAGTACCTCTGTCTACCATTTAGGAACTGCTGAGATTTTCATAGTCAAGTCTCTCTTGGTCAGGACCAGCAATGTGTTGATACCACCCCATCGCCAAGAAGGTGCTGAGAACAATAACTCCAACTGAAGTCCCAATGGCCCCAAAGCTGGATTCTCAAACCAGACAGAGGAATGCCTCTCTTGCCAGCAGGGGCTGATCCTGTAGGCAAGCTCTGGGCATACCAAACACCTGATACCTGTCAGCTGCAGCAAGAAGGTCAAAGGAGGGCCACTGATGGTTGTGCTAGTGGCATAGCCCCTGACAAAAGACAGCAGGGGACACAGAGAGGCATAGGGTGAATATGAGAGGGGTATCAGGTGAGTGCAGGAGGCAAACAGAGAAAGAGAGACTGTGTCGGCTAAAAGGGCCTGGGCTACCTAAGGAGCTGACTTGGTTTGGATATCTAGCGGCTTGTCTACACAGCAAGTTATTGTGCAGCAAGTCAGAGTGTGAATCTTCAGCACATCAGCGTGCGACAGAGTAGCTCACCATGCAGGTGCTGCTGCCCTGCAGTGCAAGCCCTGGAGTGCAGCATGGCAGCTAATCGGCCAGGCGTTATGTTAAAGCACATTCTGTAACTTTCTCTTGTAGCAATGTGCACATAGGGAGTTACGCCCTGGCAAGCTGGTGCACTATAAATTCACACCCTGACTTGCCGCACAGCAGCTTGCTGTGTGGATGAGCCCTCGTGTCAGAAGAGGTTTTGCAATTGAGGATTGTGAGTGGAGGGAGGTGTCTATCTCTGGCCTCTTACCCAGCACAGCAGGTCAGTAACTTAGAGGGATAAGCACATCTCCTGTCCCCACCCTTTCATTTCTGACTCACTTAGGTGGTTCCCTGCTCCGCTTCCTGGCATCTAAGGAACTGTTAGGTGCCCAACTCTCTCCTCACAGTGTGTGGGGAGTCTGAATGCCTACCTTTTGGGGCTGGGGATTCTATCTGGCACCATGCTGCCTATGGATCTGGGACTCTGCCCCTTGCAGATACCCTGGTCTACCCAGTTTGCCTCTCTAGCTCTCACTCTGCTAACTCTTCTTCACCCACTCCCTTCCAACTGCTTAGAATGCTGCCTTTAGGGAGCCACTTCTTGCTTTTCTCCTATCTGCACCCCTCCTGCCTGAACCTTTCCTAGGCTTCTTTAAAAAACCCTTGCCTACGCTCAGTCACCAGATCCTTATTAACCATTTCCCAACACTCTGCTGCTCTTTGCCTGCCCATGCATTGATCCTCCACTTTCTCTTTCACCACTGATCATTCCTAAGTGTCATGAGTAAAGGGGTAGATGTCTGAAACTTAACACAAGGGAGTAATACAAAATAATACTCACATGCAGGGGGGGAATGGGAGAGTATTTGCTGCAAACCATACATTTGACCTTCCTGGATTATTTTGTGCATTTAAACATGTAAATGGCAATGTGTAAATGTAGAATTTGCCTTAATTTTATTCTCACAAAGGCCAGAAATGGAATGCTCTGTGTGAACCCCACTGAGCCTTGAACATTCAGATTTTTTTTTTAATCCAAATGTCTCTGCCTCTTTTTATAATGGCTTGAAATGTCACATGGAATCTAAAAGCCCCCAAATATAGGGGAAGCTTGGCTTGACATTTGGTGAGGACCCCATGAGTCAGGTTTCCGTTTATATGGTTAGACCCAAAGTTATTAGTTTTTAAATTTAGCTCTTTTAACAGACTTTTCTTCCTTCTTTTTCTGCTTTTGAAGACAGCTTCTGTTTCACTGCAGCTGAAAGATAATAAGAACCTCAGGCAATGCAGCTCTTGCTGACCTATTTCTTTAAGTTAGAATTGGCAACAATTCTGGTTTGGGGACTGGAAAACATGCTTTTAAAAAATTCTTCTGAAAGATCAGACTGTTCCACATACAATGTGTTTTGCATATTTATCTGCTCACAGACTAATACTATTGACATGGTTTGTGCCTGTAGGAATGAAAAGCACTTAGCAGGGTGGGTTGGTGTTTTATGAACATAGTGATAAGTAAAGAGAGATCTGGGAATGCATTAAATGGTTGAATATATGGATCCTTTAGGTGAAAAGAACATAATGGGATGACCACCTTCCACCTCTGAAAAATGTTTGCTCTGTGCTACCCAATGGTTAGATAGGGCAATTTCATTCACTTTGACCTCATGTCAGGAGAGGTATTGGGTCTTCCGCTTGAACTAAGGTAGCTCATTTAATCTGACTTCATGCTATTCCTCTCATGTTTCTGTCTGATCTATGAGGAGTCAGGCTGCCATAATTCCATAACCTAGCCTCTGGTAAGGCTGGTTTGCACTGTCAAAGCAGCTAAAACCAGATATAAATTATCTGATAGTCAGGTTTGAGGAATCCGCTAGCAACTCTTAATCTGCTCCATCTTCAGGGACCAACCCACCCCTAGCAGTAGTGGGAATTGGAGGAGTGCAAACCTGCCTTTGAGAAACATCTTTGCTTCTTCTAATATGTGCTCACAGGGGCCTCTGCCGCAGCTGAGACTCTAGGCCTGTGTTTGCAAAGGTGCTATTGTACTTCATTTTAATGGCGCTAAGTACAACTAGTTTCTCCAAGACCTGCTATGCAGAATCATCCCAATGATGTGTCCAACAGACGTGCTCTTGGACTTTAAACATATTTTTGAGTGATTTACTCCAGATAGTGCACCAAAAGATATTTAGGGTATGAACACTTAATTGCCCTTCCACCTTGTACCACAGAGTGTTATCTTGCATCCATTTTTTGAGGTTTTAACTCCCTCCTCTTGTTGACTCTGGCCCTGAATCGGCCAGGTATTAAAGTAGGTACTTAAGCACCTGAATAATGCCATTGATACCCCCTGTGTGTTAAAAGTTGGCCACATGCCCCACTGCTTTGCTGAATTAGTGTTTCACTGAAATTCTCACAGGTAATGTCTGGCAGATCAGATACATTTAGGTATAATATGAGAGAGCATTGTGATCCTTCAGTAGGAATACTATACACACAAGTAGCAAAATAGCTAATGATGTCCTATGCAACAAAATACAAGCTGTTCCTTATGCGTCTACTTTTTTTTATTTGGCATGTATTCTTCAGACTCAAACACACATGGATAGCAATTGCAATTGTACTAAATCACCAGAGTAAAAATGCTGGTGCGCCTCTGAAAGAATAAATAAGTTTAGGAGCCATCGGTGCTATAATTCCATTCAGACGTGTTAGATGCTGTGATGTATGCACTGCTCTGAGTGCTACCCTTTGAAGTGCTTTTCCTTGTCAGCAAGTACTGTCATGTTCTTGGAAACACTATTAAGAGTTTTGGGAAACCCAAGAAATGTATTTGCTTAGCGCAGAACACACACAGTCTTATTACAGCAAAATGTTTCCCATGCTATGGTATCCAAGACTGGGACACAAGATGATAATTGGGTTAACATCAGGAGATAAATTATTATACTGAGAGGGAGATAATTCAGTTCCTCTTGTTAAAATACAATAGCTAGTGTGTTAAATAAAGGCAGGGAAATATTCAGTCAGGGCCAGCCCAACCATATAGGTGATTTAGGCAGTCGCCTATGGCGCCTGGTTTTAAGGGGCATCACATTAGATGGAAGACAATTTTTTTTACATATGTTGTCTCTAAAAATGTGGGGAACGGGGTGCCCTGTATTCAGTGTTTACAGTGTGAGTTTGCCAGAGGGTAGACTGGCAATTTTAGAGATTTAGGCTCTCCCCAACCTGTGCCTTGTTACCCAGTCATGGAGTTGGGCTTTGGTCAGGTAACCAGGCATCACATATTAGTAACATAGGGCTGGGAGCTTCCCGAAAGATCAATCTCCTTCAGAGAAAGCAAGTCTTTTCTAGCCCCTAGTCTTAAGGCAGGGATTGTCAGGTCCCTGTGGAGCTGAGAGACTTGGGGCCTAAAGCTCTGATGCAGGCCCAAAATGGTGAACTGGAGTCAGAGAGGCCCACGGAAGGGGTTCTTCCCACCAGCCACAGGCAAAGGAAGGAGAGATGTAATTGAGGGCAGGAGCAGAAGCTTTAAGGGGAGGAAATAGTCTTAAGTGGCTTGAGGAAACAGGAGATAGCAGAACTTGGGTTTTAGAAAATAACTGTTGAATTCAGTCAGGAGCTGTAGAAGCTACAGAAGTAGTGAGGGACTTACTTTGGTTTCAGCTGACATTTGAACTATGATACCCTAATGTGCCAGATTATAAGAAGGGGTGTTCATTGATTTCCAGGCAGTGGGGAGGTAAACTTATTGGAAAGCCCCAAAAGGTGAAACTGAGGCAGCAGTAGGATCTAGCCTCAGATTAGCTGAAATCTTGTGTCTACCTAAAATTATAATAAAAATACCTTTGTAACACTGTCATCTATTGCACAAATGAATGGTTCCTTATGCTTTTCTATGCTCATGTAGAGTCATTTCAACAGTGGACATTAGAATGCGGGGCCAAAACTGCATACAACCTATATGTACTGGCATTTTAAGCTGTCCATTGAGTATTTTGATAACATATTCATTGTTAAATCGGACTAATTATATAATTTTAAATCCACTAAAAAATTAATCATAGGTGTTTGCATCTCTCTGGGATCAGATTCTAGTTTATTCTCATGTCAATTGTTGTTGTTACCTGCTTCTTTCCTTGCAATCCTTCTCAGATGCTGCATATACCTTATGTTGGTTTTATATACAGTGCAGTCTATCATTAGAAAAAGCATTTAAATTCCTTTTAATGTAGGGGCACAATATTCACTTGTTCTGTTTTACCCTGCAGCCCACTCTGGAGTAAGTGAACAGTAATTTCGGAGTTTGCCAAACTCAATTTAATATTTATAGCCTCTTCTGTACAGTGTGGTATTTAACAGGAGAGGAAAAATGAAGATCTGAATTATGCTAATACTACTTTTCTTCCCTTTAGTTTTCTTGGTCAACATAGAAGAAGTTCCTGTTTTGACTGGAACAAATGAACTTGCCCTCCATTGTTCTGAAGAGTCTGAGCCTTAAAAATAGCTGCATCTATTCATTTCCCCCTATATAGAGAATCATAATCTATTTTCAATTTATTATTATATCCACATAAACAATTGAAGGTTGAAGGGGGAAAGCTGGGCCCAAGTCCACCAACTAAGAGACTGTCTATGACATGTTATGAAGGTGTGTCCATCTGATGCTAATGCATGACTTGCTTCTGTAATTTAATATTTCAGAAAAAGCTGAAATAAACAAGAACATTTATTCTCCCCTGAAAATATATCATGTGGAGATGGCATGGGGGAAATTCACATGCCATCTCACATCTGGCTACAGGTTAACCCTGAGAGCATGAGCAAGAATTCAATCTATATAGAACCTAAAATTCTGAGTTGTTCAAACTGTGTCTTGAGACAACACAGTCCTGTGGCACTTTTAAAGACTAACAGATTTATTTATCGCATGAGCTTTCGTGGGAGATGCGATAAATAAATCTGTTAGTCTTTAAAAGTGCCACAGGACTCTGTTGTCTTTCTACAATAGACTAACACGGCTACCCCTTTGGAATTAAACTGTGTCTTGTCATTTGATGCCCCTGTTTTATGCCATATTTATGTGTGATGTATAAAAAGAAGATTCTGATTGGCCAGCAAGATATGCAGTGAAATAACAGGAGCAAAGCCTTCCCCTGCTTCACCTGAATGTAATCAATAAACAAAATACATTTCACTTTCACAGCATGTGGCTATCTTGATCCAGTATAACCTCATCCCTAACACATGTAATTGCTACCTTAACTCTTCAACCCCTAAGCGTTATAACACGTGAGACACATTATATGCGTAGTACTATAACATTCGGGGATGAAGGAAGCTAATATATTCTGAAAATGTATAGCATCAGATGCTACTAGCACAATTACTGTATCAGATTAGTAGAATCTAATCCTCACATGCCATTGTCTATTACATGAGTTTAAAGATCTATGATACACATTCATTAAACACGCTGTCCTGGATATGCACCAACACAAAGCTGAATCTTGTTGGCAAGGAAGGTGGTTTCCTATTCTAATTTACTTCTGATGCTTTGCCCTTAGTAACAGTCTTTTCCAAAAGGCCTAATAAAACCTGTCTCCTTAAAAAGGAACAAAATACATTTGAAAACAGCAGGGTATTCTCAGGGTGACCAAAGTATTACAATGATATAATCCAATTCCCAAAGCGCATGATCCATAATGACAGGGAACAACTGTTCATGTTGTCATGGCAACAGGAAATCTTAGGTTTAAATGTGTTTAGGGTTGCATATCCATAATTTAAAAAGATTATCCTGAGCATGCAGATAGTGCTTACATTGCAGCGACAGCACCCAAACTCAGTCCAAAATTGCTGGCATATATTTTTGAGCCTGCACACCTTTTTATTCTTACTTTAAATGCCATTCTTGTTCTTAAAAGGATTTATCTAGCTTTCTTTTCATAATGTTCCTTTTAATCTAGTTTTATGCTATTTTCTAATATACTCACATCTTTTTGGTGCATGACTCGGGAGTCGGAGGTTTTGTTCAGATTATGGGTGCTTTATTTTTAAATGAAGTGTGTTTGTATCTTTCTTAAAGCTTAATTGTTTTAGTTTTGAGCTTCTCTTCATACTGTCATGCTAGAAGTGTAGGCGTTAATAAATTAGGTGTTATAATCCAAAACAAGAAATCTACAATATACCATTTCTATCTGGCTGGTTCTTCAATTGGAGAAAGAACCCCTGTAAACAATAACAGAAAATAATAATCAGTCGTCATAGATGTCGCTTAGTGAAATGTCCTTGATACTTTGAGAACTATAGCATGGTGCTGATAGTATTTTTCTGAAGCCAGGCAGATGGATTCAGAGGGAAAAATGATTTTGGTATTTTTCTCTGTCAAAAGTTAACTCCTTGGTGATGGAAATTGGGATTTCCCAATGTACCTTATTAATGGTAAATGCAATCAATTAATGGCAAAATCATCATTGTCTTCAGTGGCTCCAGGATTTTAAGTTAAGAGAATGTCCTGATCTTCCCTGAACACTGAGTGAAGGAAGGCATATAGCAAATCATATGGTGTCCTTTCTTGATCCATGTAGAACATTGCTCTACCAACCTCATAGTGTAAGAGAGCAACAGCCCCATTCTGCCAGCTCTTCCAAGTTAAGAATTAGATGGAGAGGCAATGGCTGCATTACTCCATCTTGATAACATATTTCATGCCTTTGCAATGTTGGTTTAATTGAAGGTGTATGTGATATTCATGGAAGCATATATCATGTAGATCTATTCCATTGCTTCCTTCTAGGGTATGCTTCTGTTATGGAGTTATTGTGATGGTATAAACCACAAAGAGGCATTTACTTGTTACATCATTACATATTTTAATTGCAATGTTAGAATGTTGTCTTTCAAAGATTTTCCTACATTCCACAGTGGGTAGTTACTATCTCTTCAAGACATCATAAATCCATAATCAACAATTAGCCAGTGATTCTGAAAAAGACCTTGACCACCAAAAATATGAGATTGGTTTTTGCGTTGCTAAGGGATCAGCTCTTCTAGTAGATCCTCATGAGCACATCTTCATATAGGCTATCCAGTACAAGGCAGTATTGCCCATATAATATATACAAGCCCTTTTATATCACAGGATGGTGATTCCTACAGAGCCTATGGAGCCTAATGTGAATGTTGTGCTTACTTCTATGTGCTATACAATGGAATGGTTAACTGATGTGAGCTGATTGAGCCTTTAATTAGGGATAGGAAATTATTCAAAATCTCATATCTGAAGTCAGAATTTGGTCCTAATAGTTTACTTCTACACAGCCATTTAATCTCAAAGAATTCCACAATGCTTTGTAGTCTGTATATAGTCAACACCTCAAAAAATATTGCCCTGGAGGGCAGTAGCAATGTGTATAATAAGCCATACAAAATTAATGGAAGAAGAGTATGATCAAGGATTCTGAGGCACAACTCTGCAATTACAAAAAATGCCATGGGATCATTAGCATCCACTGAAAGCAGAAAGGACTTCATTTTTAATGCCTCATCTGAATCTCTCTCTCTCTCTCATACTGTATTATATCGAATTCATTGTTTAGCTTGGAAGGAACAAGTAGTGAGACTACCTTGCAAAGATTTGAACCTGTGAATCAAGGGAAGTCTTTTCATATTTAAAAACTGGTGCTGTAAAAAAATTTGAATAGTATAGATAAATGTTGAATTAGCATCTGACCCTCAGGTTGGCTTTCCAAATCAAGTACTTGAACTTGCCTTATCCTTTCGGAGGTGCTCAGGTCGTGATAGACATGGTATCTGACTAAGGCTAGGCAGATATATTGATGCTAACCCACATACCATCCAATCGCCCAACAAGGACTCAAATAAAGACTTTCCAGTCTCCTTGCGAACTGGTTGAATATAGCACTCAGTGCAGTTTTCAAGTTAAAGGCACTAAAGTATCACTAAAAAAATAATCCCTGAAACATTCCAAAATGATTAAAGTAATGATGGAATGGAGAGGATCAGGGAAGACCTCACTCTAGGCCATAATGACATCAGTGCATTGAGGAACACAGGTAGACTGCAAAATGCTCTGTTTGGAGAGTCATTGCTCTGCATTATGCTTAGAACTAAACCACACAAGCCTCTGCAACAACACTTGATGCATCTGGGCAGGTACAGACAGCTCTACACAACCAATCTGGTACCCTGATCCGGAGGGCTGTAGGGAAACAAACCAGCACTCAGCACAAGGTAGAGAATCTTCAGACTTCGCTAACATGCACAGGCATATAACACCTCCCTAGGGCTATGTCTACACTTGTAATTTTAAGTCGACTTTAAGTCGCCTTAACTAAGTCGATTTAGTGAGTCTACACTTAAAATTAAAGTCGACTTTGGGGGGAACTTACAAAGCCGAGCTAGAGCGTCCATGCTGGATGCCTAGGTCGACTTTGTGGGGCTAGGGGGACCTAGGGCAGGGGCAGAGGAGGCACCCCTTGCCCAGTGCCAGGGGGCTCAGCCTTTACCCCATTGTACCTAGGTATAATGGGGCAAAGGGGGACTCTAGGGAGTCGACTTAAGCCTTAAGTTGAATTTAGAGGAGGTGTTATAAAGTTGACCTAATTTTCAAGCTGCTTAAGTCGACTTAAGGAAACTGTAGTGTAGACGCAGGGTAAATTAAGTCGATTTAAGCAAGCTTAAGTTGACTTAATTTACAAGTGTAGATGCAGCCTAAGAGCCACTGTGCCAGCCACGTTTTCTGAAGAGTATCACATTCATTCCTGTCACCAAAAATGCCCCTTCCTTATCTTGGAACTCTGTGTGCAAAGGAGTGTGAAGGGGCAGGGTGGAGAAAGGGGCAGGTACCTAATCTATGCCTAATGAAGACTTTCCTGAGGGGAATCTTCAACTGCAGCCATAAGGCAGATTTAAGCCATATTTGTGCCACTACAGTGATACAAATGGGATTTTTATGATGGTCCAAGATTCTGGCCAGCTCTCTCACCACAGAGCAGGGCAGGGAACTTTTTAATGAACTTCACGGATGCCTGAAATGTAGGTGCTGCCTTCAAACTGTTCTTTTACCCCTTTGCTTGTCCTCTATTATTGCTCCAAGGTTTTGTGGCCATGTGAACCAAGCCCTTATCTGCCTCTCTGTTCTGTTTCTTCAAAGCCCTATTTCTACAATCTCTCAGTTCTGCGTGAGGACAGAACCCTTGAAATTAATGTGGTGTGACCATGGCATCCAAGTAATGAGTATCACGAAGAAAGTAAGGAGATGTGGTGGGGGAGAATTCATCTGTTAAAAATGTCAAAGCTAAAAATGTTGCTCCCCAGGATTTTCAGAGCTGTTTGAACCCAGCTGTGAGCTGTCTGGCTTGTTCCACTTCAGGCATTTCATCTTCAAAGAGCTATGGCCTGTTTAGAGTAGAGAGATTTTTCAAATCTGAATTCACAGGGTCCCTAAAACTGGTTGTCTAAAACTTCTGATTTAAAAAAAAAATCGAAGTAACCATTTATTAAAGCACTTGCAGATGTGCGTTTATCAAAGTCCGCATTCACTGCATAGGGATGCTGAAGGCATGAGGTGTGACATGCCTGCTAGGTGTAGAGAGAGTCTGATACAAAACCAATGAAGTTCTGGTATGCCCAGGGCTGTCCCTGGGGGGGGAGGGGGGGGAATGGGGCGATCATCCTAGGCCCCATGGTTACGCAGCCCCCCCCCAGCCACACTCTTCCCTGCTCCCCACTGCCGTCAGCAGGGAGCTGAAGGCAGCAGGTCGGGCAGGGAGCACTAAGCCCAGCCCCTGGGCTAGCCCTCACCGCCCCCCGGGTGGAGCAGGCAGGCCCAGGGGAGGGGCAGGTGGCCAGGACCCGCCTCTGGGCCGGCCTGCCCCATGTGGCCAGGGCCAGCCCTCACCGGTGGGCTGCCCTTGGCCGGAACTGGCTCCCGGCGGCGGCCTCAGGTCCCCGGCTGGGGCACCGGCCGCAGCAGCCTGGGGTCCTGGCTGTGGCCGGTTTCCCCCACCAGCAGCCCCCCTTGCTGGGGCTGGGGCTGGGGCCAGAGCCGGCGGCCTCAGCCTCCCCGCCTGTGCTGGCTCCCTGGGGGGGTGGAGCGGCACAACTCCCCTCCAGCATGGGGGGATGGGACGGGGCCCCACCTAGGCCAGTTGGCCCTGGGCCCTGCTCCCCCCATGGGACAGCGCTGGGTATGCCTTCCTTTGATGTCAGTGGGATCAGGCCCTTGCTGACTGACAAATGTATTGTGCTATTGCTTACATTTTATGGCTTGCCAATTATCATAATTTGATTACAACAATTAATATTCAGATCCTAAAAATGGTAGTGGCAATTTTGTGAACAGAATGATTTTCAAAGTCCCCCGTGTGCATATAAATGGTTTAATTTAAATAAATGTTATAATTATCATTTTATTTGTAACATAAATCAGGACATGCAAATGCTAGCAGAGCTTCATCCAATACAGCACTTTTGAGAGAGAAAATTCCAGGCATTTGCAAACATGTAAATAGGGAGGGAGGCGGGAACTCAACATGTCCCCTGAATTGTTCAACCTGTGAAATCTTCAGAGATGCACAGAATCATAAAATAAAAGACAAAAAATAGGACTAAAGTGAAAGATAAGCAAACAGGGCAAAATTGAAGACAGGAAGTACACTGCAGTGGCAAAAAGATTAAGCTGTAATTACCATAAAGCGATGCTGAGTTTGGATTCCCTCATCTGTCAAGATTCCAGCATTTTACTGCATTATTTTTAGTAAAACACACAATACAAAGCCTTTGCCGTTTGACAAAAGCCAGTTTTCCTGCAGAACTATAATTCTAGACTAGCAGGGTGGAAAATAATAGCCTAGCAGCACCAGGCTGTACCGTCAGCATGTCAGCTTTCAAAAAGTAGCAAAGCGCACCAAATGTTAGCTCTGCTCCCCTGTTTCCCTACACAGATTTCTGGCAGTGTGAAAATGATTCCCAGCTTATTTGGGCTCTATCTGCAATATTTCGCAGTTTCATAACATTGTTTTACCCTGAGGATGCTAGACAACAGCATGGTTAATGCGGTTGTCTCTGATGTAGGGGAGAGGCGTTTTCTGGACCATTCTCGTTTCTGCTATTGAGATAGCTTGTTGATGATGAGACTCCTTTTCTCACTTTGGATGAAATAGGCAGGGGGTCTGTCAGCATGTCCATCACAAATCCCTGCTTTTCACAGATATGGAACTTCTAAGGGAAAAAAGTTTATCACTGTTACAGAGTGGGATGGGACTTTTCACCTCCTTCAGGGCCAGCTTCACTATTTGTTCATCCCTGCTTATGTCACCACCCTTGGTTATGTCTACACTGGCAAGTTAGTTCGAATTAAGGAAGCTTAATTCGAACTAATTTAAGCCATGGTTACACTAGACTTTGATTAGTTTAAATTAAGGGCTTCCTTAATTCGAACTAATACATTCAAATGTGCTATTCGAACTAAGCGTTAATTCGAACTAAGTTAGTTCGAATTAACCAATGTGGCCATGTTAGTTCGAACTAATTGCTTAGTTCAAACTAACTGACCCATTGAACTCAATGCAATTCGCTAATTCGAACTAAGCAAGTGTCATGAATGGCACTTGCTTAGTTCGAACTAAATTTTGCTAGTTCGAATTAAAATGAGTTCAAATTCATTTGAATTAACTAATTTGAACTAACTTTAGCAAGTGTAGACATAGCCCTTGATACGCAACAGTCAAACTTTCCAACAGGACTGGATGGGACTCCTTCTGCATCAACCCACTCTGCTCCTTAAGGGCCTGGTCTTGTGACGAAGTGAGTATTGTCAACTTACGAAAAGCTGGATTTTCATTTTTACTATGGTCACTTTAGCCCCACTCTGGAAGTGTAAAGGGGCCTTGAGTTGGGAGTAAATGTAATTACATTTTGCTCCTTTTTGGAGTACTTCTCTCCTTTTCTTCTGAATGCAAATCTCAAACACATTTGGATAAGCTTCTTGTTCCTGACTGGCAACTGGAATAACAGGGAATGCTTAAAACATTTACTTTGCACATCAATCTGTATTCACTGGATCAATGACTGATTTTTTTCACGTAAAAAATCTATACCTTGGCCATGCCCTGTCTCTGCCACCATCATTTCTTCTTGCTCAATAAGATATAGTGCAGATATGGAGGTTTGTTCACATGGCTCTGTGCATACTTTTCCTCACCATGCAAAAGCTGTTGAGGAACATACTCAGTGTTCAGGCTCTTCAGACTTCTTCATCAGTACTCACCAACACACAGGAACCCTAAATTTTCAGAAAAGAGCAATATACTAGAGTTCTTGTAGGTAGTCTACAAAGACTCTGTAGATTTACTATTAATATATGTGCTGAAAAGTTAATACAAAGATTATTTATATATAAGTCAGGGAGTCTTTCCACTGGCTTCAGTGGAAGTTGGAACAGATTCTTACTTAGTAGATCACTATATTACAAATACCATATTAATTATCCTTTATGTGAGACAGAAAGGGAGGGAAGCAGTATCCCTATTTAATAGATAACCAAAGTACAATAGAGCTGTCAAATGACTTGCCCAAAATTGAGGACTTTGTAAAAGACCTCAAGATTCTGTTTTAAATGAACCAAAAGGATCTGAAGACAGGCACTTCGGGGCTTGGTTCACAGTTAAAAATTTTAGTATTTATTCCTAAGAGGCCATCAAACTTAACATTTCCCACAGTTGTGTATGGACACTCATTTATAATCTTTATTATTTATTTATTTATTTATTTATTTATTGTGATGTTGCCCCAGAAAGTTCAAGATGCTTTCTAAACATGCAGAAAGAGATTTATTCTGAAGTACTCACATTATTAAAAGAGACTTAATATCCAGGATATCTAGATTATTAATAGTTAGATACCTTTTTGTAAATCTTACTGGAACTTGTAACAGTGAGTTATATCTTAAACTTGGCTCACATTTAAGTCTTGAGAGGTTCACTGGGTTTTATTTGTGTTGGGACTGTTTTATTTTGCTTTATTTAAGCTATTGGATTTCCAAGGTAAGAACCATTTTTTGGCTGTAAAGCATTTTGTGGTTTCAGAACTGGTGCTTTTAAACTACCATGGCTGCATTAGAAGATCTGGGAAATTCAACTGCAATGAAAAAACAAAAGTTGAGAATATGTATGAAAATAATTATGGATAAATAATATCTATGACTTTGTGCCATTCAGGAGAACCCTTTGAAGCTTTCACAGGAAAGATGTTGAATAATATCAGTTTATAGACATTGTCTCTGGAAGTTCTCATTATTATAGCTGTTCATAGCAATTGTGTTGTACGTTTTATTTAGTGCGAGGGCCAATAAAAATTTGCATTCTCTTTCTTCAGGAAAGTTCTAATCCAGATCTCAATTTTGTCTCACCTCATCACTAATTTTATTAACAAAGTGAGAATTAAAAAGTGGGTTTTTTTGTTTTGTTTTGTTTTAGTGAAACATTTCATGGAAGAAGAAATAATTGATAATTGTTATCCTTTTTCTCCTTTTCTTCATACTTTGGCAAAGACACAAGAGAAGTCTATATCCAGACAAGAGTGACTTCTGAACAGTAAAATTTCTAACACAATTGTACTTACGTATTATGTATTAGTCGACTTACATCGTTCTTCTAGTTCAGAAGGAAATTAATATGCATGGCATTTTAATTACACAAATGGATTCTGGAAATGTAATAGCATGCATGGCATGCCATTTTAAGGGCCAGAGGCCTATACCAGCCAATGCAGTTATTAAGGAGGCACACCTGAACAAAGACAGTTGATGTCTTGCAAAAAAATAGCAGGAAGTGGGTAAGTTGTGTCTAAAAGAGTTATAAGACGTACAGCAATAGGAATGAACTGCCAAAGACACTTTCCTTGGAGGAAAGGTCATGAAGGCAGAGACTAAGGCCAGCATGGTAATTACCTACTGTTTTCATTTTGGGTTTGTTTTTTCTTGGAAAATAATGAAACCCTCCAAGAAAGGGCCTATAAGACTGATCTGTTGTGAGATTAGTTGGAGAGCCCTAAGGAGGCATGTGAGGGGACACACCCTCAACCCACTGGTAGAAAGGCTAATGAGCTTTCCTACAGATAGGCAGTGCCAGTTTTCTCCTCCACTTGCTTGAGGACAGACTAACATTGCAAGCCTGATGAGCGTGAGGGAACATGGAAGGCTGCTCCTAACAAATAACCAGTGGTGCGACCTATGGCTGAACCCAGGCTTAAGGTAGCTGGCTACAGGGGATGAGATTGATGGTGGGGTACTGCACATCAACAGGGGCTGAATAGGGGTGACCAGGAAAGGTTGGATTGCTTACGGGCAAGATTACTCATTTGGGGGAAAAAACAGTTTTTTTGGTTAGCGCAGGACGATGATATTATGGATAGTCAGGAAAAGTGTTGCTTCTAAATCATTCTGAAATAGCAAATGGAGTGAGTGCATAGCGACCTTCAATGCATTGGCTCTCAAACATTAGCCTATGAATCATAGTCCTGCTGCTCTTCTAAGCAGTTCCTGCAGCTGCTTCTATCACTTTAATAAAATATGCATAATTGAAAGGAGACCTCATCCTGGAATCCTATCATATTTCAGCTGTCAAAAATAGGTCTTTTATTCCTAACAGAATTCCCTTGGATTCTTCTGCTTGTTTATTGTACAGGAGTTAAAACTTATTGTTTGTTTTTTTCTACTGAATGGATGTAAATTCGACTGTATCTTTATCTGTAGATTATATTAAAACTGAAAAATTATCATTAGGGGATAAAACCAAATTATAAAGTGACTCAGGTGGAGAAGGGAGAGCACCAGACAATGACTAAATATTTAGTACTGTTCATGTAAAGACCTAAACTAAGAGAAATTAAGCAGTAAAATATATAACATATATGGAAGGAGGCAATTGGGTATTTCCAATGAGCCATATCAAGTGAGTTCATTTTCATCACCAACGCCTTCTGCACCATGGCATATGAGAGAAAAATGACATTAAAATAAAGGGTGAGATTTGTGTACTGTGCCTCTAAGAAATGCAGCACAGAACTTGCTTGTGAGACGGTTCTCAAGAGACAGACTTACAGCTGTCTTCCACAGTTTCTGCACTGGGGGAATCCTCCCTTGTCTGGATATAGGATTTTTAGGCACCCTTTTTGTCACTCTGTTCCTTTCATGCAGTATAAATAGCCTGAAGCAGAGATGAGGATCTCAACCAATATTGTTTTAAAACCCAGCAGTCTAAGTGATCACTTTCCTTCGGGTATCCTAATGTTTCTTTCCCTCTTCATATCTGTTCTTTAGATTCTCCAATCTTGCTAACATTTAAGCACAAGCAAAACTCCACACATGCAAGGAACCCCATATGGCTATTTCCAATATGGCTATTCATTTGAGTGATGTTATGCGTGTTCTTAAGTGGTAACAGTATAAAAGCATTAGATTCTAAGCTCCTTGGGGTAGGGTTGGTGTTGATACCTGGTCTTGATATTGATTGTAATGTTCAGCAGACTTTTGTCACTGTAAAATACCTAAGTCCCATTAAAAATCTGGTCTCTACTTGCTTAGAGAAGGTATGACATTGCGAGATAGTCCACCAGAAGATAATTCGCCTCTAGTCATGGTCCATAATATGAAAAAAGTACAGTATAAGGATTAGTATTCTGAAGCTCCTATTTAAGAAGGGAAGGAAGGCTCTACAAGTTTCTACACTGAACCATCTACTACTGTTTTCCATAATCAAAAGTCTACTGTTTTCCTGTGAATCTGGATTTGGTTCATTAATATGTAGATGTCGCTGTTGTACAAATAAACTCCAAGTCAGTGTTTATTAGGCCATTAACAGGCCAAGAAATCACTGTGTTGTTTTCAAAGCAACCTTCTAATTGTATTAGTTTGAAGCTAAGTGCCTCAAGGACCAAAATTATTACTTTCAGAAATAAAATGAAGTGATATAAAACTAATATAAACACTGTGGCTTGATCATTTTTGTTGCCATGATACATGGTTAGAGTGCTCCTGAATCTCTCACATGAATTATTTGATCAAAAGCAGTTTGCACAAAATGTGATGTTTCACATTTGCCAGGTGTTTGAACCAGAAAGCATGAAATATTTATTTTTAAGCACTAATGGAACCCATTGAATATGATGACTTAGCTTACTACATTCAAGCACCAACCTCTATGAACAAACAGTGACAATATGTGTAGATTCATGGGCCATATTAACTTATCATTGCATAACAGCATTTTCACTAAGCCCCACAGTCCTTAGAAGGATGTAAAGTTTTAAGCTCTGAGTCTCATAGGCCTGGGTATGGGGTTCTAGCTATGACACTATAGACAGGAGCAGAGTGGGAGATTTGTGGATCACAGTGGAGTCTAAAAAGTGGGACTAAGGCCTCTACATCTGGAGTACAGTTGCTCAGTGCCATTGAGGATCTGGGTCTAAGTCTGTGATCCTCTCCATAGGATGTGTGGTCCAATCTCTGCCTTCCCAGTCACCTAAAGCAGAAAAGGGGATGTGGCCATGAAGTATCCATTTGGGAGCCTTAAATTCATGATGCTGTTATAGCATCAGCACTCAATGATGTTCAACTGTGTAACAAAGAAAAAGTCTTTTTTTTTTTTTTTAAGCTTGTATGAACAGAATAGATTCTCCATAGAAGGCCTGAAGTTCTTCTGTATTTGATGGGACATTGGCAATAATGCCATAGTTGCTTCTGATTATTGGAGAGGAGGCAGCAGGACTGCTTCTCTGGGCTGCGTAATGATCACAAGCTGTTGTGTATTGACTTTTAGAGGGAACTCCATGCTGCACCAGTGGCTCAGCAAGTGAGGAGTGTTGTCAATCGTTAATCAGTTGGTTGGCTAATGGGTTGTTAATAAGTGGCTGCGTGCGTGAGCTCCCCATCTGTAGGCTGTTCTAGTCTGCACAAATAACACCTCTTCACAATCAAAGGAATTGACACAGCCACGAATCCCTTGAGAATGAAGGCACTCTGGCCAGGTTTATTGCAGGGAAGCACAATAAAAAGCAACTTACTTCAAATATGTGTGCTCTGATGCAATGGAACAGCTCACTTGACAGCAGGGTTGTCTGTCATCCCCTACATTGGACAAAGCTATTCCCTCTGACCTCTATTTTTAAACAGTCTCATGGACAGATTTAACTCTACCCCTGTTACATAAGCAGTTGTCATCCTCTGATGGCACCTAGTCCTGCCTTCTCCATGTATGGTGGGATGTACTAAAAGATGATAATATATCATACTGTTATGACATTAAAAAGTCAAATGGTCCCTGTTCTCGTCAGTGATGTCAAGTCCTAGTGCTACTGCCTTGATGTCTCAGTACTTTCTATCTATTATAACTTCTTAATGTAGCAAAATACCAGGTGCATCTGAATCTTAACCAGCTACTGTTAATTTCCATGCCTCTTTACAAAGTACTCTGATTTTCTACATCCTTGACCATATTTGGCTTGGATTTTGTATCCTGGTCTAGTTTTCCAGGTCTCAGGCCTTCTCTTTATCTTGTTTATATTAGCCTTATGTCTTAGGCTCTCACTTTCTACTATAAGAAAGAAGTGTTATGAAACAATAAGGGAATATTGAGAAGGCTAAAACGGGTTCTTGTATAGATTCCTAACTGGAGGGGATGAGGGATGGTAGCCATCTAAGAATTTGTTTGGACATGGGTACTGTGTATGTACATAAGCAGACAGTAACTAAGCCGTGTCTAATGGTCCACATAAACGGTACACCTAAAAGGAGTTTACCTGTTTCCTCATCTTCCTTTAGGCTTAGCCAGGAATGTTCAGCACTGTGATGGAGGATGGAAAATTCTTTTTGTTGCCACAGTGTTCTTCATGATGCCTATGGCTTTCATCTCTACATTCCAAAGTGCTTTAGAAAAGTAGGCAAGCATTAGTATTCCTATTTATTTTATATCTGGGGAAGTGGGCCTCAAGGAGGCTAAATCTCATACAGGATGTCAGAGGCCAAGAGAATGTAGAGCTTAGGGCCCAGTTCCATACCTTTTCCAGTGGGCCATACAACCCCTTTCTTTTTTGGCACCTTCAGTGTCACTGTTTAGTAAATACTATTGATACTTAAACAATAACATTATTCCCATTCATGGAAATTCTTTAGATCACTGTCCCTCTGTGATGGATGTGACTGTGCCCTCCTGGGATAACCTCCTGCTTGTGCAAAAATTAGGGCAAGCTGCCAAACTGGGAGCCAAACTCCCCAAACACTGATGGGTCATAATTAAACCAGTCTCCCTATCAATCACAACCAGGCTTCTGGTTCCCCACACCGGTTACCAAGAAGCGTACCAAAAATAGAAACAGCTCCCTTTATTGCACTCCAGCTATTCTGGCTCCTGCCTAGCTGCACAGTCCCTTAAAGAAATAGGTTCTCCTGACCCCAAAGTGCCAGCCACATTACATGGAACAATGTAGGTTTGGATCTTACCCAAAATACCGCACTGATACTAAAGAATTGACTAACTACAACTAAGGGTTTAATATAGAAAGAAAAGAAACAAAATATGAGAGATGTTAAAGGATCAAAATGAATCACATACATACAAATGATTTAGAGTTCATGTAAAGCAGTTTGCAGGCTTGTTCCTCTGGTAAACACCCAGCACCTTGGTGGGCCTCAGTCCTTTGTACAGTCGCAGATTAATAGTTCCAGAGATAGGTGTTGGCTGTAGACTGGGGATTTGAGACAAGATGGAGTCGGGGCTGCTGCCTTTTATCACCTCTAGCCTTCTCCATGCTGTCTAGAGTTCTTTCCAACCAAAATGGAGTTGCATCACATGAGCAAGTCCTAGTTGCTCAACAGGTTTCTCCCTGGGTCCATTGTACCTGGGAGCTTCCTTAATGGGCTATTAAGGAAACAATGGCTGTAGACATCCAGTCTGGAGAGTTTCCCAGAATCACAGAGATGGAAATATAGATATAACAAACATATTCCTAACTTCTAATATAGATACTATTCCTACACATAAACCGTATAATCATTCCCAGCAAATTCCAACCTTTCTATTGGTACCAAACATGGCATAGCTCCTTTGGATTATTGCAATTATGAAATATTAATAAGAAATAGTATTATAATTGTCCCCTAAATCTGGACAGCGTGACAATGGGAACTTCCAGATGTGGGAAATGAAGGGAAAACAAGAAAGGTGATCATTGTTTGGACATTTGTTATATATTTCTTTTTAGAAAACAAAAGCTGTTGATTTCAGTGGGCTTTCGATCAGGCAGTTAGGGTCTGATTCTTTGTCCAATGAAGACAATGATAAAATCAACAAGGACATCACTGGGATCAGGATTGGGCCCAGAGCAAGTTTCCAGTATTAGAACAATAGTAACTGTGTGACCATTCCAAATGCATTCCAGATTTGGCTGCTGCACCAAAAAGGCACTTGACAACTGCATCAAAAGATCACTACGTTGGAAGATTGTAATCCAAAATTAATCAATATAGCAAACTGAAAATGCACAATTGACTAAGCAGAATTAGAACCCTAGGATAGAGTGTTAACCTCACGACAGGTCTGAACAACTTTTTGTCTCCACAGGATTGAAATTAAATAAACATTGTATTTTGCAAATTGAACTTCAAAGCTTCAGAAAAAGTGAAGTCTACAGTGCCTTATTATTAAAGCAGAGTGTTAGTAATGTCCCAGCATCATTATAAGGGCTATATTAAGACAACACTTGTTTAGTTGGAATCAATTTGAAAATACTTCTTAGCTTGATAACTGCATTGAACTTTCCTCAATTCCCAATTTAGCAGTACATCTCTATTCAGCAAGTGCCTGATCCCAAGCTTACTGAAGACAATGGAAAGATCCCAACTGATTTAAATGAGCTTTGGATCAAGCTCCAAACTTTTTAAGCATCTACTTAGATTCTATTGACCTTACTTGATCTTAAGCCTGTGCTTATATGCTTTGTTGAATAGGAATGGAGTTAAGCATATGCTTTAAGTATATTTCTAAACCACGCATTTTATGATTCACTGGCTATACAACCAAATATCCAGAGTTTCAAATTAACTTAACTCAAAAATCAATTTAAATTTAAAACGTATTTATTCCACTTTTCAGATCCTAGTGTGTCTCTTGTTTGCTTCTTTGCTGTCCTCTTTGATGCATTCCAAATCTATTTGCATTTCAACGTAAAGATGAATTATGCTGATTTTAGCATAATGTTCATTTTCTTTGAGTAATGGATGCCATAATACCAGTCATAACCTGTTGTCATTTATGGCTTTTCATCACTCTGAACTGGAATCCGATGTTGATGATGATTTTAAAAAAGCAATTTGGGAAAATATTCCTTACAATCACTATAAATTTAAACCACTTTTGGACACAATGAAAAAAACCTCAGGCTGTGAAAAAACATCATTTTTATGGAAACATAAAATCAGAATGGAGCGCTGCTAATTTTTATCTGCTAGGAACTTGCCTTCAGTTTTTAGTCCAGAGTGGCAATGGATTTATTCTGAGTAAGAGTGTTTCTGCTCTGATGTGCCCATCCTCTTCTGCTGACTTCTAAAGAAGAGTGACTGACCTGCATCCATTGTGTATTCTATCAGAGAAAAGGTAAGTGAGACTGTCTCCACAGTCAATGTGAGATGAGTACAGGGCCCACCCAAGGGTTTTTGGTGCCCTAGGCGAACTATGACTTGGTGCCTCCCCTCCACATATCAATAGTTTTTTTTTTAATAGAGGGAAAAAAATTCACTTCTATCTAATCTGGCACCCGCTAAAGCCTGGCACCCTAGGCGACCCCCTTGTTCACCTATATGGTTGGGCAACATACTGGATCGATGGGTGACATGATATGAAATTGCAAGGGAACTGGAGGAAATCTGTTCAACTTTCACCACTGGAGAGAGATTTGAGGTGAAAGAATCCATTTTCCACCCCATGGTTTAGGCTTCAGTGGTATAACATTGTCTCGCCAAGTCTTTGGTGGATTGTAGAGGACAGAAGAGGTGTCGCTAATCCTGTTGCTACTTTCAGTTGGCTTTTCAGGACTGCAATGTATTTTTTAAGGTTTTCTGAAGATGGAATGTTTTCAGATGGTTCTCTGTGTATTTATTATAAGGCAGTGAATTAGTATCTTCATAAAATCCAGCCACTCTTTTCATTCTCTGGAAGAAGGTGTTCCAGGGATTGGGGAGTGGAGGGAGAGAATTGTCTGCTCAGGATGGAGACAAAGTAGTGTGCAAGTGTATGTGTATTTTAAAAAAATATGTTGTGGTGGATCAGCAAAGAGGGGGAGGAAACTATCACAGCAAGAGGCTGAATTTATTCACTGTGATGGAGACTGGCTTCATGTTCCTATGTGACGTTTTCAGCTTTGTTTTAACCAAGAAAATGCACACAAACATTGATAACAGGGCCACATATTTATTCTCCTTGCTTTCACTGCTTTTCTGAACTTTACAGTTTGATGCGTAATCCCAAGCCTATGATTTGCAGCTGTTAGTTGTTGGATTTTGTGTTTGTTTGCAAACTGCCATGATATAACTAAAAATAACCAGGACAGTATGAGCTAGGATGGTTTTACAAACAGTAAGTGGAGCAAAGTCATAGACTCTTTTCTGTTCAGAGTGGATGATGGGAATTGATCTGATTGTGTACATAAAGTTGGTGCCCGTCTATTCCGTGTCTATGCCGTACATCAACTCTAGGGCCAGATTAAACCATTTACTGTCTGTTGCAGCTGTCCCCCTGCTGCATTTATTTTCCCTTTGTTTTGTTGTTTGCCCAGCCCAGGGAGGCGGCCTTTAGCTCCTTGGTTTAGACCCTCGGTGTAGGGTGGACAATGCCCAGGAGTGCAAGACTTAAATGGCCTGTTGAGCTTAAGGGCATGAGTCATACCTGTGGTTCTGAACTTTGCCCAGACATGTCCTGTGCTTACCTGCAGTTTTCCCTGCCCTCTTTCTTCCCCTGTAGCAGAGGGAGCCAATCAGAGTTACTGGCGGGAAGCTGCCTGAGTTTGCCTTTAAAACCAGACATTTTTGAGTCAGACAACAGAAAGGTTCCTGCTTTGCCACCTGGTCTGATTAGCTAGGGGTCTTTGGGGGGCCCTTTCTCCGCTCTCATTTAATTTTTGAGCGTACTCCCCATTTTTAAACTCCCTTCCCACGAACACCGAATTTTCCTGTGAGATCTTCTGACTATTGAAAATGAACCGAGCCCCCTCTGCATCCTCTGATGCTGATGCTGTTCCTGTTCCTGCCTCTATTCCTGCTGCTGTCCTGGGAATTGGTAAGGCTCCCCTCTTGCAAACTCTCCCTGTCCTAGCTGCTGGCCTTGCTTCCCCAGCAGACAGACTCAAGTTAATTCCTTGGTCTGTGCCTGAAACTGTTTCTAACTCCGCAGTTCCCTTGCTGCTTAAAGAAAAGCCTGTGCCGCTGCTAAGCTCTGCCTCTGTGTGCTCTGTCCCGGGGCTCCCTGCTTTCAGCTGTTTCCACTGCTGCAGCCACCATCCCCTGACTCCCTCAGGAGCTGTATCCTGGGCTCACACCACTCTGCCTCTGGGACTGCTCCCCCTGGTCAATAGGACCGGTATAGTATAAGGCGTGCCATTAGGTTTAATTTCATTAGTTTGTTTAGGTTTAGTTTTGTTAAGTTGCATTTTATTAGCTTGTATAAATTGTAGTTCTGTTAGAATTGAATTTTGTGTCTGTGTTTAGTGGTAGTTAAGTGGGATACTTGTTTGCCATTACCTGTTATATTGTGTGGCCATAGTCAAGATAGATTAAAGATAACTGTTTTACTGTACTGCTCCTCTCTTTTTGTTTTTCCCTCTTTCTGTTGTTCATTATTAGCATAAGTTGTATAGTTGCTGTTAACTTATTAAATAAGTGCCTCTGTGTCTTCATCTCTCCCCGAACACCCCAAGTACTCTGCTGCTGTTTCCACCTCTCCCTGAACTTCCCAAGCCCCTTGCTGCCTTTCTTCTTTGATTCCTCTGCGTTTAGCCTGCAGGCTCCTGAAGACTGCTCTGAGCTTCGCCCTGCAGGACTTCAGTGTCTCTTGCTGCATCCCTTGCAGCTGTACTCTTCCCTCTTCCTCTGCCACTGGTTACTCACCCCACCCCCACCTCTGTTCCTTAACCCAGCCTCTAGGTACACTCTTACAGACTGCCTGCCACTGCAGTCCTACAAACCAAGTTATTGATTCTCATCTGTACTATTACACTTGTATAAATTCACTAATCACCCTTATTGTGCAATTTTACTGCCATTTGTATCTCATTCATATTCGTAAAACCCCATTGGTTACCATTGCCTTTAGTGTACCTCTACACCTATACCACTGTGACATATTGCTTTTTTTTTGTAGAATCGCTAGCCACCAATTGTGACTCGCTGTGACACCTCTTCATTTTCACACTGCTTAATAAGAGAAACCCCCTCCCCAACTGCCTACTGTGACAAACCCATACACCCCATTATTGCCTACTGTGACAAACCCCATACACCCCATTGTTAAATTTTACTGTTTTACATTTTTCAATAAAGATTGATTTGTACCCCACTGTTGCGGTAATTGCCCCCCAAGATCCTCTACCTGCTGGCAGGGACACTAATATGACTATAGCCATAGGCCCTACTTTTATTTTAAGGTCCTACTTTAGGGCCCTCCATTCCATATTTAAATAACAGTTCAGCAATGGTAGTGGGACCATCAGAATTTCTTTGTCTCAGTAGATATTGCTTTGCAGAAATCACTCCATCAAGATTATAGATTTAATTTATGGTGCTTGTGATTTTGTCTTTGGGGGGCTCATTAAGTATCTAGGGGCCGAAGCAATATTGAACTTTGTACACAGCAGGCATACCCTGGACCAGAAACCATGCTGAAGAAAGGAGAATGGCAGAAATTGAAGGAGGCCAAAGAAAGATGACAAAGACAAGATGTAGTACTGAAAAGTATTCCTTCTCCCCTAATGTTTTTTTCCTTCGGTCCAGGCAAATACCAGCCCAAGTGAACTTGCTGCGCCTGATGAAAATGAGACAGAAGACATGCAACAACAAAACTACCCAGTTATTCAGTGACAAGGAGACTTTCAGAGTTAATACCTTCCTCAAAATCATTGACTAACTTAAGAGTTACAACATTAGATTGAAGCTTACAAAAATATTGACAAAACCTATAATGTACTGACAATTTTTTCACCTAACATTTCAAGTTTTGAAGTCAGTGAAAATATCAAACATCTATGTCAGAAGTATTTAGATGATCTCCCAGTAGATTGCACTAAAGAATTTCTTCAGTTTGTTGAAGTCACATCACTATCAGATATATAAAGAAAAGATGATGAAAGAAATTCTATTTGGATGTACTGGGTTATCACTAAATCCCAAATGTTGAAATTGCCTTACAGCTGTATTTGTCACTAATGATCACTAACTATAGCAGAGAACATTCCTTCTCTTTTCCAATGAGAGTCAAAAATGTCCTCCAAACCATGACAACATAAAAGAGTATTTCAGTGCTTGTCCCTCTTGAGCATTGAGAATGAAATCAGCTCGTCTTTAACTGGAGATGACATCATTCATGACTTTTCTGGGGTGGGAAATGGTAGTTTGAAGAAATGAATGTAGTGCAAGTAGAAAAACTTCTTAATTTTACATAAATATGTGAATATGTATGTAAATAAATGTTTGACTTCATAATTTTTTGCCATATGTAATTCATACTTGAGCCCTTCCCTGCCATTAGCCTGAGGCCCCTCACAAACTTCACCTGGCCTTGCTCATCTCACCTTAAACCAAGAGCTTTGTAAGGTATTCTGTTTGGATTTATTGCTATTGAAACTATTGGATAAAATAAAATGTGCCATGGGAAAATGGCAGAGTAGCATATGAGCATAGCTGAATGCTCATGATACCTTCCAGTTTGTGATGAAATGAGCTTTAACAAAGCTTGACTGATTTCTTCCTGCAGGCCCCCATCATGGAGTGAGTTCATGATCCTTGTTCTTTCTCAAGCAGACATTTTTCAATTAAAACTCCTTCCTTTACCCTCCCTACTTCCCAAAAAAGAGAAAGGGAGGGGGATGCAGGGAGATACCTATTAGAAAGGGCAGCCAGGGGCATGTAATCCCTTCTTGAGGCTCTTCTTCAGTAGCCAGACTAGAAGAATGGCCTCAGGCTAGACTGCTGTGGAAAAAAATGTTTCTTGTCTCCTTCCAAGGTGAGGCAAAGGTGGTGATATTTTTTTCTTCCCTTTGTATTCATTGTGATAGCTCAGTCTTCATGTGAGTGCACTATTGCCCTTTATTTAGTAAGCCCAAAGATTAATTTTATTTTGCAAAATATCCTCCAAAAGAGCCATATCATATGCAGATAGGGGCTAACGTTTAATTGTCAGACTCTGAGTTTGATGTCCAAGAGACACATCACATAGAGGCTGCAACTGGTACACAATGCAGAGGCTGAGAAGAAGGCATCCTATTTTTGCTCTGTAACTTCTGCTAGCTTCCCATTTCCTCATCAAATTCAAAATCCTGACCATATTTTCTAATTTATAAAGAATTAAAGGAGTATAATGTAATTAATGCCAATCAATATGGGTTTATAGAAAATATATTTTTTTAAAAATTAAATTACAAGTTTGTTTGAGAAACATAACAGTGCTGCCACAGTATATTTAGACTTCTGTAAGGAATTTGACTTGGTACCACACAACATTTTGATATTAAAATATTAGAATGATATAAAAACAACATAGTCTATATTAAATGGATTTAAAACAGGCTAACTGATGGGTCTCAAAGTGTAACTGAACCAGTAATTATCAGCAAAGAGGTGTGGTTCTAGACCATGATGAGCATGCTTCAACTGCTGCCACAGTATAAAAAGGGGCAGCTTCCAGCTCACTCTAGGTTGACTGAAAAGAAAGAAGGTACAAAATGGAGGCTTCAGCTCAGAAGCCTTGGTATTCTTTGCCTGATGCAACCAGAGACCTGTTTGAACCAGGCAGGAGCCCCAGTGTATCCAGACCCATGACTAAAATCAGAGCACCAGGGGACACAGCATCCTGAGGAGTCAGAAAGCCCTGATGACCTGTGGAACAACTCGTCAGAGACAGGGTAGGAAGCAGCCCAGGGAACAGAGAAAACAGCAGGAAACAATTAGCATGCTGGTGGTCAAGTCCCTGCCTACTCAGTGGGGAGCAACCTTGCTATTTCCAGGGCCCTGGGCTGGCACCCAGTAGAGTAGGGAGACATTGACTCTGGCTTTTGGATCAGACAGCCCTGATGCCCAGGCTAGCCAATATTGACTCTGTTGACTGGGTCACGTTGCCCTGAGTCCAGGTTAATGCTACTCACAGGGCTACCACACTGCCCAGTTTGCCCCACACGGGGACAGGGTAGATGTATCCGAGCTGTGTTAACAACCAACAATTCCTCCACTGCTTCTTCTTAGAGCTACTTGCATGGCTTCTTTTGTCTCTGGCTGGTCATACCACCATTTTCACCTAGCACTTCAAATGTGTATTTTTGTGGAGGGGTGTTGGCCTCCTTCGGGAAAAATGAGGGACTACAAGGTAGCCTCACTTCCCCTCCTTTCAGGATTTATGATTGTTTGGTCAGTATGTCTGTGCCTTTGTTTCCACACAGCAGAAAACGTTGGACTGTTGCATTTAATTGATGGCTAGGTAGGCCAATGCCTGAAGTTTAAAGTTGATTAAGGTATTTTTCTTTTGTGTATAGCCACCATTGCTGCTGGGCATTTCAGGAGATACTGTGTGTCTGGGTTGTATAAAGTGGTTCCTCAGAATAGTTTTCTCATTATAATTTGCACTTGCGTCATAACATTTAAGAGCTGAGGATCCCAAAGCACCTTATAAACATTGAGCTAAATGTCACAAAATGTCTTTGAGATTGGGAAGTACTATTATTCCCTGGTTTACACATAGGAACACTGGAGCACATACTGTAGAGCTTAACTGATTTGCCTAATTCTGCAAAGAAATCAGGAATAGAAACTAGCACAAAAGTCAAAGAAGAAAAGAAGACACGATTCCCTATGGCCATGCCACAGGTGATGTAATGAAGAGGGGCAGCTACAGGAAGCCATTATCTGCCTCCTGATTCAGGCCCCTCCAACCCTTGTGCCAGTTAAGTCTGCACAAGATTCTTAAACCACTGGAGGATTGGAAGTAGCAGCTCCTCTCCTTGCTCAGTCTACAGCCCTCCCCTCACGTGCCCCTGACACACATTCTCATTCCCCTTATGCTACCACCATGGCGCCACCAGACTTCCTTGGGACAGGGGAATTTTTCCCCTGTCCATCTCTGACTTCTTTAAAGCCATATAACACAAAGTGGCCTTAGCAAACAGAAGAATCTGGCTCCTAGAGAGAGATCCCTCAGGTCCTGTTACAAGAGATGTCTGTATATATAATAGATATGGCACCAGTAGATGATGCTCTACATTAGATTGCCAAATTGCTGGATTTTGTAGACCTAATGAAACTTTCTTGTTGTGCAATGCAAATGGCTTCCTTTGTGCAGGTCTTTGCAGCTTTTAACTCCCAGTGCTGTGCTTCAGTAGCAGTACCATCCATCTAGCTGGAGTTCTTGAAGCCATTTCAGAGTTGAATGTACAGTTTCCCATTACAATTAATTGGATTTGGATGTCTAAAGCATCTAGGCAGCTTTGAAAATCTTTGAAAAAGAAGGAAGCTAAGTGCTTTGAAATCTTCAAGAGGACAGCATGAAATAACACTTAAAGATTTGATATTTATTCCATAAGTAGTAGCTTTTCACCTGTACAGACAGTGGTCAAAATGTGCTCCATGGTACATGGAATGAAATTTGGTTGAGTCAGCTAAAATTGGTGAACTTTTGTCCAAAATTCAGTGCAACTGGTGGTATCTGCAGTTCCATGTCATTGCTAAATTAGAACTTGATTAAATAACCCAGAATATTGTTGTTTGCTGGTAAGTAACCAATATAACTGATTTTTAAAAAAAAAATGTTTTACAATGTGATTGAATGTGGTACTCCAAAAAAAAAAAAAAAAAAAAAGGATGTAAAGATAGACATAGGATAGGCGGCTTCCAGGAATACAATAGCTTCTACACCAGTGGAGTGCCTTGCCGTGGGGCTAAAAGACCGGTGCAGGTTCCTTGCTACAGCCAAGGGGTGAGAGATCAATGCTCTCCACCCCTGGCTTCAGCAGAGAGCAAAGCACTCTGCCTGGGTGCCTAGGTATTGGGGTCCTTGCTGGAGCCAGAGGGAGAGGAGCACTGATCTTCCATTCCCCTTGCTGCAGAATGGAGCCAGTGTCTAGGGATCCAGGTGTTACACACAGGGCTACAGAATGCATGTGGCTTTCCTGATTGCTGCTAGGGAGACAGGAGAGCATCCTCACTTAACTCCTTCCATCTGGGTGCAGGGAGGGAGTGGGGGGTGGGGGTGTTGGCAGAGACTGGTGGCTTTCAGGATAGTAAAAATTATAGCTGTGGCCCTCATGCCGAAAGGATTGGGAACCACTGTTCTACACATGCAGCTGAATCCTGATTGCCTCCTGTTGTTCCAAACCCATGCCTCTCTGGAGTAGCAAATATGTAGATTTGTGCCTAACAGTGTATTAGTTTTCATGCCCTAGGGTATCTAGTAAATAGCGACCTCAGCCTGCAGCTACCCTCCAAACCCTTGTGGAACACTGCTGTGCTGAATGATTGCCCGTATCGTTAAAGACAGCCTGATGGGGACATATACACTTTAGGGATTAGCATGACTTCGTGAATTCCGAGTCTGGATTTGACCTCCTCCCCCCATCATGTTAATATAGTACACCTGTCCACCTAAGATTGGGGTGTGTATCTGTAGTGTTTTGTTTGTTTATAACAGAATGTTATCATTTTTACCATTCCTACAGTTCACTCTACTTTACCTCTTGTTCCCTTTGAGATATTACTTTCTAAGGTCCACATCTAGACAATGTACTATTGTGATACTAGTGGAATCAGCAGCTGAGGTAAAATGGGGGAAAGCTTTACAGTAATAAATTATATTAAGTTTAGGGAATTAATGTAGAAGATACAGACATTTGTGGCTAATCCACAAATAAAAGGTGAGGTAGCAGGTCAGTCACGACATGGTCACGCTGGTTAAAATAAGTAAGGTGGCAGCCATATGAGAATTCAGATAATCTCTCATAGTTAAAAAACAAACAAACACCCCCCCCCCCCTTATTTACTTTATCAGAATTACAATTAATACCAGCAGTTATGTTTTACATTGCAGTAGCATTTCTAGGCATCATCCTCATCAGCATCCCATTGTGCTAGGTATTGTGATAACATACAGTAATGGTTCTTTGTTCTTGTTTGGAAAATTCATTCAAGATATGCACCAGCAAAGTTCTGGCACAAGACAGCCTTTGTGGGGGCTTGAATACGGTGACTTGAATAGCATAAAATTGCTACAGCAGATCCGTTGGGGGGGGAGGGGGTCAGAGAAAGAGAGAGAGAGAGAAAATAGTTGGAAGAAGTTGTGGAATACAAAATTTTCCAGTATATAGCTGTTAAGAAATTGTGTACGTTTCTTTTTAAGGGACCACTGGATCCCCAGTGTTCACCCAGCATAGGCCAAATCAGAAAAGCAATTAGCTATGTAGGTATATGCTGTCAATTTCTTTATTAATGAGCCAGGTGGGCTGCCTCTCAGACTATATTGGGGGGGAAAGGTGGCAGGTTTCTCAGGACCAAGCCATGTGTAGCGAAATAAATGCTGTATGTAAAGGATGTGACAATGAGCTCAGCAGGATGTCAAGAGATATGGATATGGTAATTTCTGCATTATTATTTGTTATGAATTTCAAAGACTGCAGACTGGACTGCAGAGCAGTTTATTAGCTGGGTTCAGTGAATCACCTCTGCCCTTTTTTACTGGTATAACTGCGCAAAGAGGGAATAATATTGTAATTCAAGGAATTATGGGGAATTCATTACTGGGACTGTTTGTACCATGTAGCCAGTTGCTAAATGATATAAACACTAAAAGGCAAGACCCCACTTATGCCTTTGGAATGCGTAGAACCTCTGTATCTAAGTGAAAAATAATATTACCCTATTTGAAAGCAATAATCCAGGAGGGTATTGTTGATTCATTTACACTTTAAGAAAAGCATATCATCATTACCAGCCACTGCAAGCTGATTTTTATTTTTTTTCCTTTTCTCTTATGTTTTTTTTCTCCTCTGTAGCTGGGCTCTGATTAGCCTATTGGATTTTTCATCCCCCAGATGGCACTGCTGCTTTCCTAAATTATAATTCTCAGTAGCTCTTGGAGAGGAGTGTGTGTAATGTTTGCTGGTGTATGTGCTATGTTTCTTCGTTTCAGAGAGAATGTGCTACAATTCTCATGTAACAAGACTTTTGTAATGAGGAACAAATAGCTCATTCCAGTCTAACAGGGAAGCCATCTTCTACCAGGGGTGTGGGCAAGATCATAGCCAATTATAATAAACAGGTCCTTTCAATGTGATCAGATGTTAGAATTTACATTGAACTTTGTTGTAAACATTTATTTGGTTAGGATTTGAAATGATACTCCAGATTTAAAAAGCCACAGTGACTCTTGGGATAACAGAGAGGAGGAAAAGAAATGTTCATCTTATGCAAGAAGTCCTTCACTGCAGGCCCAGTCCTTCCTCTACTTATGTCAGTGGCAAAACTCTCAGTAATTTATTTGGGGTAGGGTGGGACCTTAATGGAAGCAGTATTTCCAGTGGGTAGAGCTCCTCAATGGGACTGATGGGACCTTTGTTCTATTCCAGTTCTGCCACTAGCCTGCTGGGTGACTGTGGACAAGTCACCTTACTTTCCTGTGCCTCAGTCTAACAGTTTGCTAAGTGCTTTGAGATTTATGGATGAAACATGCAATAAACAAAGTATTAATTATTATTATTATCATTAAGGCACAAATCAGCTCTTATGGTCTTCAATGCGAGTGATACTGGGCCTTTAATGGACAATTACTGACACTTCATATTCAGAGAGAAAATTATTTAATCCTATACACAATGAATACAATTAGCAGATACAAATAATCAATAGGTGAATGGAAACCACCTGGGAAATAATATAAACCAAATCCTAAAACTTCCCATCACTTCAAAGCCAAATTATATACAATATTCCTTTATAAGACAAAAAAAAAGACTTAGGCCAGTGTGGGGAGTGGGGGGATCCTCTTGCCTCAGAGAAATTGTGGAGAATGTGGACCCCAATAAAAGCTTGGCCCCAATCTCTAGTTTGTAGATGGAATGAGGAGAATGAAAATAGAAAGGTGGATAAGGAACTGGGTTAAAGGGGAGACTACAGCGGGTCATACTGGAAGGTTAACTGGCTGGAAGGAGATTACTAGCGGAGTTCCTCAAGGATTGGTCTTCAGACCAATCTTATTAATTCTTTTTATTACTGACCTTAGCACAAAAAGTGGGAATGTGCTAATTAAGTTTGCAGATGACACCAAGTTGGGAGGTATTGCCAATACAGAGGAGGATTGGGATATCATACAGAAAGATCTGGATGACCTTGTAAACTGGAGTATTAGGAATAGGATGAACTTTAATAACAGGAAGTGCAAGGTCATGCATTTAGGATGCATCTACAATGCAACTTAGGTCGACTTAAGGAGGCTGAAGTCGACCTAAACAAAGCCACGTCCACACTGGGCTTTTATTAAGTTGACTTAAGCATTTCCTTAAGTTGACTTAAGGAAAGTTTAAGTCGACTAATAACGCCTGGTTTTAAGTCAACTTGAGCCTTAAGTCAACTCCTTAAGTCGACTTAAAGCCAGTGTGGATGGGGATTAGCGCCCAAGTCAATCTTATTAAGTTGACTTAATAAGGTCGACAAGGGGCTATGTCTACACTAGAAAAGTTAAGTCAACTTTGTTAAGTTGACTTAATAAAGTCAACTTTAAGTTGACTTAAAATTGACCTTATTATGTCAACTTAACAAAGTCAACTTAACTTTCCTTGTGTAGACATAGCCTTAGGGACTAATAAGAATTTTTCTATAAGCTGGGGATGATTGGAAGTGATGGAGGAGGCGAAGGTCCTGGGCGTACTGGTTGATCACAGGATGATTGAGTTGCTAATGTGATGTGGCCGTGCAAAAAAGCTAATGCAGTCCTGGGGTGCATCAGAAGGTGTATTTCCAGTAGAGATAGGGAAGTGTTAGTGCCATTATACAAGGTGCTGGTGAGACTTCATTTGGAATATTACATGCAGTTCCGGTCCCCCACGTTTAAGAAAGATGAAGTCAAATTGGAACAGGTGCAAAGAAGGGCTACAAGAATGATTCACAGAATGGAAAACCGGCCCTATGAGAGGTGACTTAAAGAGCTTGGCTTGTTTAGCCTAACCAGCAGAGGGTTGAGGGGAAATGTGATTGCTCTCTATTAATACATCAGAGGCATAAATACCAGGGAGGGAGAGGAATTATTTGAATACAGCACCAATGTGGACTCAAGAACAAATGGATATAAACAGTCCATCAGGAAATTTAGGCTTGAAATTAGACACAGGTTTCTAACCATCAGAGGAATAAAGTTCTGGAATAGCCTACCAAGGGGAGCTGTGGCGGCAAAAAACATAGTTGCCTTCAAAACTGATCTTGATAAATTTATGGAGGGGATGATATGATGGGATGGCTTAGTTTGGCAATTGTCCATTTTTTACTTCTGCTGATAGATATGCCAGTGACCTGGGAAGGGGCATTATATGGGGTGGGTTCTGAGTTATTACAGAGAATTTTTTCTTGATTGGCTGGTGAGACTTGCCCACATGCTCAGGGTTTAACTGATCGCTATATCTGGGGTTGGGAAGGAGTTTTCCCCAACGAGCAGATTGGCTTGGGTGCTGGGAGTTTTTTGCCTTCTTCTGTAACATTGGGCATGGCTCACTTGCTGGTTGATCCTCTTTATTTTAAAGTCTTTAAATCATGATTTGAAGACTTTAATAACTCAGTCATAGGCTAGAAGTTCATTACAGGAGTGGGTGGGTGAGGTTTTATGTTTCCCTTTCTGATGAGGCGGAAAAATCATACTAGGCTAGATCACAAAGGACAAGATTGTGCCTCACCCTAAGCCCCACAGGAGGAATGAGGCTTATAAAATGGTCCTTATTCCTCTGCCTGAGCTACCAGCTTTGAGGGTTAGGGAGCAATGGGACTGCTATGCTGCTTCCTGTACAGATGGGCATGGAATGAGAAGTCAGAGGCAGTAAGTGAATGAAGCCTTGCCTCTACCCTGGTTCAACCAATGTAACTGAGACATCAAGGAAGGGAAAATAAGCTGCTGCTGGTGCAGGGCTAGTGCAATAACTTCCTGAACTGTGACTGTCAGAATCACAATTTTGTTCTTTTCTGTTCTGGGGGACAGTGAAACTCTGTGCTGTTCTTTACTCAAGGTTAATGGTAAATCTGGGATAGTGGGATAAGAGAAATGTTGATTTGGTTTTGCTCCAGATACGATTATAGCTCTTAAATCACATATCCGGTCCTCAGTCTCCTCATAACTTGAGCCTGCATTCCTAACTGAGAAATCCTTCTTGTAGATGGAAGATGCCTCTTGGCCCACCCCTCTCTTTAGTTCACCCCCACCTCAGCAACCCTGTTGCATCAGAGTTATGAACCCTTATTCCCGAAACCAACCCCTCTGGGGTGCTGCTCTGTATTTAATCTAGGTAGAGCTAATCCATTCTTCTTAAAACGAACAGATAATAATACATAAATCATATCACCTCAGCTCTGCTGCAGCATAGATTTCTCTACTCAGAACTCCTAGCTGTAGGGAAGTATGGGGGAGAAATTACAAGCAATAATTTCTTTTAGCTTCTTGATTAGGAAAACGCAGCCCTCCAGTCAACTGGCAAATCCAAGACCACCTCAACACTCTTGTACAATAGCTCAACAAATAAACATGGTTTTTAATAAAAAGCAAAACTAGCTATGATATGTCAGAGGACATAAGCCTCCCTTCAAAATAATGCCTGGGTGTAACACATTGGTTTTTTTTTAACCTAGAGCCCTTTCTCCTCTAAACATATTACCAGAGATGGAAAAGAAATGATATACTATATTTAGTGTTCAAAAGCTGTATTAATTAGATATTTAAATTAGATTTTATTTTTCACTTAAATCTACCTGCAATGGGAAGCAAGAGGGGGGATTCTGCATTTAAAGACACATCTGTTCATCACAGGAATCTGATTTCAGCTGTCACCAACTCACCTGAAATGATTATGTGGGAAACCAAGCTTATCAACTTCAGTTTTCTATTTCTAGTGATTATAGCAACTTGCAGTTCTGATATTCTTTGTTGCCTGCAGAATGTGGCAGGCTGAAACACTGTAATGATTTATTTTTAAAATAATCAAGCTTACTGATTTCTAAAGAAAAGCAACCCAAAATAAAAGCAACATTTATGTTGTTTGTGCATACTGATTCTTGCAGATCCATCATAAAAATATGCAGTTCTTTGGAATAAGAATGGGTTGCCAATGTTTTTTTCAAGTGAATTGCTATGACTTTACCCATAACTAAAACATAATTTGGAATTTAAAAAAATGAAAATATTTAATGCAAAGATGATTTATTTCCATATGACATACAAAACCCTTTCTCTTTCTAAATAGATATAGTGAAGTTTGTTCCTCACTTGAAAAATATTCCATTATAAATTTTGAAGAGGTTTTGAGGCTTTTCTTTTAAATGAACTGGGTAGGTGAATTCAACATAATACTCAGTAATTATGTTGTCTGTTTTGTTTCAATTTTTAATTTGGAGGATAAAAGGTAGAATATACAGTGGATGTAGCAGAACATATAATATTTTAGCCCAGCGGGTCTCATGTGTCAACACATGAGGCTAAGTGTGTCACTGGGAGCTGACCCCTGTGAGAAGCTGGAGTGCAGTAGCACCTTCCTGTGGCTACAGCTTCCTGGCAGAGTGACTGGATTCAAGCAGCAGGGGGCTTTGTTGTGGCAGCAGGGGAGGGCATTGTGTTGTGCATGGTTGTACCCACCGCCAACTGTATTGTGACACAAAAACCTTGAGAACTGCTGTTTTAGCCTGCAAAAAATGGATACATTGTCTATATATATTGCAAATTAGTACCTTTCAAAATAGAGATCATTAAAAGATACAAGATGCAACAAATGGGAAAAACTTAACTGGGAGCTGGATTAAACCGTTTCCTAAACCAGAAACATGTTATTGTCAGTTGCTCTAGTGTTTTATACCATAAAGTTCTTCCTATTTAAAGGTGCTCCCCCACCCAAGATGTGCAAAGGTTTTATGCTGACGTTGAGTCCAAGTCTGTGTCAATTTAAGAACTACATGGGTATCTACTCCTCAAATATAGCCTAATAAAGTTCTAACAAACAGCATAAGATAAAACTTGTAGATTAATTTCCCATGCAGTCAGCCAGCACATGGTGTTTGCAATACTCCTGATTGGCTGTTTCTGGATCACTTCTCTGTGATGCTGGATAATCGTATACATATTTTGCACATTCAGCTGTTTGAAGAACTTATTCCACTAAAGAAACTGTTTCGTGGCTGTACAATGTGATCCTTTGTCAGTGTGATTCAGAACAATACATCTTAATTTGGTACTATATAGTACAGAGAATCCCTCTCATTGAAAGAGGATGACTCCTTCATAGAAGCAAACAAGTTTTGGATAGGGATATAATCTGTATTTAACAGCTGATGTTAATTTCTTTACCAAATTTGAAAGGAAAACAGTCTGTGGTTCGGATTCACTGAAGATTCTACAGTTAGTTGTACATTTTTAAGCCTGTCCCACAGTGCCCAGGGCATTTTACCATGAGGAATGGCAGGCAGTGGGATTGCTGTGCTCTCTTGAGGTTTGTAAAGGGGAGTTCCTGAAGTCATGGCTGGAGCTTCATGGAGAGGCAGCTGCTGAGGGGTTGTCATAAGTCCAGGAGAGGAAGAGTTATTTCTCTTACTTTTTTGTCACAGCTGGAGGATCCTTTTGTGGTTTACTCAGTATTCAGAGTCCTATTTATAAGATCAAGAAGTTGCACAGTCCTGTTCGACCTCTTAAATGCTATGACTTGATTCTCCCAAAGGTGGTTTAGCTTCCTTTACTCTTTCCCTGCTGCACATCTGAACACACTGGAATCAGATCCTATCATTGGTTCACCTATTTTAGTATAATATACTATCTATAAAATATAAAATAATTTAATAAACTATAAAATATATATGCATTTTGAAAGTAAGTCTGCAAATATTTCCTGGCATGATATCCAGAATTCAAGATTTGGGGGTGATATTTGAAGCTTACCTTTACTAAACTTCATAAAACTTTCCAGTTTCATTGTTTAATGTTCTTGCAATAAAACCTATCTATATCATAAAGATGTCTCTTATCCCACAACCTATTCAATTAAATATCAGTTAACTTTACTTTGATAGAGGAGAATACTCCTAGGACATCTTTAGCTGCTGCATCCTTTTTCTTAGTACTCACTCTGGATAAGATGCAAAGCCTACTGCAGTCAAAAGAAAGATTTCCATTGACTTCAGTGGATTTTGTCATATCCTAAAGGAGTATGGTAACTTCTGTTTTAAGAAAAAAGCCTCATTACTGTGCATTAAATTGGACAAAGGAGGTCCATTTCAATACATTATAATGTTCTTTCTGTTGCTCATTTGAAAGCTGATTCAAGCAGTATTGTTAGAGAGCAACATATATGATATTATAGACTGCTCTCACGGCAACTAAGGGGTAAAATTGCACTATATTTTTGCTCAGTGCATTTTTTTTCCTTTAGTTGTAAAGGAAATAATTAATGACTTCATGTGTACATACATGCATATTAATAAGATTCTGAAGGGCAAGTAAATTGGCAAGATAGAAATAAGTTAGTGGACCTTCAGAAATGCAGTGCTCTGCCACTGAATCAATGCCTTAGAAGCTGAAATGTAATTCTGTAGTTAAAGTAACAGTGCTGGTAGGTAAGAATAGCTCCCTGTCTGTATTCAGCAAAAACCTCTAAGTATAGATTGCCTGCAGTATATCCTTATTGTCCAAGAGTCTACATGTGCTGCCAAGAGATTATTAGTATTTACTAAGGAAAAGCACTGTAGGGAGGAGTGAGCTGGCAAATGTAACAAACATCTTCCTGATTTCTTCCTGCTACTGCTTGAGTCACACTGTGACTGCAGAATGTTCTGGAGAAAATTTCCTATTGGAAAATGCCCTGGTAAAGAACTCTTCTGAGGGTCAGACAGATAAAGGATTTTTAATGGAGTCACCAGGAAGTTTGGGGATTTGGACTTAATTGTCAGATACAGGGTTGAGGGTGGGGTTCCATGCAAATCCCCATGATACAAGTGCCTTATCATGCACAGAAATTGAGATTATGGATAAACATGACCCCGAGAAATCAACACTCCTTCTAAAACTGAAGTACTGCACAATAGTTGGGAGGCACAAGACACAACCCTCAGTTAAAAACACTATATAGATGAGCTGTAGCTTGATTTATTTATATTATTGAAGTATCCACCCCAACTGCTTAATTTGTGACCTATCATTATATTGGTAAAGGCCATAGTTATGTGTACCAAAACCATTCCAGAAGGTCAGCCTTTGGCAAAAACATGTGCTCCCTCATTATCTATGGCTCTTTCAAGCATGTAGTGAAGAAACAGATGAAGGCTTGTTAGTGCCACTGACTAATTTTAGAGCAGAGTTTAGACAACTCTTCTATGTCAATCTCAGTCAATCTCAGAACCTCAATGAATTTTAGGGATTGACCACAGACTATGTTTTATAGGACAATGAGCTAAAGAAAGATTAGTTATCAGAAAGTGATGCTAGAAACTTGCTTTCTTTCCTCCAGTCAATTGCTTTGCATTTTCTTTCATTTATCTATTCATCAAACATTTCACAAGTAACAGTAGAATAACAGCAGAAAATAAATCACCAGCAACATTAGATTTTGCATCTGAATGATAAGAATTCTAGCAAATCCCAACATTTAAATAACATGAGCTGTTAGAAAAAAAGAATCACAACTCAGATAAACCTTCAGTTTAATCAGATAATTTATGCCCTGGTAAAAACTATGTGCTGCTGACTTATTTTTAGGAGCATTTATCACAGGTGTTTCAGGTGTGCACAGCACACCTTAATTCTAATCCTTTTAATATGATCAGTAATAATAAGGCAGTTTCCTGGTAGAAGGCATACCATATGTTTTTATTTTCCCAATTACTTGGAGCATCAGTTTTAAATAATGATTACCTATTAGAGATTTGCATTCTTGTTTTCATTCATAGCACTATAATACACCTTAATCTGGACAAAAAGGCATCTTCTGTCACATATTAATATGTTGGATGATTCCTACTAGGTAAAGATAACTGCCATATATAAATGAAAAAATCTGAGTGTTATACCAGTTCCCTTTGTGCACACAGAGTTGAACAACTGGGAAACTGACCAGTTCCCAGCACCACTACTTCTACTGTGCCCACCTCTCATGCTTCATTCATCTTCTTGATGGGAGTGCGGTCTCCACTGTTACAGTGTTAACAGGAGCAGAAATAACTTGCCCTCCCCACAATAAACTGATTAGTCTCATTAATTCATTATTTGGGACAGAGTTCCCAGTTTCTCTAGTCAGATGATGGATTGCAGCAAGGGTAATATGTATCTCAAGCGAAACGCAAGGGCATATAATGGACAGTAATGACCATGAGATGAATTTTAAAAGTGGCAGCATCCAAAAGGCAATGCTTCTACATGAAAGTTTTCTAAATGTTTGGAAGTAGCATATTCATTTTTTTTCAAAATTATTATACTTTTATTAGAAGTGCAGGCATTTATTTATGGGGGGAAATGTTCTATGTGAAGACAGCAGATGTATCAGAGGGCCTGTAGCACTTGAACAACGTTCTCTGGAACATATTCAGAATGGCAATCCACACCATTTCTAGCTCAGTATATGGACCAGTGCTGATATTCTACAATTAAAATGACCTTCAGTGCATGATGGTCAAATATGCACAAAAAAAAACACCCTAAAAATTTGTCTTTGTAACCATTAGCAGAGATATAACTCACACAAGAAGTGCATCTGTTCCTTAGCAACATTTCAGAAATTGCATGCTAGAAATCTGACAGCCCAGTGAAATGTGGGAGTAGTATTTCACAGTATATACCAGTGTTCACATCAGAAGCTTAAGATAAAACCTGGTTGCATCAAAACACTATATTACATTATAAGGCATCTTGGATATGCTTTTTATGCTAGGATCGAGCTATATGTGGGATTTCTTTTGGTAACATGTAGTAACAAGAAACATTGCTTCCTCCTGGTCCAAGCCCTGTGTTAGTGTTCTTTTTTGACCTAATGAGGAGGGGAAAACCAAAAAGGAAAATAAGGTAGTTAGCAAGTATTACACTTCCACACACACAAATGGCCAAATTCTCATCTTTAGTGAACATATTCTAGATCACCTTTCTGCTCCCCTGAAACAGCAATAACTTGGGACTGTTTGGCTGCTTTAAGGATAGGTAGCCTTCCACCATATGAGGATTAGCCAGGCTTCCATTTAGAAGACTCATCCCTGACTTTACCCAGCTTTGCTTCACTTCAGGGTTCTCCTATGCCAGGGGAATCTTCAGCTGCTTCTTAAAGGCAACTTGTCTACTGCTTTGCTCCACCTTAGCCATTTAAGCAAACTGAGCAAGGTTGAAGACGTGGTTTCTTGTTTGGATTATTGTTGCATAAACAAACATGCATGTACAGAGAGCTGGAACAGGCATATGCGCCTCCTGTTTGAATATTGCATGGTATGTTTCTTCACCAGTTGATATTGGAAAGAGTTGCATTCTCAAATACTTAATACACTGAATGTTTGTTCCTTATTTTCTGTAAACATCTAACCCCCAATTTCTGTTCAATATTAATCCTTCCAGCTGCTCATCCAACAGTACCACCATTCTGTTCTATATTGGTTTTTATACCTTACTTATCACTGTAATAGCTGAATGCTTTCCAGTAGTGCATTAAGTGTTGTGACTACACATCTGGCACATGTTTCTGCTTCAAGTTGAAAAGCCTATTCAGAGGGCTATTGAAAGGAGAACATTTCTAAATGCAGTAGACCTCAGATAGACTTTGTTCCTTTTAACCAATATCCACATTTTGCCAAAGCAGTCTTCCTTTAAAAGACACTGTTTATACTTGTGAAAACACCTCCAAAAAGCCTCAGTGAAAACTGATAAATTTGTTCTTGGGGGTTTTTTGGGAATACTGCCCAAGTACACTGCCTACCAACCTAATCTAACTGGAAACATTTGAAATGACAGTAGCTAATTAAATATGATACCAACCACTGATTTGTGACTTCTAAGCTGTTTTTAAAAAGGAAGTCTTAAGGCATATGAAATGCTGGCAAAAAGGACAAACCTATTTTTTATCACTGTAGGTGATCGAAGATAGAAAAGTACAAAGGCATACAGAGGAAAGTACACAATATTCTATCAGACTGGCACAACATTATGAAGCATATCATTTCAGCTGTCAAAAGGCTCATATTGATTTTTTTTATGATTATTATTCTCTGTATGTGCTTTTATGGGTACTCTAAATAGAGACTCCATTTTGCTCTTATGAAACCCACCTTGCTTAGAAAAAAGTTAATAGTGATTTTCCACTTGGAAAAATAGCAGCTTAGGTTGGCACTTTACAAGAGTATTGTGCACCATAATGTACATCTACCTTCCTTTTATGTTCTTGAAAAGGCGCCTAAGGAATGTTTAGAAGGGTGATTTAAGTACCTGCAAGGCTGCTGGGTATTCTGGCAATCCTAAATTGTCAGGTAGTGATCTAGTTTTCTTCTTAGGTTCTTTGTCTGGTCTGGAAAGGCTGTCCACAGGTCAGTGAATGCACCATTTTCTCAGAGCTGTGACAAAAAGATACAAACACTGGCACTCAGATAGGGAAGTCTGAAAATTCCAGCTATTCATGAGGTCTGAATATTTGCACGGTCAGGCCAACATACAGCATACAACCTGGGACTGCTCACAGCATGTACAATTAAACATATGCTTACATCTTTACAGACTACAGCCTGTAAACTGGTGGGCAGATTCATCAGCCAAGGCAGTCCTAATAAAACTCAAATGCTCAAGATTAATACCATATCTTTTTTCCTCAGGATGGGTTTTATAAAAAACAAGATGCAAAATGTATGATGTAATACAGAACACTTATTAACAGAGACCTTGTTCTACGGAGTAGAAAAGGGAGAGAACTCATCCTTCCTCATTACCCCTAGGTAGCTTTTCCTGCCTATTGTGAAAGAAACAACACTAGAATTGCCTTGATTTTAGATCTAGGCCCCTCCTAAAAGTCAAGAATCCATTTATTTGGCATTCTTTGTCACATTCTTTCTTCTAGATGTAACCTTCAGGTGGGCTAAAATTCATTTAGTTGCCCTTCTCCAGTGCCTCACAGAAATACACCCCAATCCCTATGGAGAAAGCAGCTGGAGACCCAGGATCCAGTCTGTATGGGACTCACAGCGAAGATTGCTCAGTTACCCTCCACATTAAAATCCTACTAAAAACAAACATAACAATGAACTTTATTAACTAGTAACTAAATGAACCTTATCCTAAGAAAACAAAATACACTTAACCAAGAACTATCCCTACAGAAAACCCTGCAGGAAAGATCCCCAAGAGTCCCAAAGTCCAGGTGGAGTTCACCCAACTCTCAGCTAGTCTTTGTTCGAATGTAGAGGCTTGAGAGGCAAGAAATAGCTGTCCTCTTCTTCCTTTGCAGGAATCTTCTGCAGAATTCCATGCAGGCTTTTCCTAATCCTTTGCAACCAGCCCTCAGTCCCATATGCAGGTCTGCAAAGTCTGTTGCAGATGACTCCATT
Organism: Pelusios castaneus; assembly: GCA_007922175.1. NCBI lineage: Eukaryota > Metazoa > Chordata > Testudines > Pelomedusidae > Pelusios > Pelusios castaneus. The sequence continues at coordinate 4,082,547 of ML685831.1, forward strand.
AGAGGGAGAAAACATCTTGTTCACTCCTGGCTCAGCTTCTCTCCTGAAAACTGAGTACATGGGCTCTCCTCAAAACAGCTCTAGACAGCTGACTGCATAGACTGCTGCTCTCATGTCATCTGACTGACCACACCACATCACACCAGCAGGGTACCCTGTGGAGCATGCTCAAAAATGCTACCACTCCCTGCCTTTAGAAATTTCTGGTTGTGGGTAGATAATCTGTGCAGCAACAGTAACCCACCCTCAGTAGGTCTCTTAAAGAGATAGCCGTCTCTAGGCATATGGGTTACATAAACACATGCAATGTGACTACAGCATCGAATTCTAAAGTGACCAGAGGTCATAACAGGTACACTACATGCTTGTGTCCCCAATGTTCAGTGCCCCATAACAGGAACCTTATTCTGTTGCTATTTAGGAAGAGAAAAAATGGCATAGAGATCCGGTGTAGGATAGTAACCATTTCAGAGAAGGAAAAATAAAAGAATCGTATGAGTCAAATATTTTCTTCCTATTATTTGGCAGAATTAAAAAGTCCACGGGAAATTAAACATATACATCTGACAAAGAATAGCTTAGGAAATATGAAGCATGGTTATGCTTGATTCATTCCCATGCTGGAACACCAATTTACTTTAAGCATGTTGGTAGGTCCTGTTAAAAAGAGGCATTTTATGGCTCCATTTTCAGGATGATTTATAGTTATTGTTTATAACACTCAAATAGGAAATGTAATGATTTTCTTTTTAGTACTGCATTCTTGCTAGTCAAAATATTATAAATTTACATGCCAGATTATTAATGAAAATATTTCAGCAGTATATTTCTATGTTCTGTTGAAATAAGTCTTTAGTGGATGACAGCAAAGTGTGTCATTCAGCTGGTGTTTATAAAGTCTCTATTGCTGTACATTCTCTACTGCAAAGGAAATTGTGTATCTTGACCTGATGGTGACAATAAATAATTATAATGCTTAGTTAGCATTTATATAGCACTTTTTATCTGAAGAAATGAAAACCCTTTACAAATATTTTTTTTCATACCACCCCAAGGATGGAATGATATGTGAGGAGCATTTTATCCACCACTGAACGTAACGCCTGCTTGTGTATATCACAGTTGCTATTTACAAGATTTCATCAACAATACATGGCAGTCTAGGGTACAAAAATTTTTATATTGTTGAATCCATAGAGGGACTTGGGTTTTCAGAGTGCAGTTACCTGAGGTGAAGTTTATTCTGCACATCTAGGCCAACACCCTTATTTAGAAAAATCACAGATAGTGTTCAAAGATCTGCTATCAGGTGTATCTGTGGGAAAAAAAACACATTTAGCCAAAATTTCAGTTCACATATGCTTATTAGTGACTTGTTAGAGTTTAGCAGCTACATTTCCTGTGTACCAACCATCCTATCCAGTCACTGTCCCCTTAAAGTGACTAAATGTTCCAGTCCAGGTCCATAGGGACTGAGCAGGATTTTCTTTGCAACTGTTCCTCTGGTGACGTGTGGGAACTGACACCAGGCAAAGGAACTGAGAGCAGAGACTCTTTCTTGTGCTAGTCCCCAGGCTACATGGGAAAAACAGAAATGTTAGGAACTTGAGGAGGGGGCAGAGATGTAGATGGGAGAAGAGACAAAGGAAGAGTGGGTAGAACCTGGGAGAAGAGGGTTAGGAACAGAGTGGGAGGGGACTATAACAAGAGTTGGAAGAGGGCAGGAGCAGGAGGGAGGTTAAGAGTTAGGGAAGCATAGGAACAGGAACAGAGGGAGGAACATGGGCAGCAATGCAATGGAGGGTAGGGATATAGTTACACCATTATGTCAAGTCATAGAGGGTTCTGCTGTGGATTTAAGATTCAGTCCTGATAATCCATACAGCAAAGGAGGTTAGTATAATTCCATATGATTAATTTTTGTTTTTTCAGTTTGTCCCTAGCAGGGGACATAAAAGTCAATATGAGATTCTTTAAATGCATTAGGAGCAAGAGAAAGAGAAAGGAAAATGCAGATCCTCTATGTATCAGGGAAGCAGAGCTAATAACTGAAGACATTGTTAAAGCTGAGGTGTCCAATGCCTATTTTACTTCAGTTCTTCACTAAAAAGATTCATGGTGACCAGATACTCAGAAAAATTAATATTAACAAGGAAAAGAAACGCAAGTCCAAACAGGGAAAGAATAAATTCAAGAATATTTAGATAAGTTGGGTCCATTCAAGTCTGCAAGGGCTGATGAAATTCATTCTAGAGTATTTAAGGAACTAGCTGAAGTAATTTCAGAACCATTGGCAATTATCTGCAGGAACTCATAGAGGTTGGGTGAAGTCCCAGAGGAGTGGACAAGGGCAAAAGATACTACCTCTCTTTAAAGAGGTGAACAAAGAGGGTCCAGTGACTTATACACCAGTCAGCCAAGGAAAGATACTGGAACTAATGATTATTTAATCATTTGGTAAGCACCTATAGGATTATAAGGAATAGCCAAGAGAGATTTGTTAAGAACATGTCATACCAAACCAAACTAATTTCCTTCTTTGACAGAGTTATTGGCCTAGACAAAAACAGGAAGGCAGTAGAAGTGGCATATATTGATTTTAGTAATCCTTCCAACAGAGTCCCATGGGACACCTTCATAAGCAAATTAGGAAAATATGCTCTAGATTAAATTATTATAAGGTGATGCACAACTTCTTGAAACACCATACTCAGAATAGTTATAAATGGTTCACTGTCAAATATGGGATGGATGTATCTGGTATACTCTTAGGAAAGAAATGTCAACGCATAGCTACAAAATAAGGAATAACTGGTTAGGTGGTAATACACTATTACCCGCATATCCTTTTCAGTTGTATCACAAATTGAATCTGAATCAACAATGGGATGCAGTGGTGAAAAAAGGCCAATATCATCCTGGTTTGCATTAACTGGGTTGTAATTTGTAAAACACAAGAGAGTAATTTTCCGGCCCATTCTATTTGACAGGGTTAAGACTTCAGTTATAGTACTATGCTCAGTTTTGGACACCATACTTTAGGAAATATGCAGCAAATTGGAGAGATTGTAAAGGAGACTAACAAAACTGAGAAAAGGTTTAGAAAACCCTGACCTATTGGGGGGGGGGGGGGAATTAAAAGAACAGCTCTCGTTTAGTCTTAAGAAAAGAAGACAGTGGGGGGATCTGACAACAGTTCTCAAATATACTAAAGTCTGTTATAAAGAGGTATGTGATCAAGTGTTCTTCATATCTGCTGAAGATAGGAGAAGTAATGGGCTTTTTCTGCAGCAAAGGAGATTTAGGTTAGGTATTAGGGAACATGTTCTTACTATAGGAGTAGGTAAGCTCTGAAAGAGGCTTCCAGGGGAGACTCATAGGAGATTTTTAACAGGTTGGACAAACACATATTAGGGAAGATATAAGTTTATTTGGTCCTGCCTCAGCCCAAGGGGCTGAACGAGATGATCTCACAGGGTCTCTTCCAACCGTACATTTTTATGATTCTATGAATAGTACTGTACTTATTTTTTAAAAAAAATCTACTTCAGTGCTTCAACAAATAAATTCCACCCTAACAGCCTCATAATTAACATACTTGGAGTCCTCCTGGGTTTGAAGCATTTTAAAAGTTTATTTAATCTACAAATTGTTACAGCCCTTGTTGAGTCCCCCTTTCCTAGATGGTCACTAAGCTGTTATACTTAGACCTAACCATTGGATCCTCCATGCTTCCAAGACAATTGGTTCTGAGCAGAGCCCAAGAATTGTCTCTAGTTCTGGTCTCTCAGGCAGATTCCTCCTTAGGATTTGAGACCCTTGGTACAGCTAACATAGGCCCCCAAATCACTCCTGGACCCTCCAGGTCTCCCCAGTAACCTATGCATGGGGATCTCAGAGTTCCAATCCTGTGGGCACTCTAATTTCCATTTTAACTCTTCAATAGCTACATGATAGTTAAAGTAAGCAACACAGATTTTAGAAAGCGTCTTCTTAAACCTATGCACTTTACACACAGATAGCATAAGAGATTAACAGACCTATGGAAAGAAAACAAACATCTGAACACAGTTCCTTCCCTCAGAAGTCTCACCATTCCTTTGAGTCCTTTGGGGTTTGGTCAGTGTCTTTCAGGAGAGCCAGGTCTTTCTGTATCCTACACGTCCTGCTCAGTCTTCTGATTCTGGAAGTGGTCTGTCTCTTTTCTTGCTACAGATATTGTCTCTTTTAAAAGTAGGATCTGACACCTCTTCTTGCTTCTTTTCTCATGCTGGGATTTTCCATTCTCCTTACCCAGAGAAGTGGGGTTGCTGACAGAAGATCATTAAGTCTGTCTCTTAGCTTGCCACATCCATGGTATCATTGGCTGCGTCTACACTGGTAAATTAAGTTGACTTAAGCTTGTCTTAAGTTGACTTAATTTACCCTGCGTCTACACTATACTTTGCTTAAGTCGACTTAAGCAGTTTGCTTAAGTCGACTTAAGGAAAATAAAGTCGACTTTATGAAAATTAAGTCAACTTTATTAAATCTACTTTTTACTCGACCTAAGGCTTAAGTCGACTTTTTAAAGTCGAATTAAGACAATGTAGCCCTGGGGTAGCCCTAAGTCGACTTAGGGCTACCCCAGGACTACACCAATGCCCTCCCTGCCAGGGAGAGGGCACAGGGGGACCCTGGCATGCCCCCCAAAGGGCAGGACATGTGGGCAGGGTGTGATGCTGTCTGGATTTAAGGAAGCATTTATGATATTATTTTCTATCCATATATCCTAAATGCTATAATCCATAGGAGCTATGTCATGTTTGGTATCAATAGAAAGGTAGTAATTTGCTGGGAATGATTATATAGTTTATGTCTAGGAATTGAATTCAGATTAGAAATTAGTTTAGTTAGGAATTTGGTGTTATATCTATACTTTAACTTGTGTGATTTTATGGAAATGTCTGGGAGAGGCGGGTGTGTAAAACCATTGTGTCCTTAATGTTTAGGAATTTTCCAGGTAGAATGGGCCCAGGGAGTATCCTGATGAGCCATTAAGGACATAAGGAAGACAACCATTGTGTCCTTAATGGCTTATCAGTTTACTCCCTGTGCCCATTCTACCTGGAAAATTCCTAAACATTAAGGAGACAATGGTTTTACACACCCGCCTCTCTCAGACATTTCCATAAAATCACACTAAGTATAGATATAACACCAAATTCCTAACTAAACTAATTTCTAATCCAAATTCAATTCCTAGACATAAACTGTGAATCATTTCACATGTTATTCACTCCTTTGCTGCAGTTATTAAGTCCCTTATTTATGCTCCGACTGATGTAACTTTCCATTATCGAAACACATCCATACTACTGTTGTGTATGTATGCCCATGAGTCTGGAGGAATGGAAATTTTCTGAGAATATTCTTTCAAATTTTCACCCCTCAGGAAGCCCTCAATTCTTCTTTGATGTCCTGCATATTTCCTCATATTTCTCTCTCTTTCCTCACAGGCTCCACAATGGAGTAACCTCTTCTCTAATGAAGGAAGATGGACGAAGGTATCATTAGAATATGTTTTCTCTTGTATTAATCTGATGGGATCAGTAGAGAGTAACAAAAAGACCTCCCTCCATTCTCCAAGCATTCAGCTCACTACCTCCACAACACTCTTAGGCTATGTACACACGAGAACACTTGTCCTGCAATAAGTTACTGCGGGACAAGGAAAGCGCTATAAATATAGCGCTTTCTTGTGTACACACGTGCTGTTTCTTTCCCAAAGGAGCATTCACCGTGTGAATGCTCCTTTGCGAAAGAAGAGCAGTGCATGGTGGACACCTGTCCCACCATGCACTGCCCACAGCCAGCCCCCTAGCCCAGCTGCAGGGCTTCCGGTGGCAGCGGGGGCTGCGTTGCCAGCCCCCGCTGTCATCCAAAGCCCGGAGGCTGAGCTGGGGGGCCGGGCTTCGGAGACAGGGGGCCGGGCTGGGGGCCGGAGATTCTGCTGCCACCTGAACCCCTGGACTGAGCTGGGGGGCCGGCTGCAGTCCGAGCCGGCCCCCCAGTCAGCTTCCGGCTTTGGGAGTCAGCAGGCGCCGTGGCGCTTAAGCGCCGCAGCGCTTGCTGACACCCGAACCAGTCCAGGGGTTCGGGCGGCGGCAGAAGCTCCGCCAGAGCTTCTGCCGCCACCTGAACCCCGAGCTGGTTTGGGTGTCAGCAGGCGCCATGGCGCTTAAGCGCTGGAGTGCCTGCCAGCACCCGAAGCCCGGGAGCTGAACTGGGGGGCTGGCTCGAACCAGCATGGGCAGCTGGTTCGGGCCAGCCCCCTAGCTCAGTCCAGGGGAGCTGCCAAACCGGGCAGCTCCCAAAAATACTCAATTTCACTGCTCAGCTAGAGCAGTGAAATTGACATATTTGATAGCTCCAGTGTCCCAGAGTGGCCTGGATTGGCACTCTGGGACATTTCCGGAGGCTGTCTATTGCGCAAAATGAGTACACACGAGCATTACCGCGGAACAGCTGTTCCACGATAATGCTACCACTCTCGTTTTGAGTGGTTTAACTGTTGCGTGGCAAGAGGGTGTTGCCGCGCAACAGAGAAATTGATTGTGTGTACTCTATTTGCTTTATTGCGTGGTAAGGAGCCTTACTGCGCAATAAAGTGATCATGTGTACATAGCCTTAGCCTCTGCTAGCTGGAGTGATGAGGATTTGAAAATTAGATTTCATGCAGGGCAGCATGTTGTGCTAGTGCTTTACTACAGAGCTGGGTCCCCTTCTATTATTTTTAAATGGTGTCACAGTTTGCCCTTTTGAATTTTTAAAGAGTGAAAGATGTATTGGAAAATAGACTACCTGACTGACCTGACTTTGAATGAGCAGAAAAAGCATTATTCAGTAGGATTTTTATATTGTTATGAACAATTAAAAGCCTTAACTGAATGTCAGGGAATTTACCAGCTTTAGGCTTTTCCATCCATAAGCTAGAAAGCAATCCATAGCCGCAAAGAATTTGGTTATTAATGAAAATGACAAGGAATCAACTTCTGTGATAGTTAGGCCACAGCTTAATATAAGCTTTCTGCAAAACCCACCATCCTGTAAACAGGATGAATGTGGGCTTAGAGAAACCAATACATTCATTATGTCATTCAATATGTTGTCTGCAGTGCTCCAAATTAACATTTCAGCCATTCCAACCAAGATTACTATTTATTTTTATATTAAAAAGCTAGTGTGAAAAGTTGACATTATTGCTGAGAAGATACACTAGTTCAGAGGAAATAGATATTCAGAGTCTCTTGGGACTGAATGACAAACTTATATTATTTAAGCAGGGTACTTAAAATTTCTGTGGCAAAATAAAACCTTAGCACTTCCAAAAACATCAAAAAGCTGAAATTTTATCCCACAAGAATCTCTCACAATCACATAAAGTGTTGGGAATGTGTTAGCTGTTAGCCACTGTTCTATTCAAAGCCCTCCTCTATAAATAATATAGCAACAGCTTTGTTCAGGAGAAGAGAGGGCAAAGACTCATTTTCTACAGCAGGATTTTCTGGAAAAGATGGGATTTGGAAATCAAGCCCAACTTGCCTTTCACTTTAGGAAATACAGAAATGTCATTTTCATCTAAGATGAATACTTTAAAAGATTGTTAATGTTATATTTCAGATCAGGTCTCTAAGACTACAACTTGCAGGATGTATGAATAACTGGGAATGGTTTAGTGTGATAGTAACTCTCATCAAATTAACAGAAAGCCTTTAGGTGTATTTTTATTTGTTTCAGTTTGTGAAGGAATTATGGAATATTTAAGTCACATTAATGGTATATCACATAAGATGCTATAATTTTTCCTGGACAACCCAAGAAGTGATAGTCAAAGAAATAACTGATTGGTCAATGCAGTAGTACTGTTTAAGTAACACATTTGTTAACTACCCCCCACACCTATCATTAGGGATGCCTGACACTTCTGATTATAAAACGTTCTTTTAACAGTTGCTTTTAACTTTGCCAAACATTAACCATTCAATATGAAACTTTCCAGTCTGAGTGTCTGCCTCAGGCTGATTTTCTTTCCTGCATGTATCAACCAAATTGTTCAACCACTACTGAAAACAGAGGGAGGAAAGAATATGTTGTTTTTCCCATGTTAAAAAATTCTGACAACCCTGTATTTAAAAAGGCTCAGGCACCCTCATACTTGGAGCAGGAACTTGAACTCTGGCAAAGGGTGACTTTTGCCATCCCTGTGATAATCTGTCAAAATATGGCCAACTTATAAAAATTTGAAAAATTGCATTCTGCACATATTTAGTGGTGACTTCTTTAACAGCTACAATCTCCAAAGATCTGTTGCCACTAAAACAAACAAGGAGTCCTATGGCACTTTTAAAGACTAACAAATTCATTTATCACATGAGCTTTCATGGGAGAAAATCCCACTTCGTCAGACACTTTGAAGATGTTCCCACTGAGCGTGCTCAAGTTTTTCATATCTCGTAGCCCTGACCAGACTGCTTATGTGCAGCCCCCACAGAGCAACTGAGCTGCTACATGTAAGAATTCACATCTGTCATCCTCATTGAGCAAGTGAGCATGTGCCATCATTTCGTCACAGCTTATAGATGTGACCCGTCTGTGATATGCTATCCACGCAGAGTGATGGAACATGCTCCAACTTAGTGCTACCAGGACTCAGAAGAACTTTCCCTGTAATGATTGCTCTGGGCATAGTGAAAGATGTACACATGAACAGACATCTGATATGACTGAAACTAGGATGGGAGAGAGAAACTAGGAATGGCTGGGGAAGAAGACTAGAACTAGGAGTCAGAAAAAAGAGAGGAGGTTAAATGTGGACCCTGGAACTTGGATAGGAAGGGGAAGATTGGGACTGGAAGCCAGTTGGCTGAAGTGATAAAGAACACTGAGATCAGCCAAGAAGCTTGTGGGAGTGTGGGACTGGCTGGACAAGGAGACTGAGATTAGAAACCAGGGGGGAATGGTAGCAGGGTGAGGAGGAGACAGAGCAGATGAGGATCCAGGATGTGTGTGGATGGGAGGGAGAACTGGGATTGGCTGGAGAGAGACTGGTAAAGGAATCTGGGAGTGGGAACACTGGGACAAGGAGTCAGAGAGAGGAGGGAATAGAAAACTGAGATTAGATGAGGAATGGAAAGGGAGCCTAGGACTGGGAACTAGTGTCACAGGGAGAAGGGAAAAACAGACAGAGTCCTGTGGCACTTTTAAAGACTAATAGATTTATTTATCACATGACCTTTCGTGGGAGAAAATCCCACTTTGTCAGATGCTTTGAAGATGGGAAATTTATAGAATGGGAGTAAATTAAATGCAGGGGAGTGTATGACATAGGATCAGGTCAGGCTCTAACAGCAAATCAAAATAGGTGTTAGGATTCAAACACTGGGGAACAGCACATAGAGGAAGGTGAGGTCAAATCACCTGTTGTAATGAGAAAAAAATCCATAGTCCCTGTTTAACCCCAAGACAACTGAGTCGAATTTGCATATAAATTTGAGTTCTGCAGTTTCTCTTTGAAGCTGTGATTTGTTATTCATCTGTTTCAGCACAGCCAATAGCAAGTCCTCAATGGAGTGAGCAGAGAAATTGAAGTGTTCCACGATTGGTTTTTGAGTGTTGCAGTTTCTGGTGTCAGATTTGTGTCCATTTATTCTTTTGCGCAGAGACTGTCCTGTTTGTCCAATATACAAGGCAGAGGGACATTTCCGGCATGTGATGGAAGAAGGGAGACAGTTTGGATCAGAAGCCATGAGAGGGAAACTGGAACTGGCTGGAAATGGAGACCAGGACTGGGATGGTGAGGGGGAAACACTAGGAGTTGCATAGGTGATTGGGACCCAGATAGCAAGCTTGGAGAGGAAGACTATGACTGGCTTAGCCAATATTACCCTAATAAAGCTTAAAAGATAGCTAGAAGTAAGTGAAGAACACAATAGTTATGGACATGTAGAAAACTGAATGTAAGCAGGGTCTGAATGAGCTCTCGGCTCTCCCCTCTCCCCTCCTGAGCCAGCTGGGCAGGGCTGGTGGAGAGGAAGCCTTCAAGGCCAGACTGTATTTTCATGACTATACCCACCTTGCATAGGTGCTCAAATCATCCCTTTGGCTGGTATTGGGCTACCAATCACTTTAGTGTTAAATGCAGAGATATTGAAATACTGTTTTCCTCACTGTGTGAGTAAAGGGAAGCAGAACTGTGTGTAGCTTGTCCTGATGGAGGGATCATCCTCATCTGAGGTAAATTCGCTAAGCAGAATGCTCAGATGCAGACTCCTGTGAAAGGTAGAGGCAGTGGGTGACAGGTCTCCCTACTGGGAAATATGGGCTTTGCTTAAGAGCCTCATGAGGTTTGACCTGCCTCTCCCTACTGTTCAGAGAAAAAGCTAATTATGGCTGCATTAGGAATCTTTTTTTCTTAAGTTAGCCCTAGACATGAAATCACTTGCTATGAGAAAGCATTTTCTGCCCAGCCTGTTTCAGCAATGACATTCTCCCACTAACATCTGAACGCTACTGAGAGCTAAACATCACTCTGCACTGGGAGAAACATCAGGACACTACCTTGCAGAGGGGTGGCAGAGGAAGGTGATGGTGTGTGTCGGAGTGCCCAGCAGAGTGGCCAGAATAGAGCAGCTGGCAGAACAGTTGGCAACTCAGCCAGGAGAGCAGCAAGTGGTGGGGCAGCAATCAGGCAGCAAACCCTACATACTCTGGGGTGGCAAAAACAACGAGAGTCCTGTGGCACCTTAATGACTAACAAATTTCTTCGGGCATAAACTTTCATGGGCTCCAACCCACTTCATCAGATGCAACTCTAGGGTAGGTGTTCTGCGCAGGGTTCTGTGTGTAAAACCCACTTGTGACATTTTCCCAAAGTAATGCTCAGTTACTCCTCCCCTCTCCTTTTTTAAAGTCTCTTTTCTACACTCATTCTCTGTGCTTGCAAGGGAGGAAATATTGCCTCTAAAGTTGCCCGTGTGGTGTGTAATTAGCCCAGGTTAGTGGCTGGGGGCTTGAGCCAGTTTTGTGTTGTATTGTTGAAAGGAACCCTTATATATTGAGCCTGGCCCTTGTTGCTGCTGATTACAACTGGCAGAAGCGTTATGCACATAATAGCTAAATAGACTGCCCACTGCAAGGCCAAGCAAAGCACATCATATACGCAGTCACATGGCAAAGACACTTCGGCTATGTCTACACTTACTAAAATTAGTTCGAATTAACTAATTCGAACTAATTTTAGTTAGTTAAAATTCGAACTAGCAAAATTTAGTTCGAACTAAGCAAGTGCCATTCATTAGCGAATTGCATTGAGTTCAATGGGTCAGTTAGTTTGAACTAAGCAATTAGTTCAAACTAACATGGCCACACTGGTTAATTCGAACTAACTAGTTACCCCAAGAAAAGGAAGATAAAAAGATGGATCTATTAGGCAAAAAAGTATATGCATCTGCCACCCTCCAGCTGAGAGTAGCAAATTATACGGCATTACTCGCAAATTACGGCCATGATAATTATCTTAAATTAACAGATTTTATTGACTATATACCTGAAGAAAGTAAACAACATTTTCATTCAATCATTAAAGAAGGACAATTAATATCGAAGATGTTCCTCCAGGCCACCCTCATTGCTGCTGATACAGCTGATAGAACAGTCGCCACAGGGGTGGTAATGCGCAGGTGTGCCTGGCTACACTCTGCAGACCTGCCAAAACAGCTTCAAATGGCCGTAGAGGACCTGCCGTTTGAAAAGAAAAAGTTATTTGCTGACACAACTGACGAATTGATGCACGGATCCAAAGACTCAAGAGCTATCCTACGATCATTCGGCATCTACCCTCCAATGCCTCGCTGAAGTTAACCTTACGCTACCAACCTTACAACAACAGGTATCAATTTTATTCGCAGACCAGACCACAATTCCACAGACAAAATCAACAACCCTTTAACTGCCACCGCACAAATCGACGCAGACAATCGGCCATGAAGTCTACCAACAACCAAACCCCATCTACAAAACCTCACTTTTGAGGATAATGTCGAGGGCCTGAATCCCAGTACTATCCTTGCAGAGCCGATCACACAACTTACTTTCACTGACCGACTTTCCAACCAATATCACTTCTGGGCTACTATCACCTCAGATAAATGGGCATTACAAACAATTGTCAATGGATACACAATCCCATTTATATCCAAACCCCCATCCCACTACCCTGCCTGGTCCCTTTTCAGGGACACACCTGAAGAACAACTTCTGGAACAGGAAGCTCACCACCTCCTTCAAGTGGGCGCAATAGAACAAGTTCCGGAAACTTTCCAGGGTAGGGGCTTTTATTCCCCCTATTTTCTAACTGAGAAAAAATCAGGAGACTGGTGACCTATCCTTGATCTGAGATGTTTAAATAAATACATAAAATACCAGAAGTTTAAAATGATCACCCTCTCTACAATCGTACCAGCTCTTGAATATGATGACTGGTTTATGGCCCTCGACTTACAGGATGCCTATTTCCACATCCCCATACACCTGACTCATAGAAAATACCTAAGATTCATAGTTAACAATGTACTTTACCAATACGCCGTTCTCCCTTTCGGTCTCTCCACAGCACCACGAACATGGTCGAAAATAATGGCAGTGGTAGCAGCACATCTGCGAAAGAACAAAGTAGCCATTTTTCCCTATTTAGACGACTGCTTAATGAAGTCAACTTCACGCACAAACGCTGCCCAAGACCTCAACCGTTCGATCTCCCTCTTCCAAAGACTCGGGTTCATAATAAACCCAAAGAAATCAACACTAACACCTACACAGAACATGCAGTTCATAGGAGCAAGGTTAGATTCCACACAAGGGAGTGCTTTCCTGCCAGACGAATAATTCACCTCACTAATCCTTACTCCTACAACTACAGCCAGAACTTGCCTTCAATTGCTCGGACACATGTCCGCCACTACTGCAGTAGTAAGAAACGCAAGACTACACATGCGTCCCATACAGCTCTGGTTTGCCACGGCCTACAAACCAACTCTTCACTCCATAAACAGAACAATCTCGATCCCTACGAATATAAAATGCTCTATATCCTGGTGGACAAATCCAACAAACATCGGGAGCGAAATCCCCACAACAACAGCTTTTCTCCACAACGTGCCAATCATAGAAATTTGCAGAGCGGCCACATGGTCATGCACGCACACCTTTACCAAACATTATGCTATCGATCAAGCCTCTAAATCTGATGCAATCGTGGGTTTGTCTGTCCTTTCTTCAGTTCAAAACCACCATTCTGAAGACCCTTCTCCACTGTGAGGGCACGGCTTGATAATCACCCATAGGTGGAGCATCCACGGGGACAGGTCTTGAAGTAGAAAGGAAGGTTACCCACCTTGTGTGGTAACTGGAGTTCTTCAAGATGACTGTCCCCGTGGATGCTCCACCACCCACCCTCCTCCCCTCTCTCCTTCGGAGTGCTTACACGCTTCATTTCGGGGTTGAGAGACAACTGAGGGGGACGGGGGTCGCACGCTCGCTGACAGGGCGCCAACAGCAGCATGAGACAGCTTGTCAGTGTTTCGCGCGACCCTCACAAGCATAGCTTTGAAAGTCTCCAAGTCGAGCCATGAAGACACGCCAAACCCATAGGTGGAGCATCCACGGGGACAGTCATCTCGAAGAACTCCAGTTACCGCACAAGGTGGGTAACCTTCCTTTCCATCCTGATAGATCACCACAAGGTATGACTATGAAATGCTATTGGAGATTTTAGAGGATTTCACTGAAAGGACAAATGACACTAATAAAGGAGTGTCATGTGACAGTACACTTCTTGCATTCATGATTCTGGAGCATGTAAAAGAAATACATACAGAATGAAGGGGTTTTTTTAGGGTTTTTTTGATTATTGCTTTTGGTTTTTTTGGGGGGTGGGTTGGATATGTGACTGGAATTATGTTAATTGAGGGCATGTATATTGTAAAAATGCATAGGTTCTGTCACCCATTAAAAGTTATTGATTTACTGGGAAAATGAGAAATGGAAAGGTGTGTTTTTGGATAAGCATTCATGCTTGTCTCTCAATATAAAGGACTGAGAATGGAAGTAAGGAAGCCAAGGAATGAAAACAATACAGAAGACACCTGCACATCTAGTGAGTACCATCTAGTACAATAACTGACATGTTAATTTCTTTTCTGAATATTACTAAAGTTTATTAACTTACTGCCTCCAGTACATCACCAAGTCCAGAGAACAAATACACTTCATTACTTTTTTTAATGCAGAAAAGAACATTGACTTTATTTCCATATTAACAGTCAAGTGGAGTAATGCGTGCTGTCTACGGCGTGTATTAGGTGCTGCATCATCTGATTACACAACATTGCATGGGGTTCCTTGGAAGCCAAGGCAAATTAGCAAAATGATAATAAAAAAATCCCAGCTTCTGCAAAACTTGTTAATTTCCCTGTTCCTCTAAGAACTCTTTTAAACAATGTGAAATGATTGACGCAGAATGAATTATTCTAATATTGATCTCCTGACCCTGAACTACTGCCTGAGAATAAGGTCTATGCTATTTCTAAGATCATTTGAAAAGTAGTGTATTCAAAGAAGTGCGATCTCATCTTTGCTTTCTTTGCCACCAAATCTCATGGGAAAAAAAGACACTATTTTGATCAGCAGGTATTCAGGGTTGAACTTACGGATGTTCCCTGTATAGAAAGAGAAAATACAGGGATAACAATTTGCCTATTAGCAATAGATGTCACTCCCTTTTGGGGTTGAAGTGCAGGTCAGACTGTTGTTCTTGCAAGCTGACACTAGTTATTTGAAGTTCATATTGACAAGGTTTCTTCAGCAACAATATTCTTACGAATTGATTTTGACTTCACTTGAGGTACATGTGATAACCTATTCCGGGGTCGTGTAGAACGTTTGACTCTCCATGCTGCTTATTGTGTGTTGTCTATTTTCCTTTACTCGGTACAAATATGGTATCAGATAGTCATCACAGATTTTAGTGAATCATACTGTATTGCCTCATATGATGCACTAATTTCTTAATATGGGATCCTTTTCAGCACTCTTGTAATGTCTTCTATCTGGTCTGCAGGCTGTGTTAGAGAATTTTTCTGCAAAATATAAAAATCCATGAAAATGTAACTTGACCTGCTACTCTTTATCAGATACCATTTTCCCAAAAGAAGTAAAATTTCATTAGAAATAATGAAATTGCTATCTGATGCCATTACTGAGCTCACTGATGTCTCTGTGTGGGTGTTCCCTATTGTAGCTATGCAGAATAAATAAGGAGCTGTATGTGTGATTGTGGGGGAATTAAGAAAGGAAGTGCAGCAGAGAGTGGCATAGAACTGGGGTGAGGAGGAGGGGTGCTGAATAGTGTTTCAGGGACACTCTAGTCTTACCCTTTATCTTCAGTTGTCACCATCACATGTAGTGTAAGTGGAGAACAGAGTGATTGGGAATTAGGAAGAGAGACTGAACTAGACTGGAAAAAAGGAGACAAAGAGGTGAAATTATGACAAAAATGGAAAGGAGGAAAATGCAGGAGGAAAAAGAGGAGCAGATACAGGGGAGGGGACAGTGAGGGAGGAGACGATGAAAGGGGAATAAGGCTGAAAAAATGTGGACCATATTACTGGGGGACTTGCAGAACATCAATGGAAGGGGACATGGAAAGAAGGGACACTGAATAGAAAGACGGAGGGCTTTGTTAAAAACAGATGAAAGGCTCTCTGTATCCTGGCAAAGGTAAACAGAAGCTCTGGGACTTGAGGAAAAGAGAGGTTTAACTTAGCTGTGGGGTTATAAGTTAAATACTACAATACTTGGATTGGGGGATCTGAATACATAACTACCAACTTCAAGCACCACCTGAATCTTCTACCCAATTTGCCCATCTCTAGAGATACAGCCGCTGTAGAAAATACTAAAACTCTGCCACCCCCATCTTATTATTTAAAAAACAAACAAACAAACAAAAACCCCAACCCTAAACTATGTCAGCAGCTAAAACTTTGGTGTTCAGAACAAGATTCTCATTCCACTAATCCATCAGTGTTATCTCCTGAGCTGTTGCCTTCTCTTGTGAGCCTGCAGTGAATGTGGTTGCATTGCAGAAAGCACAAATCACCTTTTAAAGTCATTTCTATTTGTAACAACAGCTAACTAAAGGAGTGCATCATTGATCAGCTTCACCAAGTCTGAGTCAGCTTCAGCCTCTGTATTAATTCATGCTGGGAGAGATTCTGGTGATGCCAAACATTATGAGGCAGACCAGAACTTTAAAATCCACATGGTAAATTCTAAAATGAACAGCAGTTACGCTGAGGATAAAAATGAAATAACACAAATCTTACTGAGCTGGGGGTTGGGGGGGAGCATATGCAATAGCAAAACAGACTGTTTTCTCTGGCTTTATGTAAAGTCAGCCATGTTTTAGGCCAGGTCCTCAGCTGGTGCAAATTTTGCTGTACCAATGCTTTGTGTCACATTCTCAGTTATTGCAAATTAGTAGGATGTCCTTCACTGTGCTTGACATAAACTGACAGTCTGGTCCTAAATCTGGTTCTAAAACTTACATTCACTTAAAAAAATTACATTTCCTGTGAAATAAAATGTAGCTTTCATAGTTGTGACCTATTGCAGTGGTTTTCAAACCACAGGTCAGGATCCAGTACTGGTTCTCAGACCCTTATGTACTGGGTTGCGGCGCCCCCTGCTGCCACTGCCGAAAGACGGGAATGCATTGCTCAAATATGTAATTGTTGGGTTGCGGGCATAAATGATTTTTTTTCAACTGAGTCCTGAAAAAAAAATTTGAAAACCACTGGCCTAGTAGGAAGAGTTCAGAATAGGAAATTGTGGACTCCAGAGTTCCAACAGCCCCGTTGACACGGGCACATCCTGTTGCCTGGAGCAAATCATTTAGTTTCAGTGCCTCAGTGTTGAGCTGAAGTCTCCCCTGCAGTAAGTCAATGGAGTTTGTAATCGGCTTGGTGAATGTATATGCTAATAATTTTTAAATCTCTATTTTTATTGCAAAAACGGTTTAAAAAAATCCCAAGGGCAAAGTTCTGTCTGTACTGTTAGTTTTTTTAATTGGTTTTAGCATGGACTTCGGATTTTTTAATTATCACAAGAGCTGTATTTGTTGATTAAAAATAGTTGAAATGTCACATGTAACTGAACTGGAACAAAAGTCTAATTTTTCAGTGCAACAAAGAAATGAAGACTGTTACAGCCCAATCATATGGCTAAACTCTTCTCCGCTGTACTGATGGTCAGGGTCTCTCTTGTGTACAGTAAATAATATATAGTAAAGTTCCAAAGGGGGAGCCGTGTTCGTCTATTGTAGAAAAACAACAGAGTCCTGTGGCACTTTTAAAGACTAACAGATTTATTTATCACATGAGCTTTCGTGGGAGAAAATCCCACGTTGTCAGATGCTTTGAAGTGGGCCGTACATACAATAAATTGAAATATCAGGGCACTCTCATGGCTTCGTGGAGTGAGACTATGCCCCACAATACCACACTCTCTTTCTCAGTTAGGAGAAAATGTGGCAATCTGGCATACCCAGTGCTCTGCGGTGTCACAAGACCTGACACTCTCACAGGGCCGGGTAAAGGCCCAGGGGACCCAGGGCTGCCCACCCCACTAGCGACCCCCCTCCCCCCGACTGTGGTGGTGCCGTGCAGGGCACCTGGCCTGCCGGTGCTGGGGATGGCATCATGGGCCCTGGCCAGCGTGCTCCGAAGGCTGGGGCCTGGGCGGGGGAGCTAGTGCGGCTCAGGGAGACCATGGCCGGTGGCATGGCTTGGTGTGGGGCAGGAGTGGGGCCATAGCCGGTGCTGCTTGGAGAGACTGGGAGACTATGGGGGGGGTGTGGCCAGTGCAGCTTGGGTTGCTGGGGGTCCAGTGGGGCTGCGAGCCTGTCTGCTGGGGGTGGCTCGGCTCTGGAGGTCATATGGAACACAAGCCATCCCCCTTTCCCCCGCTGTCCCTGGCACAGAACATAGTGAATAGGGCTGTCCTGTCCCATCCTCGGGGGTGGCCCAGCTAGCCCAAGGGTGGGGCTGTGGCCCAGGAACCTGCCCCCTTCCCCCCAAGAGCCAGCAGGGCAATGGCTCTTTCAAGACCCCCAGTCCCCTTGGTGCTGTGGGGGCTTAGCGGGGGGAGGGGGGGAGGCTGGATTTGGCAGGGGCCATGGGGCTGGAGCCCCCTTTCAGGCTGGGGCCTGGGGCTTAATCCCCTGTGTCAATCTGGCCCTGCACTCTTGTGGCATTGCAGAGCACTGGTATGCGGGACCTCTCTCTCTCTCTCAGGGAGAGAGCATGGTACCACAGGGCATACAGTCACGAGCTGCATGGAAGAGGTTTGCAGGCCACATGTTTGACACTTCTGAGTTAGAGTAAATAATATGTAGTATGTAGTAGTTAGATTCAGTGGTCGAGATTCACTCGAAGCAGGTCATGGACTCGAAGCAGGTCAGCAGATGCCGACCGAATCCCTGGGCCACAATAAAATAGCTTCACAGCTGCTCTCTCTCATGCTAGCGGGTTGTTTCAAAGGGCCATTAGCAGACTGCTGGAGGCAAAGGGGGCAGTAACTCCTCCACTACTCCCTGTAGGTGGGTGCTGAGGCAGGCATGACCGAGGAATCGCTATGCAATCTGTGATTCCCCGTTGCACTGATAAGATCGAGGCCACCCACAGCGCTAGCACATCCACATAGTAGTGGTTTTTAATTTGACAGTACTGCAGGCCTCTTTCAAGGCACAAACATTCCTGCAAAAACATTTATTGGCTTTTTCGAAAGATGAGTGAAATGACAGCACAACGACAAAACTTAGCTATGTTGGGTGATGGAGCAAGATCCTGAGCCATTGCTTCATATCTGCAGCCCCCAGATCGCAGGAACTCTCAGACACATGCCCCCTAAATGGAGTGGCATGATCAGTTTATATTCCAGATCTGTCTTATTGCAAAGGAGATCACGTGGCATGTCCCCTAGGTCCTAGATTATGTGTAATAATCTCCAAGAATGATTTGTAGTTTGAAATCCACGGGTCTCGATCTCTCTTCTCAGACCCCCACTCCCTCTTTACCCTGACCCTTAGAACACTGCCATAAAGCAGGGCTCTACCATGCATGAAGGGTGCAGAAGGCTGCCAGCATTCCAAATCCGTAAAGCAGGATGTAGGGTACATCCCGGGCAGCCTTTCTTTATGCAGTGCAACCTTATGGACTTCTAGGGTATGTCTACACCTAAAAGCCCTAGGTTGACTTTAAGTTGACTTAGAGCATCTATACTAGATGCTCTAAGTCGACTGCCTGTGTGAATACAGGCAGTTGTTAACTCGACCCAAGCCGTAGCTCAGGGGAGCTGCAGCTCTGCGGAAGGGAGCTTCCCAGGCTTCCTGGACAGGGGAGCCCCAGAGAAGCCAACCGCCAGGGGCTTCCTGGACAGGGGAGCCCTGAAGAAGCCAGCCTCCGGGGACATCCCGGACAGGGGAGCCCTGGAGAAGCAGCTGCCAGAGCTTCCCTGTCTGGGGAATCCTCCCCGGACAGGAGAGCCCCAAAGAAGCCAGCCGCTAGGGCTCCCCTGTCTGGGGAGCCCTGGAGAAGACAGCCGCTGGTGGCTCCCAGGACAGGGGAGCCCCAGGGAAGAAAGCCACCGGCACTCCCTGGACAGGGGAGCCCTGGAGGTTCCCCTGTCGGGGAGCACCAGCCACTCTCTTCTCCAGGGCTCCCCTGTCCGCGGAGCCCCGATGGCTCCTTTGTCCAGGGGAGCCGGGGGGACTCCTTTCAGCCAGGCAGTCAGACAGCTCCCTTGTCCCTGAGCCGCAGCTCCCTTCCCCCATCTCTAGGTCGACTTAAAGAATTAAGTCGACCTAGGGCATCCACACTAGTTTTAGGTCGACTTAATAAGGTCGACTTAGACCTTAAGTTGACCTAATGACCGGTAGGTATTAAGTGGATTTAAGGATGCCCTTATGTCGACTTAATGAAAGCCCAGTGTGGATGTGGAACAATTTAAGTCGACCAAAGCATCCTTAAATCGACCTAAATTATTAGTGTAGATATAACCATAGACTCTAAGGTAAGACAGGACCAATATGACCATCTTGTCTGACCCCCTATGCAATACAAGCCATCGAACCTCACCCATCCACTCCTGCAATAAACCTCTAAGTTATGACTAACCTTGGTAGCTCTGCTGCTGTTTCTCTATTGCATGCCTCTTCAAAGCGGTATTTGTCCTTATAGAGCAAACTGAACATATATGCGCTCATCTGAGAAAAATGTGCTAGAAAAATGGAGGCACTGTTACACCTGCCTCCTCTAGATTGATGCCTACTGTCGATCAGTGTTTGATAGATAAATAGAGCTTCATAGTTAGAGTAGTTGGTTACTTGCTTAAACACTGAAAAAAGAAAATATAACAATTTACTACAAAAATTGCCTGTCAACATGCACAAGCTGAAACCTCCTGCTTGATACTGCACAACCAAATGATAACATAAGCATAGTGCCACTGAAGAACTGCAAACTTCAAGCAGGTGGTGCCCTGTCTGGGGGGCGGGGTGCCTGACTCCACCAGTGCTGGGGAGTGGAGTCAGGAGCTCCTGTCCTGGCTGGTGCTGCTGCAGAGGGTGGGGGGCCATGGACCAGTGCTGCTGTGGGGTGCCTACCAGCCAGCACTGCTGAAGGCAGCTCTGAAGGTCGGGGCCTCTGGGCACAGGCCCCATAGTCCCATGTGGTAATCTACCTCTGACTTCAAAAAAACAGATGTGGGCTTGAGAAATGCAAGAAGAACAGAGAGAAATCCAAGGTTCTATATATGATACATAGACAAATGATTAGGTGCAGCAAAGTAATACTGAATTAATACTGCTTTGATCAGTGTTACCTGTGCACAGGGCCGGATTATTGGAGGGGCTTTCGGGGCTCGAGTCCCAGGTCCCAATCAAAAAGGGAGCCCCTGGCTCCAATAATCCAGTACCTGCCTGGCTTGGATCACTGGGGTTGGGGACCCTGGAGCCAGAGAGGCCAGGCCCAGGTCTGTGCTTTGCCCCACCCCGCCCCTGGGACAGCTGGCCTGCGCCCAGGAGTGGAGCAGGGTGGGCCAGCCCCTTTTCACTCCACCCGGGGTGGGGCGGGCTGGCTCACAACGATGCCGTCCAATGCAGCCTTCCAGGGCCCATGGCCCTGGGGGGGCTGTGTCAGAGCCCCCATGCCGCATGCCAGGCAGCCGCCCCACCCACTAGACATATGGGCCAGAGCGGGGTTGGGGTTGGAGTGCCCTCTGGCCCCAGGGTACCTCCCCAGTGACGGGGGTGGGGAGGGGGACCCTGCAGTCGGGATTGGCCAGGCAGGGGGGGCCCAGCGTTGGGATGGCAGCCAGGTCCCCCAGGCCAGCTAATCCAGCCCTGCCAGTGCACATTGCAAATGACTACACTCCCATGTGAAAAATTAAAATCATTTCAAAAGATATTTTTAGTGTACACCCGCCTTTATTACAGATGCTGCTATATCTGTAGTAGTGCAGAATCTACATTTTATCCCACACGCTATTCACTTTTTTTTTTTCAGTTAATCAATGGCTGTGTTTCTAATCACATGTGTAGGCAATAATTCTGAACATTTTAGCAATTGTTGACAATACATGAATTAATTTATAGAGCTTAACTCTATGGTCATTGTTATAGATCCTATCCCTTTTTCACACCTTTCTGTAACAAAGGAGAGTATATGATATGGCACTTATGGCTTAGTCTATGTATAATATTCTTCCAAACATGTTTACATCTTGTCCTTTTAAGGAAAATACATCAACATTTTCAAACTTGGGTGTCTAAAGTTAGGCATATCAATCCATACTCTCTGTTTCCAGACACATTCACTGGCAGAAAGCAAAATCCAGAGTCCAATCTGCAACCAAAGAGATGGATTCACTGAGGCTAAAGAGACAAGGATAAAACCGTAGCCCTTCATGCCAGTTGGGATTTCTTTCCCATAATCCTATCTCTATAGGCAGATAGTTTCCTTCTTCCCTAATAATATATCTATTTGCCCATAGATTCCCTCTGCTGCCTTCTTCTTGGTAGGCTTAATTATACCTGTAGTGTCTTCTTCCCCTCCCCAGTACCATTCTTTACAATTTACGGTTATATTCCATTTTAGAGAGTCTTCAGTCTGGGGGCTTTGGCACCAGCTTTTTTTTGTACCTCATAGGAAAGGTAGGGAGCAAGGTAATGTTTTGGCCATGGTCTTTTTCACACCTCCCACCTGGTTGTTTGAACTTGTTCTGACATCCTTCTTGAAGAGAAGTCAGAGCTATCCTTCATTTGTGCATTCATATATCAAACCCCCTCTGCCCCTCGAAACATTTTAGCTGCATCCTTTATCTTTTTCTCACAATAATAAAGAAATCCCAACTGGTGGGTAGGCAAGAGGAACCCATTACGTCTTTGTACTTTGCTTACATGTATATCTTAAAAACCTGAGCTTTCAGGCATGCGAGTTGTTCCCCACTACCAAGCGAGATTCAGGTCCAGGATTCCAGTAGCAACAATCACCGAGATGCAAATAGCAGGTAAAACATGTTTGTTAACTAACAGATTACTTAATTAATACCCAGACAAAGTGATATACCCAGAGTACTAAAAACAAAGTGATATAGACCAGTTTACAACCCAATCAGCAGCCGGGGACCCCTTTTGCGACCACAGGCTTCAGCAGGGGAGTGATGACCTCTGAGGCACCTTCCATTCACCTTGTACAGTGAGGTCCATTGAAGTCAGGGAATGAGCAGTAATTATAGCCCATGAGGTCCTTTGTTTCATAGGGAAGGGATGATCAGGCCCTCCCCATGTCATGTAGATTGTGCTGGGTTCTTGATTCCCACTACCTTCATTTTACAATTTAACAACTAGATAACTACATAACTTTGCAAAGTACCTTTAAGTTGTTTGGGGGCCTCCGTCGCCCACTATTCTCGTCCACTATTGTTATACTGTCACAAAATCTTCCGCTTGCCTTACACAAGTAGACCTAAAATACCGTTGCAGGCGATACACAGACCTAAATATTTATACAAATCTAAATTAAAGACTTAAAGTCACATGCCTTGTGTCATATTAAACTATAGAACTAATTAACTATAGAAACAAGTAACCATAGGAAGCAAAACATGAAGCCCAGAAAAACTAGAGCCCAGAAGCCCAGAAAATCAAGAGGATTAGCCCATTTGTGCATAATGCTTAGAAAATTTTCTCCACCTCTGTACATACTTGTATACAATGTGTGTAAACACACACTACTTTGGTGGGGAGAACCATATGATAAATTGTAGCCCTGTATAGTATATTACAGAGCCAGGCAGTGAACTTCATTAACATGCATTTTAACCACATCATCTGCACTGTGCCCATAATTCACTCTCCACAGGTAGTACTATGATCATTCCAGACCTATCAAGAAGGCAAAAATACCAATCTGTCAGATAAATGTTTCATTTTTCCTCCAACTCACATGTTATTTATATTCCAGCCTTTTCAAAACCAGTGAAGGGTAAGTGAAGATGGTCAATGGCTTTCTTTTGGATAATATTTTTCTTCTCTCTGCCCTGACATCACGTAAAAGGTGGTGTGATAACCCATTTGTGAAAACTAATGTGGCTGTTCCCTAATTTATAAATAGGAATTTATAATGGAAAAGTTGTCACAATTTGAAGTATACTTGTCTCAAACACAGGGTCCTAATCAACAATGCATTAATTAGCAGTACAGAGACAAATACATCAGGGAAAGTGTCTTTTTTTTTTTCCTGTCCCTAAATTTTACTCTTTGAATACCAAAATTCAATATATGTTATTTCCTGTTAAGTGGATACTTGCTTTGGTTTCATAGGCATATGATGAATGGTATACACATCATACACAAAAGAGTATAGGTTATTAGCTTTCAAAATGTGTTGGTCCCTGTTGGAAAGCTCTGCAGAAAAAGACATTCTGCTTACATTATTTTCTACATTTGTTTTACCTTTGTTTCTTATCATTAAGGATATTTTCCTAAAAACCTCGATCTTTATTCCTTGAAGTTCTCATCCTGACTTTAGACAGAAAGACACAGAGAGTCTGTGCAGGGCAATATTCTACCCATATGGAGTCACCAGCAGGAGTCAGACCTAAAGAGTTGGTTGATCTGTCCCTGAATACATATTCTTATCCTTGAGACATTACAATTAGTTAATGTGAAGGGCCTTTGATCTCGATGGTGACTACAGATAAGGAATATGCTGTGGAAGCAGTGATAGCTACTGAATAGCAAAGTTCCTAAGGGGTAGCCATGTTAGTTTAGTTCACCAAAGCAAACAAGGAGTCCTGTGGTACTTTTAAAGGCTAACTAATTTATTTTATAGCATGAACTTTCATGGGAGAAAGTGATGAAGTGGGATTTTCTTCCATAAAACCTCACACAATAAATTTGTTAGTCTTTAAAAGTGCCACTAGACTCCTTGTTTTCCTAAATAGCAAAGTTCCTGTTTTCAAGCAAATATTCAGAGTAATAAAATTTGAGGGGCAAAAATATAGCAAATTAATGATATATAAGCAGAGCTCTTTGCTAAACCAAACAATTTTCCAATTAGGTAACAGCAGGTCCTGACAAGGACATTTGTAAAGTTGGACATTCAGAATTGGGCTGTGATCATTTGAAAAAGAAATGAATCAGACAAATTGCTCTCTGTGTTTGCCCCCAAGGCTAGCATTATTGATATTTAACAAGTACCTGCCACTTTACTGAAATACCAAACTCCTCATTTAAATGCAAAGTTACGGAGCACCCCTGAATCAATAAATGTTTTGTGTGTAAATCAATCCATTACTAACTTCCACATAGATTTCAAAAGACAAATCAAATAGTTAATCAATTGATCATTAAATTTCATAATCTATAATTAGCATTTTAGGACTTCAATTATTCAAATTTCACTTGGAATGCTTGATTTTTTTTTTTTTTCCCTCTCACAGTACATTAGATATCCCTTCCCCCCCATCTTATTCAGTTACTCAACAGCTAAAACAATGTCAGTGAAAACCATCTATATTACAATTTAAAAACATAATCTGGGATTTTTCATACAGAGCGATACACTATAGCTATATATATTTTTATACACAATCTCACTTAAAACTATTGACTTGGATCATCAGCATGCCATTTATTTAATAAGTATGAAAGAAGGGAATGCATTATGTTGCACAGAATAACTTAGACCCTTAATTCAGTTGAACAGGCTAAAGACACCACAAGAAGTGTATTTATGCCTGTTTCCACTGTCCAGGTTTTGAATGTGGTTCCTACAGCATATTTTTAACATTTTGATAAAGTGTGTATCATGCCATCTCACAGCCTGCTACTCCTTTACCTCAGGTGGTGGAGATGTGTGCTTTTGGTGCTGAAGTTGTAGTTCAAATGTTGCTGACAGTCTATTGTGAAGGATAAAACATAAAGCTGTTTTTTGTTGTTTGGTTTTTTTTTAAACTGCATGTAGCTATGGGAAGAGAGGGCTCTGCTTGGCAACTGAGAGGAATGTTTGTGGCCCTATGCAGTTTTATCACCAGCACATAGTTAAGACTGGTCTTGCTCAGTTTTTGCAGTGACTAGTCCCCGTGATTAATCGTCAAAGGAAAGTTCAAAATAAGCACAAGATAAAAAAATTTCCAGCCCCAGTCTCACACTGGTCACTGTCCATTCTTCCTCATGGTTTGTTTGAGGTTTTTTTTCCTAAGCCAAGGAGAGAATGGTATATGTAAAGCTTACTAGACACAGTTTAACTATCAGCTAATTCCTTAGTCCTGGAAAATATTAATATTATATGTAGCTAAAATCAATGTTAACCTTAATATGTATAGATCTTCCCAGATCTGTAGTCTGTTCTGTAACATACGAGTATGGTAGTAGAACCTATTATCAATATCACCCAACACTTCCATTATAAGACTCTTGTCATAGGTTGACTGTGCCTTTAAGAGAAAATGCATCCAATCTCACCTGTGACGCACTTAGCTCACCAGCATCAGGAGACACCGATCATTTGGTTCTTGGAGGAGAGGGGGGACGGGGAGCAGTCTGGGGAGAGCCAGCAGGGGAGCTTAGAGCTGACTCTGAGCAGAAATCTGTGTGAGATACTGCTTGACAGAAAGCAGGGATATGTTGAAAGGTTCCAAGGAAAGGCTGGAAAGAAAACTTGTCAGAAAGAAGGGGCAGTGATCAGCTTGGGACTGGGGCTGGAAATCTTGTTTTGTGCTTATTTTGGGCTTTTCTTTGATGACTTAACCTGGGGGGGGCCCAGTCACTACAGAAACTGAAGCAGTGCCTTGCCTGAACCCAGACTGTATAGGTGGTACAGTTATAACTGGTGCAGTCAGTGGGACTTTGTGAGACCACCTCTCATGAAGGAATAAAGTAGCAAAAAGAGTGACAGACTAGGTATAGATAGTAGGATTTCTTTGGTGAACCCCTCCTGTCAAGGAGATAGAACAGAAAAGATACTGAAATACCTGCTGCAGCAAGAGCAGACCCATGAAGTTCTCTGACATCATATGTAGGATCTGCCAAGAGAACTGTACTATGGGTGTGACTGTGCCCCATGACTGTCTGCAAAAGAAGTAACATCTGAGCTCCTCTTTGGGAAACTTGGACAACAAATGTTTGAGTACCTCAGGAGACAGCATGATGACTGTGTGTAGCCAGACCACAACCAGAGGAGGAGGAACTGACTTGGAAGAGTATGAAATGGTTGGAATGTTTTTATGTGTGGAAAGGTGAGACGCATCAATCAGCACTGCCCCTTGAAAAATGAAGAACATAAGCCTGGGGAGAGAATGGTAACTATTAGAGGGGGAAAAGCCTGTGGACCCACTATAAAATTCCCCTGGCTGAGTCCAAGGGGGAGATTTTGCAGCAGATCCCAACACAGAGGTCAACAGAGACAGAGGCCAAGCAGGCATTCAAGGAATCAGAATCTCACTTTTCAGTGATATGCTGTAACCTGCTGGGAGAAGTCCAAGGGAAGGAGAAACTGATATCTTTCCTAACCAAGGGTGAGGACAGGGAATCAAATCAGCAAGATGATCTAGAGAGGCTCAGATTTCAAGTGAAGAAGATGAAGCATAGGGTGAAGTAGAGGTTAAGAAGCTGAGAGAGATCTTTTAAAAAAAGCAGAGCAACTGTAGGCTTAGGCCAAGGATGTCCATCAGCAGATGAGGAACAGTATTTGTGAGAAGGGCATGAGCAAAGTGGCTACAGAAAAACTGGATTCTGCAGATATGGAAGTTCTTTTTACAACTGCCAAGCTAACTATGGCTATGTCCACATTGGCAAGTTAGTTTGAATTAAGGAACCTTAATTCAAACTAACTAAAGCCATGGCTACACTAGTCTTTCATTAGTTTGAATTAAGGGCTTCCTTAATTCTAAAAAATAACTTCAAATAGGGCATTAGAAGTAAGGCTTAATTCGAACTAACTAGTTCAAATTAACCAATGTGGCCATGTTAATTCGAACTAATTTCTTAGTTCGAACTAACTGACCCATTGAAATCAATGGGGATCGCTAATTCGAACTAAGCAGGTGCCATTCATGGCACCTGCTTAGTTCGAACTAACTTTTTCTAGTTAGAATTAAGCTAATTCGAACTAACTAAAATTAGTTCGAACTAACTAATTCGAACTAATTTTAGTAAGTGTAGACATAGGGTGCATGACTGCAACTGAGAAATGCTAGGCTGCATTTGCTGCCTTGGAAGAAGTATTCTGGTCTTCATCAGAAGCAAGCTCCATAGATAGCAGAACACAGCAACTCAAAGTGGCACCAGATCTGGCCAGAGCAACAGAAGCAAAACCTGCAGGTGTATCTTGACGACTACAATGATCAATTGCCCCCATCCTCCAAACATACTTTTCAAGATCAATAGGTCCTATACATGCTTATCACAACAACCTCATCCCAATGCATCAAATGCCCCAACAGCCACTATGTGGATGTGGAACATAGACAGTCTCTATGCTCTCGAATGAACTCTCACAGAAAAATTATGAAAGGCAAAAACAGTTTATCATCCTTGGGCAAACACTCCATATCTGATCTGAGTCCATCCTAAAAGGAAATTTGCACAACACCTCCAAAAGGCAAGTCTAGGAATATTAATTTATTACCCTGTTCCTATTAAGTCCATGGAATGGTTTTATGGCTCATTACAACAATTTGTAACATTCCTTGATGCCTACTAACCCTCCTTTTCCCTACAACAGCATAAGTTTTAATTGCCTACTTAGTTATAAGTGGTCTCCAACCTGTGCGAGCCCCTTTATGCTTAACAATCTGCCCCTCCTTGTATTTTGCTAGGATACTCTGGTTTTCTTCTCCGAAATTGAGGATAAGTCCTGAGAAACTCAAATGCTTGTCCCTTCCACTAGCAGGCGTTGGTCCAATAAAAGATATGTCTTGTCTCTTTGAAATAAGTCAGGCGACATGCCCTGAATGAAAAGGATGAGCTCACTGCAGATAGGGGAGGCATGGAGTTCCAGGTAGAGGAAAGGAGTACTCCAGAAGAGAGATCAGTTACTTTCTGAGATCAGCTAGCTGAAAGGGAAGCTGGAGAGACTGTAGACTAGAAAATAGACTGGCAAGGGTCAGAACAAGCAATGAGACTTTCATGATTGCACCTGGTTGATGATATAGCCTGAAAAACTTCCTGATGTCCTGGGCAAGAGGCTAAGAGGGGGAAGTATGTAATAGGATGAACTGCTTCTTTAAGGTCCAAGGAAAGTAGGATCAGCCAACCCAGACCAAGAAGGGAAGTGATCAGATGATCCTTATGATTTGCAAAGAGTGCTCTCAGAGAAGCACCTAGTGGAAGGAGATAGTTTTCTACAAAAGGCTATGAAACAGGGGGATTAAAGTGAAGGGTGTGTCCTCCTTTCAGAAAGAAGGGGAACACTAAAGGGCTTTACAGTTATAAAGGGAGGAGCTTCTTCCATCATTGTGAGAGCTCCTTCTGCATGTGGCATGGTAGACAAAACTACTTTTTGTTGTGAGATCTTGTCTTAATTTCCTGTTGAAAAACAAAACTGTATCTTGAGAGACTTGGGCATGGCAGAGTCCTTCTGGGCTGAGAAAACAGGCTGGCCACCTACAGTGGTGGAAAAAGTGGCAAAGAATCTTGGGTAGAAGACTATCACAGGGTGAGTGGCCTCTAACTTGAAATGAGTCCAGTCCTGTGATTAAAAAAAAAAAAAGATCATGAGATTTTCTCCAAAGTATGAATATTTTATTTTTATTTTTTTTTTAAGTTAAAAGACTGTCTTTTAACTCTTTAACTTTCCTCAACTCTACAGCCAATATGTGTGTGACTATTTCAGGTAGGAAAGTGAAACCTTTAGTGCACACAAATCAGACAAAGAATCAAGAAGTTATTTTAGAATATACAACACTACAGTTGTAACGGGGGGGGGGGGGGGCATTTCTTGGATCATTGTGAAAGCTCCTTCTCCAGGTGGCAAAATCCTCATGATTAATTTACTTGAGTTGGCAGTACTAGACAAATTTAGATTGTCTCTCCTATTGGAGAAAATGAGTAGAGTCACATGAAACACAGCTACACTCCCACAGGGCTGATTTAGTCACTTGACCTTTGGAAAGTGAGGAAGGGAGAAAGAGAGATTCTAACTAGAAAATTCTGGGAGTTTCTGCTTGATAGAGAGAAGGGAAAGATTTAAGGAACCCACAAGGGGCTGGGAAGAGAAGATACCCTTCTCAGGTGGGGGTGGGGGAGAAAGAAAGGTGGGGTTATGATTTGCTTCTTTGTTTTGTGCTTATTTAGCCTTTCTTTGAGGACTTAACTGGAGGGCTAGGTTACTAGAGCAAACAAAGCAGGTTTGTAAATTGAGAGATTGTGGCTGAGGAAGGAGAAACTGAAGCAGAGGCTAGTCTTCAGCCAGATTGTGGAGGTGGTGCTGATACAATTATTTATAGTTGTTTATAACTGTTTTTGGGTTGAAATTTCCCTCACCAAGTGTCTGCCCAGACACTTGGCAAGTAATATAAATTAGCAATTTATATACACTAAGTGAATACATAAAATAAACTTCAGATAAAACAGTTCAGCTGTTTTGAAAAGAAGGCTACGGAAAAATGTTTTGCCCATGTTTAAAAATTCTAGTGATCTTTTCTTTGAAAGGCTACCATGTTATCATACTTAGAAGCAGGGGGAGGGGTGGGACTTTGTGTCAGGGATGTGCATTTACTATTTACATGAAAATCTGTTCAAATTTGGACAAGTTATAAATTTTTGAAAAATTGCACTTTGCACATGCTCAGATTTCTTAGATTTTAAGTAGCTTGAGCCCCTGAAGATTATACTGGACATGTTACAGCCTGTGGCTGAGCAGCCCTTTCCCTGCAATTTCAGCTCTGGGCCGCTGCCAGGCAGAGTCCAGGTTAATAAACTGAGAGCAGGGACCTTGTCTTATTGTGCCCAGAATGCTTCCCCTTGCTGGCCCCAAGCATCATGTAGGAGTAAACTGCCTGTTCTCAATTAAAGGGGACAAGAGACAGACCTGTGGGGTGGAGAAATAACGGTGACTGCAGGTTGGTAGCTGGACAGAAGGGGAAATGGGACTGTGAGTTGACAGGGGAAGGGAGAAAGGGACTAGCTATACAAGAAGTCTAGAAGTGGGGGATGGACTGGGATCAAAAGTGTGTGAGGTGGGGGGACTGAGATTGTGTGAGGTGCAGGAGGTGGGAGTCTAGGACTGGCAGGTTAAGGAGACTTGTCTGAGAACTAATGGGATGGGGAAGAAGGAAGTGAGTGGAAAGGGAGACTGATCAGAGGAGTAATGAGGATACAGTGGGAGAACCTGAACTGGCTGGTCAAAGAGGCTGGACAAGGACGAGAGGGAGGGGATTAATCTTGAATGAGGAGCTCAGGGAGGGACATTAGGGCTGGGATGAGTGGAACTGGGCAACTGAAGATGAGGGTATTAAGACAAAGACTGATAAGAGGAGGAACTGGGACTGGCTAAGTAAGAAGTCTGGGACTGGAATAGAAAACTTGTGCACTGAGTGTCCTGTGGACATAATAGTAAATGATCATGGAATTAGAGACTGTGTCAGTATGCATATGCACAAGGAGGCTGAATTAACATTATACAGGCAACCTTAATTCTGGCATTTCCTAACATTTGAACACTTACATCTGTAACCTAACACTGTTCTTTTAACAGTTGTGTGTAATTTTTATATACCGTATGTCCTTTAAAATCTCTGAGAAGTTAGAGGACTTCAGCATTTGTTTTCTCTTTATTTCCTAATAGCAAGTTTCATTAGCTTATAGAATAGACTCCCAAGGGAAATGATGGTTGTTTCATTATTTATTTATTTATTCATTTCATTTAAAACTAGAATGTACAGTACAAAGAAATTAATAGTATACTGGAGAGAACAACTCGGCATAGGGAAGCCAATGGACTATGACTTAGCTGACTTTTTTCTATCTCTGCTTTCTATGTTTCTGGGAAAGGAAGTTGCCTGTTCTCTTTATTATTTTGTGACTCTACTTCAGGAAAACAATGAGCCTAAAGGGGTAAATTAATTATAATTTTCACTGTCTCCCTTTCTCCTGGCTTTGAATACAAAGTCAATGTGGTTTTTGTAGTCAAAAGGTACATGAAGTATGTAGCTGATCCATTCTGCTGCCATCAGCAGGAATGTGTGTTACTCTGATGGCACTAGGGATTATGGAGATATTATCTGACCAGCAAAGAGAAGAAAAATCACCCAGTCTTTAATAAATTGGTGGTATCAATGGAAGCTTGGAAAGCACTTGATCAGTTTAAACAGGATAACGTTTAGAAGGAAACTGGAGGTTTATCTTTTTAAACTCTTTGACATTGAAAACGGCTAAAGCAAAATATTTAACTTTTAAAACCAAGTGCATTTTTCTTCAAAGCATGCAGCATATATACATAAATCAGAACTCCAACTAATTTCTTCCCCTCTCATTTGCATTTATTTTCTTTTCCTTTGTGTAGGAGTCACTCCTGCAACATTGCCTGAAAACAGCGTTAGCTGGAAAGCCCTAATCTCCCCACAATTGGGCAATGCTTCCTTGATTAGTTACTAGGAAATTGGGGGCACCTGGCTGAACTACTGCCTTTCTCTCTTCTAAAACACTTCTCTAAACTTATAATCTCCCTCCAACAGCTGCTTGTCTTTTTAAAAACTCAGGCATGGAAATTCAGATTTCGGACTGAGTGGCAGTGCTGTCGGCCTGTGAACAAAGGACTATACATCTCACCAATGGCGATGTCTCTAGAGTCTCCTGAAGAAACCAGTAAACCCCCGATTCTCTAAAGAATCGCCCAGCTCAGTTCCCGGGCTCCTACCGACAGCAGGAGCAGCTGGGGGATCGGGGGGTGGCAGAAGCTCCGGTGGAGCTTCTGCAGCCCCCCGAACCCCTGGACTGAGCTGGGGGGCCGACTCCGCTTCGAGCCGGCCGCCCAGCTCAGTTGCCGAGCTCCGCTTCTGAGCAGGAGTGGGGGCGCTTAAGCGCCGCCGCTTCTGCTCAGAGCA
>ML685831.1:4125252-4147955 GCA_007922175.1 Pelusios castaneus
TGGGATTTTCTCCCACGAAAGCTCATGCGATTAATAAATCTGTTAGTGATTAAAGCTAGTATGAGTAAGTGTACCTATTCTATACCACAAATTAAGGTGTGATTGTAGATGTACCCTGAGAGAAGGAAAACGGAGTCTGGGCATGTGAAATAAAGAAATGACTGATATTTTGAGATTGAAGAAACACTTATTTTATTTTATTTTATTTTTATTTGAATAATTTAGGGCAAGAATGGAGAACAGTGTAACCTGGGGAAGGTTTTAGCAATCAGGTTGATGCACCATTTCCGCAAGGGCTGGAATGCCAGCAAAAGAACCCATGGACTCTAGCAACACCTGGGGAAGATAACATATTATTGCACAAAATATATTCTGTATAGAACTCTTTGATAATGTTTTGATAATATTAAAAAGTCAGCTAGTTTTTTGTTTTTTATAGGGACCTAGACTAGAGGTGTGTCTGGTCAAATATGTGCAAAAACTGAAATGGTTTTACCTCTTGTCCTGAGCCTCATAATTTCTGACTACAGCTCTTGTAACAAGCATTTGAAATTCTTTTAGAAAGAGTATAGAATTCTCCTAACAACTTTACACTAAGCACATATTAAACTATTTTTAAGGTACAGGCTCCTTTCAGAAAGGGATGCAACTTGGATGGGAATATGAAGTTCCTTGTATTGAAGTGAAATTGAGTTAAAATGCCCTTACGAGCTGGGATATGGCTTGGATAGGTAGAAGAAACAAAATAGAACAACCTCAAGTGGATTAAATTCATCTTTCTGTTTTTCAGCTCAAGGAAGTTAGTTTATGGCATGACCTCACTGAGGTTGATCTTGCTGCGAAAGGGAATTTTTGGTCTGAGTAAGAGCAGCTAGAAAAGCTAATACAAAAGGAGAAAATGAATGCTACAAATACTACATTGAATTAGAAAGAACAGAATTGACTCTTGGTGTTAACGTTTCTGCTAAAAAAAATAAGTTGTGAGGTTTGCTATTAATTTAATTCAGAGCAGGACCAATCTAAGTAAGTATTACACTTTTATGAAAAGAGCTGTTTCTTGTACTTTCAAGCAACAGTAGAAAGCTACAGTATTTTCAGAAATAGATGTCCCCATCCTATGTAAATATGTCTATACATGAATAAATAAGGGAGCAAAGTATTGCCCAATATGTTTTGTTAATAATCACAATAAGAAAAGGTTTTTCTTTAACTATGTCTATAAGTGTGTGTGTGTCTTGGTGAAAGTCCTAGTGCAGATGCCCTTATGCTAGGACAAGGAATTCTAGAACAGTGCTTATTTTTCTTATTTTGCTTCACTGAACTGGAATAAATTGCACTGGGAAGAACATTCTGCTATCAATGTATCTGTCTCTTTTCTGGTGGGACTGTAGCCCCTGATTTAATGGGGGCACTCTTCTGAACTTTAGTGTAAATTCCTGTGGTGGTCCCCGTTCTTTTTGTCTGCCACTGCCACCACCAACTTCTCATTTTGTTAATGGGAGATACTGACCACTTGCAAGCATGCCATCTGCTCTGACACCACGACCGTCATCCTGGACCAGTGCAGAGAGGAAACTCTGGAGGTGGTGAGGAGCGGGAATTTGAGAGTGAGCCTGCCCTGCATTCACCCCACAGCAATTGCGTCTTTCCAAAGGAGTTGCACCTTGCTCCTCAGGTGTTTCCACCTGTGAGTTGGGTTACAACACCACTCACTCATATTTGGCCTGGCCAAGAGGGGCTTCCAGGTCAAACCTAAGGGAGGCAGGGGTTGTGCAAGTGCACCCAATGCACATTGATTAATCTGAGCTGGACTGCTACATCTGTAGTGGCACCTATGAACGTCACTAAAGCAACCACTCATTTACACAGAGGATTTTGTTGTCTGTCAAGGCTGGCTTAGTTACAATTGCAACGTTTTTAAGTGGCGATAAGGTCACAGAAAATTTACCTTTTGTCACCTCTGTTTTAGAGGCTGCAGGGTTCTCTTCTCTTTAGGGATGTCTGTGTGAAATTATCCATATGACAGCAATTTCCACGCGTGAGAGAGAGAAAATGACACCTATGAGATTCATAAAGAATGGGGGAATCATTCTGCTGAAATAGTTGTCTCTCTGTCCCCTGTTCTCCCTCTGCACAACCTCTGAGAAGATATTCAGGACCCGTCTAAAAACTGTCTCAGTTGAAGATGTACTGAGGTTCCCATCAGATATGTCAAATTAGTAGGTGTATAGAAATGTTAACTTTAGCCTTAATCACTATGGCATGCAAAACCTAGGACTGGATAAAAGTTCAATTTTAAGGTTTTTTTGCATTCAGTTCTCAACAAAGGGTATTGCTTGCATGAGATTCTTCTCTGTCCTGAAGTTAATTTTGGTGATGGCTGTAACTTTAACACAGTGAGAATATTTGACATTAGGCATTGGCATTCTTGGAGGATTTAAAGAGTCTTGTTGACTTCATAAGATTTGTTTGTTTGTATTTGCCCAAACTTGTTCTATTTTTTTTTTAAATCAGTGGGAGAGTCCTTTCCTGAGTCTAATCTCTGAAAACCCAGCATAGAGGCAAAAAAACTTTTGGGTTTTTTGTTTTGTGACACTTCTGAGAAATTTTCTGCCTTAGGCAGTACAGGGACAATGAATGTTGACTGTAACAATTAAATGGTGTCCTCTACATATTCTTGCAATGCAAGACTGGGATTTCCATTGAATTTAATCTCTGGATTTCTTTCTGTCTCTCTACATGCCATAGGATAACTATGGAGGATAGTAGGTAAATCCAGGTGTCCACCATAAACACTGTAACAAATCAACAGCTTTCAATTATGAGGCATAGACCATGAGGATACCAAGAGATGACTAAGTCTCGCTTCTTGAATTCTTATTTAAATATTTTGCACTTTCTCACAGAGAACTGTGTTTACAAAAAATGAAAGCTAAGATCTACGCAAGCTTCCCTAACACCAGGATTAAGTTGGTGGTTTTATACATGTTTAGCAATATGTAAATGAGACACAGAATAGTTGTGCTTTATCCAAGTCCTGAAGGTAGTCAGTGGCAGAGAACAAAAAAACAGAACACTGAGTCCTGATTCCTGGGGCTAGATTAAAAAAGGGACTTCACACCTAAGTTCCAGATATAGCTGCCATTGTTCACAAAAACCCAGCTCAGTTACTATCTAGCCCTGTTGGCATCTAACTTTTTTGTGGCAAAAGTTTCTCAGCTGCTTATTTTTCTGCCTCTGACCATGTACACTGCTACCTCCCTGTAGGCATCCAGAAATCTAAAGCCACGGTGATTCTTTAACTTATAGAAAATTGGCTTTACTTCACTTGATTTGTCAGTGGGACCTGAATCAGTGGGTGTGCTCACCCAGTACTGCCCTGGGAGGGAGGGGGGGATTTCCTTCATAACTCTTAGCCCATTGGTTGGGGTTCTCAACTAGGATATGAGAGATCCCAGGTTCACTCCCCTCTACTTTTCCTGAGGGTAGAATGCATTTGAGCAGGGATCTGCCAATTCTCAAGAGTGTCCTAGCCCCTGCACCAACAAGATAGTCTGATGTGGGCTCCCTCATTCTTCCCTGTTGAAGCTATTCCACTGTGTATAAATTCAGTCCTTGAGGCAGAGAAAGAATGACTTTGTGAACCCCTTATGTGCCTAAAAGTAAGTGTTGTGAGGCAGTGTCCCCCCCATTGCCCACATTCTTTAGTGAATTCTAGCCCATAATATTGCTTCTTTGGAGAAGCAGTCACATGTGGTAGTGCATGATGGCCCCAGTGGTTAA
Organism: Pelusios castaneus; assembly: GCA_007922175.1. Classification (NCBI taxonomy): domain Eukaryota; kingdom Metazoa; phylum Chordata; order Testudines; family Pelomedusidae; genus Pelusios; species Pelusios castaneus. Next base: position 4,129,036 of record ML685831.1, read on the forward strand.
CGTATTAAAGGTCTTTGCTTTATAGTCAGAGGTAAAACACCATCTGCTGAATTGCTCAGGGATAAGTTAGTCACAGAGTCTGGTTTGGTACTTTGCTTTTAGCAAAAACTTTATTATTGATCTTTTAAGATAAAATTAGTGAGTGTATGAGGAGTGTAGAGTTGCTTCTGTGGATAGGAGGAGTTGTTCTAGTGTATTTCAAAGTATTAGCTTTTAAACCAGGCAAGAGAAATGAAGCTGGAAATAACTTTTTGCTATTTATTCACCAAATAATCTAAGTGTTTCTACAAAAAAAAATAAAAATGAAATCCTTCCCTGGTGTAACTCCACTGACTTCAGTGGTCACCTGAAATGCATTTGGCCCTGTGTGTTTCCACTGTCCAATTATGTTTGTTTTTCTAACTGGGGGTGGGGTGTGGGGGGAAAGTTACTGCAATTTGTGTAATTGAATTGAGTCAAGCCAACTGACTAAGTGTTTATGCCCTGAATTCAGAATTACAATTGTTCCTCGATTAATCATTAATTACTAATAAGAGCAGGAAAGGTATGAGTTTAAAAACATATTTAAACCACATAAGATTTCCCAAAGTGATATCCCAATGAAAATAGGACCCCTTTGATACTTCACTGACAGATTTCCATACAAAATTTTGTTTACTTAAGTACAAAATTGAAATTGCATAAATCTTAGCTGCTATAATCTTCAGATATGTGATGAAATATTCCTGGGTTACTGTATGTATAATGAGAAAACACATAGGGCTGTGGTGAAGTTTGACAAAGCAGTTAGATGAACAGTCTTACCTTCCAGTACAGAAAATATTTGTTTTGCTGCAAGTAATTTGGAATACAGATATCGAAGGTAGTTATTGCGTATTCACGCTTTTGAATACAGCACAAAATTCCCGTCGTCCTTTCTCTGCTGGTCACAATTCCTGGGGTGCGTCTACACTTACAAATTAAGTCAGTTTAAGATTGCTTAAATCAACTTAATTTAATCTGCTTCTACACTGTTTTTTCCTTAAACCAATTTAAGCAGCAGCTTAAATTGACTTAAGGAAAATTAAAGTTGACTTTATAAAACCTCATTTAAAGTTGACTTTACTGGCTCAGCCAGTGTAGATGCAGATTAGCCCTAAGTCGACTCTAAGTCGACTTAAAGGGCTTCAGGGCTCCCCCACTGCCCTCCCTGCCAGGGTGGCTGGCACAGCCACACCCTGGCATGCCCCCCCACAGGGCAGGACGGAGCCCTGCCCACCCTGCTCCTATGCCCTGCCAGGGTCCCTCTCCTGCTCAGCTCCCATTGTACCCAGGTACAATGGGGCAAAGGCTGAGCCCCCTGGCACTTGGTAAGTGGTGCCCCCCCTGCCACCGTGGACCAGTCCCAGGTCCACCTAGCCCCTACAAGTCGACTTAGGCATCCAGTGTGGATGCTCTAAGTCAATTTAGCAGGGTCCCCTTTAAGTCGACTTAATTTTTGAGTGTAGACATGCTAAGTAGACTTAAAGTCGACTTAAAGTCGACATTATTAAGTCGATTTAGCTAAGTGGACTTAAATTAACAAGTGTAGACATAGCCCTGGTGTCCAAATCTGCATTTGTATCTAACAACTGTTTAGGTTAAATTCTTGGGAGACACTGAAGTTCTTCCCCACTGGAAATAAAAGAGAAATTATTGCATCACCCAACCAGCATGTGTATGTGTTTAACCGATAATGTGAGGTAAAATCCTGGTGAAGACCTGCGAACATTCAGATGTAAACTACAGACTGCCATGTCAAGTTAGATTACCCTAGGTACTGAGTAAACATATGTAAGTGTATATGTATCTTGGATAAAATATTTATGGAGGGTTTTTTGTTTTTGTTTGGGGTTTTTTTTTTATACTTAGTGAATGTCCGCTTGCCTGGGTGTTGGCCTTGTTAAGCCCCCGTGGGGGGTGGGGTGGGGGTGGGGGATGGGGGGGAGGGAGAAGGTGCCTTTGATGGAGTTGGGCGGGTGAGGAATAGGAGTAGGACTGAATCACAGCATGTTGAATGAGGGATATGGGAGCATTAAAGCAATGACAGTTCTACAGTGGGCTCCTCAGGCAAGTCTGTGCTAGTCAGCTGTCAGCACACGGACTGCACATATCTGCAGGCTAAAACTCAGCAAATAGACTGGCCCTGGAATAGAGGGAAATGTCAAACGTTATTAAAGCATCTATTTTCTATCCACACCTAACCTCCGTCAACTACTTTTCTATTATTTTCTTCCCAAATAATATGCTACTTTAAAATCAAACTGTCTTTAAAGAGCCATAACACACAGCTCCTAGAGAGATTCAGTTAAAACATTAATTCTTCCATCTGACTCATTTTGGAAATCAGACTGTAGAGAGGTTTCCTAATTAATAAAACATGGCCTCTGATACCTATATTTCACGTATGATTTTGGGCTCTAATTCCATCATAAAACGATCACATTACATTATTTTTGATATGAAGAGGATCAGATTGGGATTACAGTAGCATTTATTCGAAAATGATTTCTCCTTAACCAGAGGGGTTCATACCACCTGGAAATAGTCAGTGGGCCAGCATGCATTAGTCGTAAGCAGCATATATCAGGGGCATTTGAGTCAAGCTAAAGTCCTTCAAGCATCAATTTGTAATTAGAAATGAGAGTAGAGACATGGTCCTTTAAATCCTGATTAGAAGTCACTTAAAATAATTACAAAAGCAATGCATACAATTTGAATTATTCATACACTGCTAGGGAGCAGCTAATCCTGATTGGTGAACAGACATTGCCACAAAATATTCTTGAAACTGCTAATGCAAAATTTAACGTGTTTCAAAAATTCACAAGTCAGTGCAAAACCAAAAATCAGCCCTGTGCTTCTAGAGACAGATCCTTAGCTTAGTTTATGTAAATTAGCATAGCTCCACTGACTTCAGTGGAGTTCATAAGCTCAATTTACAACATAATATTGATTTAATTATTTGCATTTGATGGAACCCTTTTCTCCTTCTGTCTGCCCCTTCCGAAATCTGACTGATTTTGAGTATGTCTACATTGCAATAAAACACACCTGGCTGGCTTGTGTCAGCTGATTCTGGCTTGCAGGGCTATAAAAATCATGCTGTAGATGTTCTGCCCAAGCTCCGGCATTTACACTGATTTTTTTTTATAGCCCTGCAAGCCTGAATCAGCTGACAGAAAGCCAGCCAGGAGTGTCTTATTGCAGTGTAGATATAACCTATATCTGTAAAATTGTCAGCCTCTGTGAGCCTTGTTGTTACACCTTCTGAAAAGTGCTTAGTACAATGGGAATAATAACTGGGGATGAGGTTTGAAGTATAGGAGATTTGCTAACATGTCTTAACGTGTGCGTCACAGTTCAGATTTTTTTTAAATGCAATGTAGTTGTCTTCTCAAGGCAACCTTCCACAACATATTGACCATTGCTGCATTATCTGCTTAATCACGTCATTTACATGATTCATCAGTAACAAGGAAAGACCAGCTTGCTTTTTTTCTGGCTAGTACACAATCATACTTAATGTGTTTTTCTGAGATTTTAATTCTGTGTAGGGTATTACAAGGCTACTGAACAATGAAATGTCTCTATAAGCTTTTGTGTTGTCATTATCTTCAGCAAACAAGCTTTGCAGCACTGTCTTGGTTATTGTCACAGTGTAGGTAGGGATAACTGTGCTATGACTGTAATTTATTTTTATGGCAGACAGTATTTCAGTCCTGGAACAAGTTTTTGATCCATTCATAATCTGCAAAGAAAAATCAGAATTCTTAGTAACTCTGCCCTCTCCTCCATTTTTTACAACTATTGTTTATTGACTAGAAGACAAGCAGGCAACAGCGTGATCGTGAGATAAATAAGATGCACTTCCCTGAAAACCAGCAAGGAAGATAAATACTCTATCATTTTAAGCTTTCTACTACCTTTTGGCATTATTTACATAGCTCCTTAATGATCACAGATGCCTTACATTGAGTAGATTTTATTAAACCCAAAACAAAATCTCTGCCCCTAAATTTCCAATTTAAGTACAAGTTAGTACAGTAATAAATCTTTTCTGATTCAGTGAATATTATGACAATAAAACACTATGGGCTACGTTACAATCCGTGCTCATTATTTATACAGTGCCAGAAGTATGTATAGTACTTAACAGGCATGATTTGACCTAGCCCCTAAGGACCTTGTAATAATAGGTCTTTATATGATAAAAGTAGAGTGAAAGAGGAATATGACAGTCCTGTAACTTGGTTTATTTATGTTAGGCATCCCTATTGTTTTCATGGTGAAGTCAACACAAAGATGACAGAAGGAAGGTGGCCATTTGAACCTGTCATTTTGCAGCTAAATGTATTAATTTGTATGCATGTCTGGCACTAATCTTTACAGGAAGGAATATCTATTATGTCTGCTCAGTATATCTGTTCCCTCTATTGGCTAAGTTAGGTTGCTTTATTAGCACATCAGGTAAAGATCTGTGTGTGTTTATGTAACTCTGTGGTAGTAGCCATCATGTTTGTGTAGTCTTGGGTTCTTAAACTGTTTATATTACATCCAGGGACTGACAAAAAAACTGGCCTGTATGAAAGGGAAAGTTTGAGAATGTATCATAAATGAAAATGGTAGGGAACAGTAGTTAGCATGGAGATGGTGTCATCAGGAGGGCTTTGGCTTTCTTGACCATGGGTTGCTGTTCCAAGAAGGAGGACTGCTAGTCAGAGATGGAGTCCACCTACCAAGGAAGGGGAAGAGTGTATTTGGACATAGGCTGGCTAACCTAGTGAGGAGGGCTTTAAACTAGGTTTGAGGGGGACCGGTGACCTAAGCCCACAGGTAAGTGAAAACCAGGGCGACCTTGGGGAAAGGATGGAACTTGAGGGGGGTCTGGATATTAATGGCAGAGACAACAGAATGATTGATTAATCAGAACTGGGGGTGGGGTGGAGGAAGGAAAGCAGGTCAGTAGCCTAAATGTCTGTATACAAATGCAAGGAGTATTGGGAATAAGCAGGAAGAACTTGAAATGCTTATAGCAAACACAGCTATGACATAGTTGGTATCACAGAGATTTGGTGGGATAATACACATGATTGGAATATTAATATATTAGAGTACAGCTTGCTTAGAAAGGACAGGAAGGGAAGAAAGGGAGGTGGCATTGCCTTGTTCATCAAAAATAAATATACTTGGACTGAGGTTGGGATGGAAATAGAAGAGAGACAAGTTGAAAATCTCTGGGTAAAAATAAAAGGAGTAAAAAACATGGGTGATCTCATGGTAGCGGTCTACTATAGAACATCCAACCAGAAAGAAGAGGTCAGTGAGGCTTTTTTTCCAGCAATTAACAAAATCATCCAAGGCACAGGACTTGATGGTGATGGGGGACTTCACTTACCCAGACATCAGTTGGGAAAATAATACGGCAAAGCACAGATTATCCAATAAGTTCTTGGAATGCATTGAAGACAACTTTTTATTTCAAAAAGTGGAGAAAGCTACTGGAAAGAGGCTGTTCTTGATTTGGTTTTGACAAACAGAGAAGAAGTGGTAGAGAATTTGAAAGTAGAAGGTAACTTTAGGTGGAAGTGATCTTGAAATGATAGAGTTCATGATTCTTAGAAATGTAAGGAGAGAGAATACCAAAACAAAAACAATGGAATTTAGGAAGGCTGACTTTAGCGCACTCTGGGAGTTGATGGGAAGGATACCATGGGAAAACTATGTAAGAGGAAAAATGACTAAAGACAGTTGGCAGTTTTTCAAAGAGGCGCTATTAAAAGCACAAGAGCTAACCATTCCACTGTGTAGAAAGGATAAGAAGTATGGTAAGAGACCACCTTGGCTTAACTGGGAGACCTTCAATAATTTAAAAATAGAGAGTCCTACAAAAAGTGGAAACCAGATCAAATTACAAAGGACTATAAATAAATAACACAATTATGTAGAGGAGAAATCCAAAAGGCCAGAGCACAAACAGAGATCAAACTAGCTGAAGGTATAAAGGGTAACAAAAGATATTCTTCAAATACATCAGAAACAAGAGGAAAACCAAGGACAGTGTAGGATCCTTACTCAAAAAAAGGGTAAAACAATAAATGAAAATGTGGAAATGGAAGAGAAACTAAATAATTTATTTGTTTTGATCTTCACTGAGAAGGTTGGTGGAGATTGGATGTCTGTTGTGGAGGAGTGCAATAGAAATGAGATAGGATCAGAAGCTAAAATAGGGAAATAACAAGTTAAAAATTACTTGGACAAGTTAGATGTCTTCAAGTCATTGGGGCCTGATGATATGCACCCTAGAGTACTCAAGGAGCTGACTCAGGAGATATCTGAGCCACTAGCTATTATCTTTGAAAAATTGTGGAAGATGGGTGAGGTCCCAGAGGACTGGAAAAGGGCAAATATAGTGCCTACTTACAAAAAGGGAAATAAGAACAATCCAGAGAATTATAGACCAGTCAGTTTGACCTCTGTACCAGGAAAAATAATGGAACAGATAATTAAGGAGTAGATTTGCAAACATCTGGAAGAGAATAAGATGCTAAGGGCTAGTCAGCATGGATTTGTCAAAAACAAATCATGTGATAGCTTTCTATGATATGGTAACGAGCCTTGTGGCTAGAGGAGAAGTGGTAGATGTAGTATATCTAGACTTTAGTAAGACATTTGATACAGTCTCGCATCACATACTCATTAATAAACTGGGGAGGTACAAATTAAATGGAACTCATAAGATGAGTGAAAAACTGGCTGGATAACCGCTCCCAGAGAGTAGTTATCAACGGTTCACATTCAGGCTGGAAGGACATAACGAGTGGGATACCGCAGGGATCTGTCCTGGGTCCGGTTTTGTTCAATATTTTTATCAATGACTTAGATGATGGCATAGAGAGCAAACTTATAAAGTTTGCAGATGATATCAAGCTGGGAGGGGTTGCGAGAGCTTTGAAGGATAGGATCACAATTCAAAATGATCTGGATAAACTGGTGAAATGGTCTGAGATAAATAAAATGAAATTCAATAAAAATAAGTGCCAACTACTTCACTTAGGGCTGAACAAACCATTGCACACATACAAAATGGGCAATGACTGCCTAGGAAGAAGTACTGCAGAAAGGGATCTGGGTGTAATAGTGGACCACAAGCTAAATATGAGTCAGTAGTGTAAGACGGTTGCAAAAAAAGCAAACACCATTCTGGGGTGTATTAACAGGAGTATTGTGAGTAAGACGCAAGAAGTGATTCTTCCACTCTACTCTGCAGTGATTAGGCCTCAACTTGAATACTTTGTCCAGTTTTGGGCACCTCATTTCAAAAAGGATGTGGAGAAACTGGAAAAAGTTCAGAGAAGGGCAACAAAAATGATTAGAGGACTGGAACATTTGACCTATGAGGGAAGATTGAAAAAGCTGGGTTTGGTTAGTCTAGAAAAAAGGAGACTGAGGGGGGATATAATAAGTTTTCAAATACCTAAAAGGTTGTTATGAGGAAGAAAGAGAAAAAATATTCTCCTTAATCACAGATAATAGGACAAGAAGCAACGGGCTTAAATTACAGCAAGGGAGGTTCAGCCTAGACAACAGGAAAAAATTCCTAACTGTCAGGGTGATTAAACACTGGAATAAGTTGCCTCAGCAGGTTGTGGAATCTCCTACATTGGAGGTTTTTAAAAGCACATTAGACAAACACCTGTCAGGGATGGTTTAATGGGGGTACTGCCATGAGTGCAGGAAACTGGACTCGATGACCTGTCATGGTCTTTTCCAGTTTCTATGATTCTATGAAGATTTGTATTCTCCTCTAAAAATCTGTATATTTTCAAATAATGGGTGTGCAAATTGCAAATTACACATTAACCTGTATGTTCAAGTGCAATTTAAATTTTAAAAAAATAATTTCAGTTGACATGAGAATATATAATTTAATACTTTGATTTTTCTCTTTCTAACTGAAGGTACACTTTGGATTTATTTTACAATTCATCATGACAAGATTTTAACAATTATAATTCTTACATTACATTAAATACTAAAATACATTAAATACTAAAATAGCCTGCACTAACACATTTTTAATATAAGGCTGAATATTCTTGTGGGATACTGTGAGGGAGCTATAGATGTGCTGACTTGTGGTTCTATTTGGATTTGTCTGAATATAGAAAGTATAATACAGCCTCTCGGGTTTTTGTGTGTGTGTGTTTTTTTTAAAGTGATTTCTGAGCCTGCTTATTTTTAGGAATCCATGGAATAGACCCACAAGGACTATTTTGTGGCTTCTTGACAAACTTTGTAATTAAAAGTCAATGAATTTCTGATCCATATCATAATTAACTTTTTCATTTTTGATTTGTGACTGAAATAGGCTTTGATTTATTTGGCTAAATGTTGATAAGAAGAAAAACTTTTCATAGGATGAACTGATCTCTTACTATCTGTATTATGGTAATTCCTGAGGGCTTAAATCAGTGATCAGAACCCCAGTGTAGTGGGCACTGTATAAACATACAATAAAAGACAACCCTGAAATGTCAGTGACAATTCACTATTGCTCAGTTGTGAGCTCCTTGCCATTGATACTTGAGTTTTAAATTGATTGTGATGGGGATATGCAAAGGCAGCAGTATTTTTTAATTATACAAAAAAATTACATTAAAGGAAAACTAAGGCTGCAAAATCAAAACACTCAAAATTTTGCCTGTGCACAACACCTTCATGACTGAGAACTTACCATCGCCATTTTACAGATGGTGAATTGAAGGACAGAAAGATTAAGGTCAAAATTATCCACTAAATTTGGGTGCCCAATCTAAGATACCTAGAAGCTGATATCCTCAGGGTACTTAAAGTGCTCAAACACAGCTCCCATTGATGTCAGTTGCCCCTTAGAGTGCTCAGTACTTCTGTAAATGCAACTTCAGGATCTCAAGTTGGACACCAAGAAACTGATGAACAGAAATTAGTGACGTGTGAAAAATTTGGTCTATGTGATTTTGGAAATCACATTGGAATTCAGAGGCAGAGCTAGGAATAAAATCCAGCTCTTCAGGACAGCATTCAACTTCCTTTGTCTTCCTGAATCCCTCCCTTAGTCACAATGCACCTGCTAACAAATGAGGCAGGGCATCCTAGAAACAACATCCTTCTTCACTAGGCAATCCTGGTTCCAGAGCTACTCTCTCCTGTGGAAAAAAAATACTATGTGCTCATGCAATAGTACGTTTGTTTAAAGATTATCATAAAGCACATGCACAAGGGGGCTCAATTAAGGTTGTGCAAGCCACCTTAATTCTAGCATTTTGAATACTTGGCTTTGCAAACTTAATCTTTTAACATGTAGGTGGTGGTGGGTGTGAGTGTGCGAGAGAGAGAGAGAGATTTCCTAGGGTTTTGAAAAAACAAACTGAATAACTAGAAAATCAATCATTTGAAACTGATATCCACATGGTTCATCATCAAGGTTGGAGATCCACCACACGGATCTCTGCCACCTAAGCTATTGAGTAATTAATCGAGGATGATATGTTGGGTGGATTAGAGGTACAGGTGGACTTGAGAGACTTGCATTGCCATCTGAGTTTCACAGATACTTGCTGATAGCAAAGGAATGGTGAGAAGATGGAATTCTGGGTTCCATTTTACACTCTCAAGTGTGCTTTAGTGAGCACAGTCATTTCTTATCACTATGGTCCCTACCCTTCTCCTCGACCCCTGCCTCTGATCCTGATTCCTTCTGCCCCTTCTCTTCCAACCTATCTCAGTCCTGTCTCTACTCAGTCACTGGCTGCTTGTTGTAGTCCCATGCTCCTCACATAGTTTAATTCAAGTCGTTTTATACGTAGTCATAGTCTCATCCATTCAACTTCCCTGTCCTACTCCCATGTTCCCCCTTTTCCTGTTCCAAGTCTCCTTGACAAGCCAATCCCAGTTTCCTTCCTGGCTCCCAGCTTCCTCCTCACACATATTATCCAAATTACATCTCCAGGTCCTTGCGCTAATCTCTTTGCTCAGGCAGTTCAAGTTCTCCCCTGCTCTCCCCTGCTCCTTGTCAGATCTGTTCTCTTTCTTCTCCCATGCCACCCACCTATTCCCAGCTCCCTGTTTCCCTTCCTGGTTCTGAGTCTCCGCACCCCCTTTCCAAGTTTCTTGTCCCAATCTATGCTTTCAGTGCCATAGATTTTACTTTCATCTTGTCTGCATTTGAACAGGATGGCTTGCTCCTCATTGGTTGAGTGCCCACAAGATGTGGTGAAGGGTGTTACTGGCGCATAAGAGACAGGCTTCCTGTTCTCAGTTCCAGTGTCCATCCAGGAAAAGTCACTACAGTAAAATCTAGAGCTTTAGGCTGAAGGGAGCATGCTCAGTTGCTCTTTAGGATGTTAAATGCCTGGCCCTATCTCTCACAAACTGAGAGAGCTGGAGCATGCCCACTGCTTTGTGAGGATGATGTCTGAGTAGCCTTGGAATGTGCAGTGCAGGGCATAGGCAAGGGTGAGCTCAGGAGGCTGCGGCCCACCCACTTGGCCCTGAGGCCCACCCACCTTAGCCCCCCACAGCTGCCAGCTGCTGACCGGCCCTGTATCCATGGCAGCAAAGTTCCTGCCACTGTGGCCTAGCACATGGCTATCCCCCTCCCTGCAGAGAGCCATTTCCAGTCACATGACTATAAGCTGCCCTTGGCCAGGCCCACTCTGCACTTGCAGAGACCTGGCCAGAAATCAGGGGCTGGCTATGCCCCGGTGCAGTGTGCTAAATTTTTGTTACTGTTCCTCTCGTAGTTCTTAAAAACCATGCCTGATTTAAAAAAAAAAAAAAACCCAGGGGGGGGGGGGAAATCCCCCAGCTCAGAATGGCCATAACCTTGAAGGTTTTTCAACTTTCTTATCTGGTGCCACATAATCTTAATCAGTTCTCTGCTATTGCAGGGTCTTCAGACATTAGCTCATCTTGGTCCTTCCTAATCTTTACCTATGGTGCATTAGAGTTTAATCTATTGAGAATAGTGACAATTTTGGTTGTTTGGTTTAATCTGTGGTGCTCGGTGGAGTTGAACTGGCCTTTGATATACAGGAGATCAGACTAGGTGATTTGGTGCTCTCTTCTGGCCTTAAATTCTGACTCTCAAGGTTATGGAGAACCTTAATTCTGGCATTTCCCCACTCTTGAATAACTGTCTCTAGAGCTTTAGTGTTCTAGTTTAACTTTGTCAAACATGATGATCTGTTAGGCGCTATACAAAAAAAAAAAAAAAAAGACAATGTTATGAGAATTATAAATTATGATGAGACTATCCTAAAGACCTAATATCTTGCATAGCTTTGCTACAAGTGCATTTCAAAATATGTCTTATGCTTATTGACACACCAGTGTAACTCGCTGGAAATGTTTTAGTTATGAACACATGTCTAAAAATGTTTATTCATTCCCCAAAATTAAAAATAGATTTCATGTACTGTAGGGCAACTAAGAAAATCACAAGACATGAATGGGAACATAATGCTTCACAATTAAAAATTCTTTAGCAGTGCAATTCCCCACGACATTACATGCTCTGCTAGAGGAAAGAAACAAGTTTTTTTTTTTAAAAAAAGATCGTTACTGAAAAGTAGAAAATGTCATTCCTGGTGCACAAAGTTAGCATTTAATATATCCTCAGCCAAATATGAAAAATAATGAAATGTTAGTTTGAGGGCTGGAAAAGTATTGTTGGATTGCATTTTAATATGTCAGGAGAGGATGCAGTAAATTTATGCTATAGAATAAACAGTGATGTCTGTGACACTTGTAAAGGATGCTCACAAACGCTGCCTTTCAATTGAAGGAACATGTTATGTGTTTATTGCTACATGAGAGGACATTTTTACCAGAAGGCAGGGGAAATCGGATACTTTACTTCAGTGGTTATAACAGAGATACATACCTAATACACTATGGGCTAAGCACAACAAAAATCAGGGGCTAGATCCATGCCAGAGTCTTCTTTCACTTCTGCTCCCAAGACAGTGGTTAGGAAGAATGGTAATGAGGAGAGGGGAGGAAGGTATGGGTATGGAAAGCTGAGCTGTAGCTATCTCCCTAAAAATGGGAAGTGGGTATGACCAGGACAGAGTCTGAGCTAATTTAAAAATTTTCACAGAGGATCTTGACCAACGACCATATGTTGAGCAACCACTAGTGCTATGTCTACACTAGAAAAAGTTAGGTCGACTTTAAGTCAACTTAAAGTCGACCTTATAAAGTCGACTTAACAAAGTGGTTACCCTAAACGGGGACTTAGTAAGTCGACCTAACTGACCTTAAGTCGACTTAATAAAATCGACTTAAGGGTTAATCCATGTCCACACTGTGCTTAAGTCAACCTAAGGAGTTGAATTAAGGGTTAGGTCGACCTTACTGGCAGTTCTCACTAAGTTGACCTAAGCTTTCATTAAGTCAACTTAAGGAATTTCTTAAGTTGACTTAATGAAAGGCCAGTGTGGACGGGGAGTAATTTAGGTCGATTTAAGGCTACTTAACTTGACCTAAATTGCCAGTGTAGACATAGCCAAGGAAACTAGAGGAAGGCACACAGTTAATACTCCAGTATACCTCAAAACAAACATTTTCTAGTATGTGTGAGGAAGTGAAGTGGGAGGGTGATTCTCATTAATGCAGCCCAGTCTAATTAACATTTTAATGTGCCATCTTGTTCTAGCCCTGTATCTATAGAAGGTATAAAACAAACATGTATGGCTGAGGCTTTCAAGGATTAGATTCTCTTAGGCCTCTTTCAATATTCCAGCCTACATGTTTAAACACAATAAGTGTATCAACATTAAAAAAAAAAAGGTCAAAATACATATTGTGGCAGCTAAACAAATGTTACTTAAATTTATCCACTGAAACTGAGGGGAGATAGAGAGTGCTCAGTCTGCCTGGAAAATGAGCCACTCTTTATTTTAGATGCCCAGAAATGGAGTGAGGACCCTAATTTTAAGCACTTAGGAGCTAAAGTATTGGCCACAAGCTTTCATTTTCCTCACTATTCTCAGAGATAGAAAAATGAAAATACCACCCTCCTCAGTGTTTCTTTCAAGATGGCTGCTAGATGACTTAAAAAAAACAATTAGTAAAACATTCTATTCGAGAGCATTTCTGAATGAACAATGTGGTTTTCAGTAATTATTTTCTCTCTGTTACAAAAGGAAATTTATGACAAACTCCATCTTATTTCCTGCTTGAAGTTATAATTCTGGTTGTGACCTCCTAATTATTTTCACAACAGCCAAAGATGTCTCAAATAGATATCAGAAACAAAGCCTCAAATTCATGAAAATAACTTGGATGGTGATGAAAAGGCGGAGAGAAATAGAAAGTGTGGTCTGATAAGCAGAACTGTTTCTAAATAAGATGGTTCCTCAACATTCTCTGTAAACTGCCAGATGAACTCTAAAGGCTTTGTGTTTCAGCAAGTACAAGCTATGCTTCAGCAAGTCTGAGTGTAAGTGACAATAACATTAAAATGAATATTGCCCACTTCTGTAAAAAGAGCAGTAGGGGAAAAAAATAAATCACACTTGTCTAAGGATTCAAGGTGATCTGTGGGAGGATGAGATTTAAGTGTCATATAAATAATCTGACTTGTGTTTTTGAGAAAACTGGAAGATACTTTAAAAAGCAGTAGAGACTTAAGATTCAGTGAATATAGCAAGGTTTATTGTAGGTAGATACACAGCTGGAATAGATGAAGAGTAAGTATATTACTGGCTTGACATTTGCAGAGAATGCAATCCCAAAGACAATAGCTAAACAGCAATGGAGGTAACTTCTTGATACAGTAATGTGACAAAAAGTATCTTATGTATAAATATTTGTAGAGAATTGCTGTAGCTGAATATATTTAGGAACCTTCATTATTAAAAATATTTTAATAGAAAATGTCTCTAGAGCTTTGAAATATTACACTGATATTAAAATGATCACAAGTCATTGCTACACAATAATATTTATATTCTGTTTATAGAGAGATATGTATTGTAGATAATGGACCTCCTAAATGAGATCCAGAATTAGGTTGTTCTTTCAAAAACAAATAAATAAACAAACAAAAAAAAAACCCAACACACACACACACACAGAACGGAAGTCCAGTGGCACCTTAAAGACTAATGAATTTCTTCAGTCATAAGCTTTCATGGGCGGCAACCCATTTAATCAGATACATGATGTTCTCTAAGGCAAATTACAGATCAATCTGATGTAAAGAGATTCAAACTATAGGAAAATCTTTTATCGTTAATAATAATAATATTGATTTGGGCTAATTCTATTTTGCAATTTATAGAGCTTTATCATTGTAAATGAAATCTGAAAACAGTTAATTTTTCTCTTGCCTCCACATTCTGAAGTGGCTTTCTAAATCATTTCTCAATCTGTATCTGCTGTGAAGTCAATTTGTTAGTGGGGAAATAAGGCTTCAGTCCTGCAAATGCTTATGCATGTGATTAACTTTCACTTCAATGGAACAATTCACCAGCTTGACTTTAAGCATGAATATAACTCTCTTGCAGAGGATCAGGGTCTGTGTCTGCAAGCAAAATCGTCTTCTGGGGTATTTGGAAGGTCCAGACATGATGTGATTTACTTATCTAGTGTAATGTTCTTGTTTAGTGAAGGTAGTTTTAAGTGTGTGTAGGTGTATATCCCAGACTTCTTTTTCAGAGCAAATTCTGTGATATTTGCATGCCTGGCTGTAATGTGACAATTTCCTCGGTGTGTTTGGGGTGGTTTCTGGATCTATGGAGGCTTCCGCCTACTAAATCTAAACAGTCCATTTTATTTCAAGTGGTCTCCTGCAGCTTGTGTGGTTCACTTTATGATTAATCTGTTCCTTCTTGTGTTTAGTTTGGACACTCAATTTACATTCCACAGACCTAAAGAAGAGCTCTGTGAAGCTCAGAAGCTTGTCTCTTCTACCAACAGAAGTTGTTCCCAAAAAGTATATGTATATTTTATCTCACCTACCTTGTCTCTCATCTTGGGATGAACATAGCTATACAACTGCAAACAACTAAAGATTAAATGTAACACATAATTTCTCTTAATTGAGTCTGTATAGTCATCTGTCTGATGTTAGAAAAACTCATTGCTCCTGCCCTTTAAAACATTTTAGCAGTCTATTTTAAGAAATACTTCATGTGCTTCTACTGCCATTTATTTCTAACTTATCAAAAGATAAGTTTATTTTTTTTATTTAAAGTTTTACTTTTAATATTATAAACATACAATTACAATTACTTTGGGACCTTATCCAGATCTGAGTCTCATTGTTTTAGGTGCTGTACCGATATGTATAGAGTGTATTGTTTTGGGTTTGTTTTTTTTTTAAATGTGGTGGGTGGATAGTCTGTATTCATCTATAAATGAAAGTTGCTTTGTGGCTAATCCTTGTGACAATACTTTCCTTCTTATTTTGTAACAGGAATAATTTAATGTGTCTTACTTTGTATTGGTCAGTTTTGTGTACCTGTAGTGCTGTCTTTAAAAAATGTAATGATTTTTTATAAAGAAAAAACTGTCTTTTTTTTTTTTTTTTTTTTTTTTTTTAAAGCTCTTTCAGGCATTTCAAATGTGTTTCTGTAAATGACTTAAAATTATTGCTTTTCCTGGACCCTCCAGTATGTTCTAGCTGTTCCTGCAAGCCTGATGAATCTCCAGAGGCTCCCTAGACTGATTTCTTCCCTTGTAATTCTTGAGTGAGGTTTGGACTCACTTTTTTCCCTCATTAATCTCCACTTGGTTTGTAGTATCCTTTATTAAGATCTAAAGCCCATTGAAGTCAATGGAAAGACTCTCATTTATTTAATTGAATTTTGAATCCAGTGCTTGTTCACATTAGCTATGTCTATACTTACTAAAATTAGTTTGAATTAGTTAGTTCAAATTAACTAATTCGAACTAATTTTAGTTAGTTCGAATTAACTTAATTTGAACTAGAAAAAATTAGTTTGAACTAAGCAAGTGCGATTCATGGCACTTGCTTAGTTCGAATTAGCAATCTCCATTGATTTCAATGGGCCAGTTAGTTTGAACTAAGAAATTAGTTCAAATTAACATGGCCACATTGGTTAATTTGAACTAATTAGTTCGAATTAACCCTTACTTCTAATATCCTATTCGAAGTTATTAGATCGAATTAAAGAAGCCCTTAATTCGAACTAATGAAAGCCTAGTGTAGCCATGACTTTAGTTGGTTCGAATTAAGCTTCCTTAATTCGAACTAACTTACCAATGTAGACATAGCCATTGTGACCCTGTTAATTTCTCCTACTTTCAGGTGGTTCTCTTCCTCCTAGATTTAAAGACCCATTACTAGGTCAAGGAGTTGTCATCTCCTATACTGGGCTTAAATAGCTGCTGCTAATTTTGAGCCCTGTACATTCTTGGGGGCATAATGAAATCTGGAGCATATATCCCATAGCACAGGAAGGTTGAATTCAACTTTCTAAAGCATATTATATAAAAATAGAAATGTGCTGTAAATTCATAGTATAGTTACTCTGTCATAGCTTTAAGCAAATGTATTTAACTTTGCCCTCATAAAAATCTTGTTAAAGATCTTTTTAAATACATTATTGCTTTTTTGGTACCCAAACTACCCAGAACAGAGATTGAAGATTACACACTGATTTTTTTTTTTTTTTTTTTTTTTAAAGGATGAGGTAGCATCAGTGGAATAGGAGTTTTTGCTCAATATCTACAAAGAAAAGTGATTTAAGCTTACACAGTATCTTCTCTTACTGACTGTTGCCTGTTATTTTATAATCTTGAAGAGTGCAGGTATGTTTGATGAAATTGGTTTTTCATTTTTCACAATGTTACAATAAAAAGCTCTTGCCTCCCCTATGAAGCTTTCAGTCATTCTGCCACATAGTCACTGCCAGTATTTCAAAAATGAGTCTGGGCTGCTATTCAGACTCACCGCTGTTCCTCCTCCATGACAGATGGTGTTCAGTTATGCAGAGGACACAGCTGAAAGTAAGTTGTGGAGGTGTGATTCCACTGTAAAGATCTAATGCTGCTACTTAGGCAAATTCCAATGCAGGAAGATAACATCTTAAAATTCCTCTAATGCACATTAAAGAGTTTATTTGCTCATTACACAAAGGTTTAAATAAATTGCAATGCACATTAGCACAAATGGGAGTTACCTGACTGCCATAAAATCTCTTAAAGAGACAAGTTGGGTTAGGTAATATCTCTTATTGGACCCATTTCTGTTGGTGAGAGAGACAAGAGAAGTTGGTTCAACAAAAGATACGACTTCATACGCACTGTCTGCCCAAGGATATTAGGGAGAAATGGCTACAACTACATTGCATAGGTATTGTGCCCATGAAAGCTTATGCGATAAATACATTTGTTAGTCTTTATAAGTGCCACGGGACTCCTTATTTGTTTTACTGCATACCTAAAATTCCTTCTAATCCAAAGACTAGATCATGAAAGCTTGCAAAGACAGTGGTGAAAAATATATTACAGCAAAAGATGCCAACATTTTGCATATGAGAGGTCATTGCCATTTAAGCCTCTACAGAAAAATCTCACCCAGAAAATGAGGGTCATCTTGTAGATTAAAGCATTCTTCTCTGGGGCTACTCAACCTTTCTGAGTTTCATTTGCATTGCAAAGCAGCTGCACAAAAGAAGGGTCAACTGCCAGTCAGGACATGTATTCTCAGGGCTTGTCTATACTTGCAGCTTGGTGACTGTAATGCTGGGTAAAGATGCTACCTCAGCTAATGGGAATGCTTCTCCCATTGGCATAGGTATTTCACTTCCCTGAGAGACAGTAGCTCTGTAAATGGGAGAAACTGTCCTGTCAATATAGCTCTATCTATATTGTGGGATCGGTCGGTATAAATACATCCCTCAGGGACGTGGAAACTCTGTGCCCCTGAGCAACATAATTATACCTACGTAGTAGACCAGGCATCAGTGATACGCCTTGCTCTAGGCATTCTCCATATGGAAAAAATCTGGGACTGAGGGAGGAAAAGGTGTACAGAGTGTATAATCAGTTGGATCTGTTTTGAAACTTGCATGAGGTCCTGGAGAGCTGCAAGACAGCAGCTTCTGGGAAGAGGACAGAGCTGAATAAACCTGAAGCTTTTTGCATGGGTTGCCTATATGCAATCTATGACCACCCCTGTACAACTGAACAGGATTTATGCACACTTACACATTTTCTTAGTGTATTTTGTTTGTTTATTGACTTTCACATAACTGATTTTCCGCTATAAATGAAAAATTGACCTGCAAAGCCCTGAAGGCTACTGTTCATTAAAGGGAAAACTGTGTAAATCTATTTATTTAAATTTACTTATTATATAAATTGTGGTAACTGGGTGAGTGACACAACTTTTTATGTAAAACAATGTTATATAAAATACTAGGGCCTCTAACCAGACAAATATATTACTGCTGTATGAATTTATTTTTTCTGTATCTCTATAATCTCCTTTGGCTGCTCTTTAACCCACCACCTCCCTACCCTTTATCTTCTTTCCCATTGATCTACTTCCTCCCCAGGAAAAGACCAGGAAACCAACAGATAGGTCCTTCAGCATCTTCTGAAAGTCACAAAGCCTGCACTCTGAAACAAGGAAGGAAAAGTACTCCAGATTTTTCATTAAAACCATCCTCTAGTTGAAGCAGATGTTATGGACTTGATGTAGAAATTAGTGGGTGTTTATTGCTGATTTGTGTTATGCAGGAGGCCAGACTATAATGATGATGGTGCCTTCTGGTCTTAGTCTCAATGAATCCTTAGAGCAGGACTATTCACTTATAGCATTATTAAAAGTTCCAAATGGGGTAGCTGTGTTGGTCTAATTCAGCAAAACAAGCAAGCAGTCC
>ML685831.1:4152955-4182821 GCA_007922175.1 Pelusios castaneus
CCCCCCCAGCAGGGAGGGCATTGGTGTAGTCCTGGGGTAGCCCTAAGTCGCCTTAGGGCTACCCCAGGGCTACACTGACTTAATTCAACTTTAGAAAGTCGAATTAAGCCTTAGGTCGAGTAAAAAGCAGGTTTAATAAAGTTGACTTAATTTTCATTAAGTCAACTTAATCAAGCTGCTTAAGTCGACTTAAGCAAAGTGTAATGAAGACGCAGGGCCAATTAAGTCGACTTAAGCCAAGCTTAAGTTGACTTAATTTGCCAGTGTAGACGCAGCCTTTGTGTCCTCCTCCAGTGTCTTGAACCACCTTTTGCTAGGATTTTCCTTGTGGACTTTGTCCTATAATGTCTTACTTCTGTGTTTTCTGGATGGAGAATTCACAAAGTACAGCCCTGGAGTTCTGATTCTATCTCCTTAAACTTCTTGAAATCATGTTTGGCACTCAAGGTGAAAAGACTGGACAAGACCAGTATTGCTTCCTTTAGAGCTTTGCAATAACATAATCTTGAAGCAACTAAGATCACAATAAAAGTGGCATCTAAGTATCATTTTAGCTGCCAAAGAACTCTCTTCTTCTCTCTGTGGATGTAGGATGAATGGGAAAGAATCCAGGAGTAAGCACTATGCAGTTAATTAGTTCTCTGCTTAGGTTTTGCAGTATTATACAGAGTAGAGAATCAAAGCAAGGCTGGAGATAGTAGATAATATTTAGTCCTTCCTCGGTGCAGGTCACTAGACTACATGGCCTATCAAGGTCCCTTCCAGTACTACATTTCTGTGATTCCATGATTATTAGTGCCAAGGGGATCTCTGAGGGAAATAAAGAAAATTCTCTTAAACAGCAATCTAGTTATCATATGAATAAGTATGGGGAAACTTTTTTCATAGAATACTGACTGTCTCAGAGAAAGCCAAGATAGCAGATAGCTTTGTCCCTGGAATAGGAAAGAATGAGGAGAGTGAACCCTGGAGAGGAAGATATATATTGGTATGTCTCTCAGATTCCGAGGGCAGAAAGCTCCACTGTGATCATCTAGTCTGAGGCCATGTACACACTACAGGAATAATCGCGGAACAAGCCCGTTGTGCTTTAAAAGTCACATGGTTTTTGTAGCGCAGGATCGTGTACACACTCTGCCGCTTGTGACGGAACACAGCCCCCCCCCCCTGCAATTCGTGATTTCACAAGAAACCCAATTGAATTGTCGGAACCTATCCCACAGTTCCATCCATCCTGATTTGGCGCTAAGAATGCTGGGTAGAAGGAGAGTAGCGCTGAGCATCATGGGTAAAGTCTTGGTTTCCCATGGTGCATTCTGTTCCCCTTGTGTCACGAGAGTTGCTACTAGCAACTCGCACCCATTTTCAACAGTAGCGCATTGCTTCCCGGAAGTCCTTTGGCAGCAACATGGATCCAGGTCTGATCTCGACTGTCGCCTTCAGCATAATGAATACATCTCAGCTGGTGGCACAGTATGCGTTCAGCTCTGAATCAGAGCAGGGTTCGGACTGGGCTGGTGACTACCATGCAGAACAACAGCACCGCATTGCTGAGCTCCTTCACAGAGCATCTGCACATGGTGCACCGCCGGTTCTGGTCACGAGAGACAAGCACCGAGTGGTGGGACCACATCGTTTTGCAGGTGTGGGATGATGAGCAGTGGCTACAGAACTTTCGAATGTGGAAAGCCACATTCATGGAACTGTGTGAGGAGCTAACTCCTGCCCTGCGATGCAAGGACACCAAAATGAGAGCCACCCTCACCGTGGAGAAGCGTGTCGCAATCGCGCTGTGGAAAATGGTGACTCCAGACTGCTACCGCTCGGTCACGAAACAGTTTGGAGTTGGCAGGTTGACCGTCGGGTTAGCACTTTCACAAGTGTGCAGAGCCATTAATCGTGTTCTGCTCCGGAGGACAGTGACGTTGGGCAACGTGCGGGAGATCGTCGATGGATTCGTGGCCATGGGATTTCCGAACTGTGGAGGGGCAATAGATGGCACGCACATCCCTATTCTAGCTCCGGAGCATCTTGCGACTGAGTATATTAATAGGAAGGGCTACTTCTCCATGGTGCTTCAGGCACTCGTGGATCACAGGGGGCGTTTCACGGACATAAATGCGGGGTGGTCGGGTAAGGTGCATGATGCTCGCATTTTCCGGAACACGGGCCTGTACCGGAAATTGCAGGCAGGGACCTTCTTCCCCATTGATAAAATTACTGTTGGGGATGTGGAGATGCCCATAGTCATCATAGGAGACCCAGCCTCCCCACTGATGCCTTGGCTCATGAAGCCCTATACTGGAAATTTGGATCCCAGCAAGGAGCGCTTCAATTACCGGTTAAGCCGGTGCCGAATGACCGTAGAGTGCGCCTTTGGGCGCTTAAAAGGCCGCTGGCGCTGTTTGTACGGGTGACTAGACTTAAATGAGGACAACATTTCAGCCGTCATTGCGGCGTGCTGTGTCCTGCATAACCTCTGTGAAAATAGGGGAGAGAAATTTCCCCCTTCATGGGACATGGAGGCTGAGCGGCTAGAGTTTGCCTTCCAGCAGCCAGCCACTAGGAGTATCAGGGGGGCACAGCTGAGAGCTGTCCGCATAAGGGAGGCACTTAGGGTGCATTTTAGTGATGGGGACTCATAGGATGCATTGCATCACTGTGCAGTAGTTTTCCCAAGCACTATTGGGTGCTGATTGGGGGGTGGAGGGATGGTGCTGGTGGGCGTGTACTGTACTATGCTTGAATGAGTGAATACTAAACATGCAACAACTAATCCTTATTGTGTATCAATAAAGACACTGTGCAAAGTTCAAGTGATTCAATTTTATTATTATGAAACATTAAATATTTACAGTAAGCAGTGCCTGCAAAAGGGGCTATAGATGCGTGTAGGTGTGTGTCTCAATGCTATAGCTTGGTGCAGGAGTGGATATAACATTGTACCAGGAGGGTCCCTGGGCTTCAAAGAACTGCTTTGAGGGAGAATGGGGCATGGGGGACAGAAAGTGTTGCTGTGGCTGCAGGGGGGGCGAGCCTGGAGTAGCTGGGTCTGCAGACCAACCATGGTCTTCAGCAGTTGGGTCTGCTCCTGTAGGATGCTTATGAGGGCATCCTTCTGCTTCTGCCTCTTCACATTGTTTTCTTTGTGCTCCTGCTGGCACTCCTGCCTCCATTGTGTAGTCTCCCTTGCTGATGCCTCGTTGGACTGCATCAGCTCCTGGAAGATATCCTCCTTGCTCCTGCGAGGCCTCCTCCTTACCTGTCTCAGCCGGTCAGCTGGCGCAGACCACCGACCGGCGAAGGTCGTTTCTAAGGAAAAATGAAACATCGTAAGTAGTGCTATTGTTCTAACTTTGGTTAAGGAGCCGGTAATATGCTCTCCCGCCACATTCCTCTGTGCCCACGGGACAGGGCATTTCTGGGGACTGAAAGGGCTTTTGCAAAGGGAGGTTCGGGTTGCCGAGACAAGACACACAGCTCCATGAACTAATTCCAGTGCTTTGGGCGATTAGTTCACATATGGCACTGCCATGGAAGCCGATATCTCGCTGCTTAGAGTGCCTCTGCAAGCCAGAATGCATATCCTGCATGTCACTGGTTTTCAGCCAGGACCATACGCAGCAGGCTTGTGCGCAGCCTTGGTTCCCGCTGCTGTGCTTTGCAACTGGCGAGGGAGAGTATCCCTCTATGGGGGAGGGGAAACAGTTGCTCTCCCATCGAATTTAAGTAGGAGGCTGTGGAAGTACATCGAGGACACCTTCAGTGATCTCAATGGAGAGGATTTCTTGGCAATTACAGCATGCATTGATGCACTGCTCATGTAATGTGGGGTAGACCCCCCCCATCCAAAAAAGAAACGAAAGGATGAAACTCAAAATGCCTATTTCCTGCCCGCTCTTCATTTGCCCGCAAAGCTTATCCAGCTAGCATAGAAGCCACTTCTGATTAAACTTACCAGAGCTCCCCTCTACTGCCTCCGAAGACAGTATGGAGAAGGAATCTGGGCAGCACGTGTCAGGTGGCGTGGAGAACAGCTCCTGGCTCCCTAGGTCGGCTACACTGCTTTTGTAACCCATATACCTGAAAAGGCTATCTCTGGGAGACCTGCTGAGGGTGGGTTACTGTTGTTGGGCAGATTAGCTACCCACAACTAGAAACTTCCAGAAGCAGGGAGTGGTAGCATTTTGAGCATGCTCCACAGTGTACCCTGCTGGTGTGATGTGATGTTGTCAGTCAGATGACATGAGAGCAGCAGTCTGTGCGGACAGCAGGCTAGAGCTGCCTTGAAAGGAGACCATGTGCTCAGTTTTCTGGAGAGGAGCTGAGCCAGGAGTGAACAAGATGTTTCTCCCTGTAATGGAGTCATTTGCAACAGACTTTGCAGACATGCATGTGGGACTGAGGGCTGGTTGCAAAGGAGAAGAAAAAGCCTGCATGGAATGCTACAGAGGATTCCAGCAAAGGAAGAAGAGGACAGTGATTTCTTGCCACTCAAGCCTCTACATTCCAACAAAGACTGTAGCTGAGAGTTGGGTGAACTCCACACAGACTTTGGGACTTTTGGGTGTCTTTCCTGCGGGGTTTTCTAGAGGGATTGTTCTTGGTTAATTGTATTTTGTTTTCTTAGGATAAGGTTCATTTAGTTAGTAGTTAATAAAGTTCATTGTTATGTTTATTGTAGTAGTATTTTAATGTGGGAGTGTAGCTCTGAGCAAGCTTCGCTGTGAGTCCTGTACAGACTGGATCCTCGGTCTCCAGCTGCTTCCTCACAGGGATTGGAATTGATTTCTGTGGGGCACTGGAGAAGGGCAATTAAATGAATTTAGCCCACCTGAAGGTTACACTTTCACCCTCCAGGTCATCTTCCACCTCCACATCCTCATCGACGAATTGCTCGTCACCGTCTGCTCCGGTATCCTTTTCATGGGGGGGTGTTGATGTGTCCACAGGAGCTTTTGGGGTGGTTGTGGGATCCCCACTCAGGATTGCTTCCAGCTCCTTGTAAAATTGGCATGTAGCCGGCGCTGAGCCGGAGCGCCGGTTTGCCTCTCTGGCTCTGTGGTACGTAATCCGCAACTCCTTCACCTTCGACCTGCACTGAAGAGTGTCTCTCTCATACCCCTTCTCTGCCATGGCCCAAGAAATCTGGCCAAAAATACTGAAATTCCGCCTGCTGCCACGTAACTGTGCCTGCACAGCAGACTCTCCCCAGATACCTATGAGATCAAGCACCTCGGCTGTGGTCCAGACTGGAGCATGTTTGCCACGTTGGGCCGCCATTGCTTTTGGAGTACACAGCTGCAGTTGCACTCCACACCAAGCAAACAGGAAGAGTGAAGAATTCAAAAATTCCTGGGAATGATGGGGGGGCGGGTACAGTCACGTCACAGCCACAGAGTGCAGAAGGAAATGCAGAAGGGATGGAATTGGAATTCTGGGGCATTTCGGAGGTTTCATATTGCGCGGCAACCGTACACACACAAACTATCGCAGAACAGCTGTTCCGCGGTAGCCGCTAGCACGCTCGTTTTGGTGGTTTACATGTTGCGCGGTAAGATGGCTGTTACCGCGCAACAACATGGATTTGTGTGTGGATGCTGTGCCTGTTGTTGCGCAATAACGATCGTTATCGTGCAATAACTTTGCAGCATGTACAAGGCCTGATTTTCTGTATAACACAGGTCATAGAACTTCCCCAAACTAATTCTGAGAGCATATATTTCAGAAAGACATCCAATCTTGACTTAAAAATTGTCACTGATGGAGAATCCACCACAACCCTTGATAAGTTCCACCAGTTTAATTACTCTCATGGTTAAAAATGTACTCCTTATTTACAGTGTGAATTTGTCTAACTCTAATTTCTAGCCATTGAATCATATTATACCTTTCTCTGCTAGACTGAATAGCTAATTATTAAATATTTGTTCCCCAGGTACTTATAGGCTGTAATCAAGTCACCCTTAACTTTCTCTTTATTTAACTAAATAATTTGAGCTCTAAGTCAATAATTATAAGGCATATTTTTCTTATCCTTTAATCTGTCTCATGGCTCTTCTCTGAACCTTCTCTTCCTTAGCAACATTCTTCTTTGAACTGTTAGCACCAGAACTGTAAACAGTGTTCCAGTAGCAGTCACACCAGTGCTAAATGTAGAGGTAAAATATCCTCGCTACTCCTACTTCTGATTTTTCTATTTATGTCTACAAGGACTTCTTTAGTTCTTTTACTCAGTGTCATGCTGGGATCTCATGGTTCATCGTGACCTCTAAATCTCTTTCAGCATCCCTGCTTTCTGTAAAGGTAGGATCTATTTTCTTTGATCTCCAATGTATATGTTTTGAAGTATTAAAACACACACTGTGTGCTTGAGTCTGGCTCATCAAGCAATTGAGGGAGCTTTGAATCAGTGACTTGTCATCTTCATTATTTACCACTCCCTCTATTTTTATGCCCTCTGCAAATTTTGTGATTTTTTTTTCTTCTTCTTCCAGGTAACTGATACAAATGTTAAATGGCTTGTAGCTAAGATCCAATCCCTTCAGGACTCCTCTAGAAAAAACACTCACTTGATGGCAATTCTGTGTCTACAGTTAGTTTGAGACCTATCTGTTAGCCAGTTTTTTAATATATTTAATTGGTCATGTTCCTTTTATATAATTCTAGTTCTTTAATCAAAATGTCTTGTGGTATCAATCCATCCACATAGGTTTAATAAATAAAGGATAAATACAATTTTAGGTGAGAAAGCAGAACATGTCTCTCTCTCATGAAAATCCTCCATCTTTGATCCCCTCACAGCCCTACCCACTAACAGGAAGGCAAATCTCTTACGCTTAAAATATAATCTAAACTACATATATCACAATGATGATCTCTAGTGAAACCACAGTGACACCTGTATATACAAATACTCTACAAAAAATGTGCTAACGATTCATTGCACTTGCTCTCAATGACAGTATAGGTGAGGGTGTCAGATGGGTTGTTGAAGATGGGATGAAAATAAATAGATATAGAGTTGCTTGGGCCTTCAGCCAAGACCCCTCCTGGTTCTGAGAGGCCTCTTCTCATGTTTTCCCAGTTTTTTACTTTTCATTTGAAGCATTATGGTCTTCATGTAAATGACTCTGCTGTTGGGGGGCATGGCTTTAAATTGCTTTCACGTGGATGACTCTATTTTATAAGCTGAGACACACTGCTCAGTGTGTTTGAATTTTTTTTTATTTTTCTACAGAAATTAAAACACTTGCCAACAATGTGTTTCTCCTGTTTATATCTATCTATTACCGCCTGGTTAGCTGGTGGGGTTTTTATACTACAGGTGCATGGTTTTGAGCACAGCTGTGTCTCTTGTCTTTTCAAGACTTGTCATAGAAAATAAAAATATTGCCAGCCTAACTTCTCAGAAGAAAAATGTGTTACCAATTATTCTTTTTTTGTTTTCTCCTACAAAATAACATACAGGTGTACAACTCTTGTACACATCTGGTTCTTGTGCCCTTTTTAATCTTGTTGCAGAAAACAAAAATATTTGCCAATTTGTCTTTAACAAATACATATAATGTGCATCAAAGTAACAGGCCTATCATTAGTCTGGCAACCAAGGGGAAAACCAACCTAACAGCCTGATGTTGCAGGTTGGCAGGCAGAATGGGTTTCTGTAGGCTGGTGTTGGCAACAGCTTTCATAAGACTAGGGTCTAGTTTCAAAGATAGAATTTAATAGTTGGACAGTAAGGCTCTTATCTGTGCAGGCAGACCTCTGTGCTGTATGAAATCCCATGGAACAATGTATCCGCTGTGGATAAATATTTTAAGTAGTCATTAGGCCAAAGACAGTGTCTCAGAATGACTTTATAGTTCAGCATTTAGGGCATCAAGCTGGGAGGTGAGAGACCTCAGGTCCAGTCCTCATGCTCCAATGACTTGTAGTTAGCCACAGTGCAACGCTTCAACAGCAGAGTTTGAAGGTGCTCCACATTAGAATATCTGATAGGTTAGTGATTAGAGCAACCTCTTTAGAGGTGGGAGACTGTTCCAGTGTGTTCTCCTGTTCAGGCAAAGAGGGGGGAATTGGATCTTGGAATCTCATGTCCTAGATGAGTGTTCCACTGGATAAAAATTATATGGTGGACTGTCCCTAAAAGGCATAATTGCTTAATTACACAAGAGTTCGCAGAGGAGCATGGCAAACACAGACTGGAACTGAGGTGTTTCTACACTGGAATAAAATACCTGTGGTTTGCCCATGTCAGCTGATTTACACTATGGGACTCTTTAATTGTGATATGTATGCTTGGGCTCCGTTGAGCGCAGAGCATGGGTTCCAGACCAAGACTGAATGTCTACACTACAGTTAAATAGCCCCCTGACCCCAGCCCCCTGAGCCAGAATCAGGTGGTACAGGCCAGCCATGGGATTTATTTGCAGTGTAGACATACTGGAGTGGCCTCCTTTAATGCGAGTGGCATGGCAGGGCTTAGCACACACCCTTCTGGTCAGCATCTCACATTGGCTAGTTTAGGTGGCTTCTCACCAAATATTCTGGCTTTTTGTAAATTATGTTCTTAGGTGCTGTCTCTTCCCAGGCAATGTATAAGATCCCTGTGGATCTTATTCAGCTTTTGTGAATAGCAATGTCTTTTCCAAGGGCCAAAAAGTTAGATGCTGTGATGTCCAGCAGCAGCTTCTCTTGTGAATTCAGTATATAGTGTCTAATTTTACAGTTCTGCAAGGTCCTGGAGAATGATGAAAGGCTTTTCCTGCAATAAGAATGAAATTATATTTCAGCATATTTAGAATAATGTTTTTGCCACTGGTAACTGATGAATATTTGAACACTTTAATGTAATAGTTCCCATATATTTTTACATACACAGGTTTAAACAAACAATAGCTTGGAATTGATTGTATTTGAGGAATCTACATAGAAAACCATTACCAATAAAAACCAAAGTCCTTGCCACTACTGACCAAATCCTGGTTATTCTTCTAATGTGACCGGTGCCTTTTGGCTACTCCTTCCCTGATTAAGATGAGCATATTTTAGGTCTTTTAGAATCCTCAGAGAGATTTATGACTTTGATAATTTAATGTTTTACTTTCTTCCAGTTTGATAACACAGGGAATTAATCAGTAACACATGATTATGGAAACAAATGCAATCAACCAAACAAAATACTTAGAAAGGGCTACTACTATAAAACATTTTAAACTTCTTTACAAGATCACAGCTGACCAGAAAACTCTTAAATTATTTTTGTTGCTCTTTTTGTTTAGACACTTCCACAATGTACTTAGTCCGAAAGAAAAGCTCCCTCAAATTACAATGTTCCTACAAGAATATAATTCAGAGCAGCAGTATAAAATTATGGCAATTTATTCAATTTCCATTTATTCCAATATTCATTTATTCCAATTTCAATATATTCAATTTCCATTTTAACAGTTATGTTAGTTTTCTAATAAAGGGCTCAATCATCCTGCCACTGAAATAAATGAAAGTATTCCTCAGTGAAGATAGGATAAGTCCTCTAGCATTTACCTGTTCACTGATTTTTTTTCTTTTTGTTTTAGCTTGCTGAGAAAAATCAAAACAGTAAAATGTTGGAGTTGTAGTGAGACATGCTTTATTATCTCTTGTCTGCTGACAGCATGATTTTTGCCTTTGTATTCCAACATCCATTAGGCCTGTACATAAAATGAGATTGTGCCATCTCTTCACAGTGCCAGTTTATTTGGTATTTCTCATTCCCCCGCAATAAAATAGTGTGTTGTTGCTGGGGGAGGAGCTGCATTTGATTTTATTAAGTGTGGAATGATATTGTGGAAAGTGAAGAGGGTTGTTTTCAGTATATCACTCTGGCAACACAGAATTATTCCTTAAACTCTATTAATAGTACTTCTCCTAATCTCAATTTAAATGTTCCATTCTTTCACTATTTTTACCTGAGAGATTATTCCATGCAGCTAAGAATTGTTTCCTGAAATTAATCTTATTTTCCTTTATTAATTTGAACCCAT
Organism: Pelusios castaneus; assembly: GCA_007922175.1. Lineage (NCBI taxonomy): Eukaryota > Metazoa > Chordata > Testudines > Pelomedusidae > Pelusios > Pelusios castaneus. Next base: position 4,162,984 of record ML685831.1, read on the forward strand.
TTTTCCTAGCTATGCTCCATTGTACCAATGTGGGAGAAGGGGGAACCTCTCCTCCTTCATTGGTATTTATTCTTCAAATATTTGTATAATTATATCTCCTTTTAGTCCTTGCTTAGCCAACCGGGTGTGTATTTGGCTCCTCTCTGTAATGAGGTATCCAGAACCGAATGCTATTGCAGGTGTAGTTGAATCTGAGTCCTGTGGAAAAGTACCCTCTGTATTCTGATGCAGGACTTCTGAGGGTACTATGGTCTTTGTGTTGCCTACCATGCCACAATGCAAAATCATTTTTAATTTGCTGTCTATTACCTCTGCTAATTCCTATTTTTATATTAGTGGCTTTACCTTTCTCCTACCCATTGAAGTACCTGTTTCAGATTAGTTTTTATACTTAGCTTGTTTTCTTAAACTGAATGTTACTTTTCTAGCTCATATGCCTATTTGCATTGTGAGTCTTCACTGGCACACTGATCCAGTTTCCTTTTCCTGTTAAACATAATTCTAAAACTCTATTAAACTGCTGTTGCCACCCTTTCCAGTTCATTCATTGAAATGAGTCCTAGCATCACTCCTATAATAATCTCTCTGCCCAGTTCACTACATTAAGTTTATCATTAGCCTTTTATTTGAGTCCTTCAAATAATTCAAAGTCCATGTAACAGTTTTCGTGTCATGTCAATTTGATTTAGTTTTTAGTTAATTTCATGATACCTTATATCAAATACTGTACTAAAATTCTCCATTGGATCATAAAGTCATCCTTTGATACTTGTTTGGCTGAACGTGTTGGCGGTCTGGCTCTCCCTTTATTAGAGTCGCCTGTGGTTTCAAATACCTCCTTTGTTTGTTGTTCATTTGGCTCTCTACCATTAGTGCTCAAGTCGTAGAGCAAGGCCAGGGCACTTTTCAATGAGGTAGTGCTCCAGAATTGAGCCAGTCATGGTGCTCTTCCCCCTGCCACTGGGCAGCTTAAGAACATCTGTCCCTATCACTCCCACTCCCTGCCACCCACTCAGTGTGGGAGAGAAGGAAATGGCCCCACAAACCCAGTTCTGGTGGCATATGTAATGTCAATTTTCCACTTGAAGTTGTAGGCAATTCTCTTTCACTACCTGAAGAGGTTGACCATCTGAAATGTGACCTTCCTCGTACCTATTTGTTTGCTATCTATGGAGACAGTGAAGTTATAAGACTGAACCAAAAATCTTTGTGTAGGTACAGCCAGGTTATTTTTAGTTTGTACAGTTTAGCCTTGAACTTGGAAAATAAAGGAGAAATGAATGAGGAGAGAGTAGTCAGATGGGAATGAGCTTATGGAGGTATTCCATCCATAGGAAGCAGCAAGAAAGGCAGGGAGATGATTTTGAGAGATGTGTACAACAAGTAGAGCCAGCCAGAGGTGATGTATGGTGGGGCCCATGGGGTTACGGCTTCTCTCCCCACATTTGCTGCTGGGATTGTAATGCACATGCTTACATGAGTATTCTCAATAACATCCGCCAAAGCAACTGTCCTCCCTTTACCCCTCCCCCTGAATTGGCAAGTATGGGTTGTCTCTGGAGCAGATCAAAAATATTTGGACTGTTTTGAAAAATATTGATTTGTCTAAATGAAATTTTCCATATGAACATATCAACTCTGATGATATCTTATTTAGGGGAAACAAGGAAATTCAGTGTTTTGATTTTTTTTTTATTAAAATGTATTTTTATCTTAACATGAAATAAATTAAAATATAAACATTTCAAAATTGAAAAAAAAGTTTGTTTTACAGAATTGAATCTGTTTTTATGAAATGAAATGTTTCAATTGGCCCAAAATAAGTTGGTTTTCGTTGGCTTTGTTTTTTCCCCATATATTTCATTTTATGGGCATTTTTTAACTTTCATTTTGAGGTTTTCTTTAAAAAGATCAGAATTTGCTGTGGAATGGAAATATCAAATTTCAGCCACTGCTAGTGTCCAGGTTGAGATCATGAGTGAATTGGGTGAGGGCAATATAGCTAAATTAGATCATAACCAAGAGTAGCATAAATCAAGGACATAAATTGAGGGGCCATAGTAGATCATTTGAGTTTTCTAGACACAAATAGCCTGTAGTTTTTTTTCTAAGGTCAATTCAGATAATACAAGTTAACATGAGCACAATCAAAATTCTAAATTATCTAATAGTCCTCTAGTTTTTCATATAACATTTATCTGATCTTTGCCTTTTTTGTAGAGCTGGGATTCTGGGTGAAATTTTGGTCCTATTGAAGTTCCTGCCTGTCTTTGTTCTTTGTACAGTAACAAGCACATCAGTGCTTAATAGATCAGAGAGATGTCACTACAAACATCTAGAGGTCAGCATAAGTTCTCACAAAAGATTTAACAGAAACTTTATTCCGAAGAACAGAATGTTCTTAGGGAAACTTGTAATTTGGCAGCAGTTTCTATCCCCCTGTTTTGGAATGCTGTAAAAGTTTTCACCTTTTTTTCCAGAAGGCAAGTAACACAAATGGAAGAAAATAGTGCTGATTTTCCAAATAATCACCAGGGAACACAGTACAGCAATCAAAGAATACTCATAAATAGACTCAACTGTGCAAAGGAGATAGAAAGTTCAGATTGATGTGAATCATGTTTAATACAAAGTTACCTTTGAAGTGTACAAATGCATCCACAAAGTATCCAGAAGTAATGAATCATGCTATGACCATCACTTTATTTTTAACTCAACAGAGTAACAACACTTACAGTTGAACATTAACTTTTGATATTTTTGAGGCAATGTCATAACAGAAAATAAAATGCATGTGAAAACTATTCTTGTAACTGAATTCATAGTGCCCAACAGTTATTCCTCTTTGAAAATGTATGAATCAGATAATTAATTCAGTTAGATGTGAAAGCCAATTAAGACTTCAATGAACTCATTCAAACAAAGAATGTACCATTGTCCATTATTAAAATGAATGGCCCTCATGGACATTTTAACACTTGTAAAGACAATGTGACTGTAGTTATGTTTACATCCGACAAACATAACTGATAAGTGCCTAGTGTAGTTCACAATAAAAGCATCATGACTAGTCATGGACAAAGAATTCTGCTTCTAAATGTAACAGGAGTTGCTATAATTAAATATTTCCAAAGAAAATCCATGGTGGAGTGACAGGCTATTGACAAATGCAGAAATAGAGGGTGATGGTTGTGTTATGGAGTGTTTCTGCTGCTCGAGCTGCTGGTTTCTAGTTCTCCGGTATATTCAAACCAGCCTAGATTGCAGCTTTTTGATTCAGCAGCTATCAATGTTACTCATAAAGACTAGAGCCATGATTCAGTGGTGAAGATGCTCTGCCAGCTTTATTGTTGACAAACATGGTAGTAGTGGCATGGTTTGATGGTCACTGGTACACTAACACGTGTATGCCTGTAACAAGGAAGCAGATGAATCAATGTAACATAATGGTCCCTAGGCTGCTACAAAGATGCCTGCCTTGGGACTTCCTCTTTTATACATTGATACAAACAAGTTACATATTACACTCCAGATGTTGTTGTTACTTAACAGTCTAGTACCTTGCACCTGCTAGTTCAAACAAACATCCTCCTCCATTATCCTGTCATTCCCTCCTTATCTCTGCAAGGGGTTGATGTGTTCCTGTAACATCTCTTAGCAATGGGTTTATGTTGTTCCTTGAATGCAGTATTATCCTCTCAGGTCAGGAAAGTGCTTACATGATTAGCTGACGCCTAGAGCGTTACTATTCTGCAAAGGTCTACTCTAGTTCATACTCTTAGTTAAGCCTAGAGGTCCAGCCAGGCTTACAGCTGGCTTGTAACTCCCCTTTTACTGAAGCTGGATTTCTTTTGCATGTGGTACTGTCTGCCAGAGCCTTCCCTCCATAAGAGATTAACAAAAATCTAATTTACCAGTAGAATAGTTGGGCAAAAGATGTTTGGAAAAAAAGTTTAGTTGGTCAAAACCAAAATGTTGTTTTGGAAAACATTTCAGTGAGAGTGATACGCCCATCCCAGAATAAGCCAGGTGGGGGTAAGGATGTTCATCTTGGGATGTAACAGATCCAGTCTCAAGCCTCTATCTAGTCTTCCATGACCCAGGGTTTGTGCCCTAACAATCTGGCCATTTTTGGGTCAACGTGCCATGTGTTTTCATAAAAAAACTTTATAAGCTCTCATTTTCATTCCATGGCGTGATGAGAACAAATTTTTAAACCTCGATTTTTTGCAAAATAGAATTATTTTGCTAGTTAGCCCTATTTACCATATTTTTTGGACCATAAGACGCACCTGACCATAAGGCGCATCCAGTTTTTAGAGCAGGAAAACAAGAAAAAAATATTCTGAACCAAATAGTACCGGTATACTAAAATATTTATTAAAATATAGCAAAATACGGTAATATTTAACAGCGTAAACTCAACAGTGGTGTTAAGAACCATCATCACTTCCATTAACAAATGAGGAAAGACTTAGAGGCTCAAGCACTTTTCTAGTTTTCTGGAAACCCCAAAAACTCATCATCGCTAGTGTCAGAATTTATGAAGCTCAGTTGCTCACAATCACTTATATCACTTTCTTCGCTATCTTCATATATGATATTATCTTCAGTTCCATCTAAGACATTGCTAATGCCACATTTTTTGAATGATCGTGCAACGATTTCCTCCTTCACTGACTGCCATGATGTTTTAACCCATTCACAAACTTGAGTGATAGTGGGCCTCTTCATTCGTCCAGTAGGAGTCAGATCATGATTCCTAGCAGCCATCCATTTGTTCCACTCTTCTCTCATAAAGACTTTAAATGGTTTGTTGACTGAAACGTCGAGAGGTGGCAACTGGCTGGTAAGACCCCCAGGAATTACAGCTAGATGAATCTTCACCTCTTTAAATCTGTTTTTTGTTGTTTCGCTAATATGTGCTCTGAACTGGTCAAGCACTAATAAAGCAGATTTTTTTCAGAAGCCCTCCAGGACGTTTGGACCACACTTTTTCAATCCATACTTTCATTCCATTTTCGTCCATCCATCCTTTTTCATGAACATGCACAACAACTCCTCGTGGAATAACATCTTTTGGAAAGGTTTTCCTTTTGAAAATTAGCATCGTTGGCAATTTGGTGCCGTCACCACAGCAGGACAACACAGCAGTGTAATGTGTTTTCAAATGTCCTGAGGTTTTCACGGTTATTGTTTTGGCACCTTTGAGGTCAACCGTCTTATTAGATGGTACATCAAAGGTTAGCGGGACTTCATCCATATTCCCAATCTGGTCCATTGGAAAATCATTTTTTTTCCTAGCATCAATTACAAATTTATGAAAAGACAGAATCTTCGATTCATATTCTTGTGGCATTTTTTGTGCAATTCTAGTTTTGGTGCGCATAGCAAGGCCGCTTCTCATAAATCTGTAGCACCATGATGGTGAGCCAGTAAAATCCTTAATGCCTTTCTCTACAGCAATGCATTTGGCTTCATAGATGATCATTTTTGTAGAAACTGAGAAGCCCATATTCCGGTGACGTGTGATCCATTCTTTCATGTCCATTTCTAACTGTGGCCATTTTTCAGCATGCCCACAAAAAGTGTGCTTAGTTTCATCAAGTTTTTGCAGCTGATCCTCCTGTTTCCTCCACTCTCTTATCATTTTTTCAGTTGGAGGTGGCCCAAAATGTGTCTCCGCTGCTCTGTTTCCATGTTCTTTTGCATATTTTACTACCTCCAGTGAAAACGGAATTTTATATGCTAATCTTTTCGTCTTTGACATTTTGTACCATTAGAGAATTGGTGTTTTTCTGAGGAAAATACAGTAACGAAAGAACTGTCAGTTGTTATGAGAGACATATTACCGTACACATCAGTAATTTGACTCATACCGCTTGGCGATGCACATGGGTTACCGTAAGTCTTAATCCATGCATCGCCAAGCGGTATTACTATTAAAGGGCACCAACCAGCCTGACAGGCAGGGCTTTGCATGGCAGGAGAGACTGTGTGTCTCTCCTGCCATGACGGGCTCCTTGCCTGCCTGTCAGGGCACTGTGCGGCATCACATAGTCCCGGCCGGCCAATCAAGAGGCCAACTGGACGAACCCGTGCTCCGCTGAATGGAGCAGGTGACAGGGCGGACAGTGGCTCCACGGATGGGTGAGTAGCGTGATCAGTATCTATGCAGTGCATAGCTGCTGATCATGCCTTTATTTTGTTTTGTGGGTGCTGCTGGTTAGTGCCCTTTAACCCCTGCAATCGGGTGCTATCCTCATTGCAGGGGTTAACAGTCATATCAACGTGGATTTCTCCTTTAAAAAAGCACCTAGGCAGGGCTTTTTTATTATTTTTATTTTTTTTAATATACCACTGTACATTTGTTTTTTGTTTAAACACATTTTGTTGTAGAAGTACCTAGAACACTTCTGGTGATGGAATTGAATCCTCCTGTCTGGACCTGTCCTTGATGATCTGATCCTGTCAGTCAGTCAATCAGTGTCACACACACACACGCAGGGGAGGCGTGAGCTGTGCTGATCAAGTGTCCTGAATGACTGACTGACCATTGGGACTCCAGGAGGCGGGACTTGCAGTGCTCTCACGAACACAGCTACAACAAGCTGGACATGGAGCAGCACATTAGTAGCAGCACAGTAAGAAGCGGGCGGAGGGAGAAAGGGAGACGACTGTCACAGGCTGTCATGGTTTTAATAATCTTTTATTTTCCCAGGTACCGGTACATTAAGTCCTTCCCCCTCCCCCCTCCGTGCCGTCATCGCCATCGAGGTCATCAGACTCCTACTTTTGGCGGACACTATCCCGCCTCCTTTCGCGTCATTTGACGCAGGGTGTGTGGCGTGTCTGAGAGTGGTGGGCGGGCATTGCCTCAGTGCCTGTCCGTATGGCATCGCTGATTGAACGACTCTGGCTATGAGGGGCGGGGAGGTCTGACATCACCTCCAGCACCTGATTGGTTTGGTGTGTCCAAGAGTGGTGGGTGGGCGTTCCCTCGGCGCCCGTCCGTATGGCGTTGCTGATTGAGCGGCTGTGGCTATGAGGAAAGAGAAAGGAAGGCAAAGAAGAGAAAAGGAAGGGAAGAGAAAGGAAGGCAAAGAAGAGAAAAGGAAGGGAAGAGAAAGGAAGGCAAAGAAGAGAAAAGGAAGGGAAGAGAAAGGAAGGCAATGAAGAGAAAAGGAAGGGAAGAGAAAGGAAGGCGAAGAAGAGAAAGAAAGAAAGAAAGAAAGAAAGAAAGAAAGAAAGAAAGAAAGAAAGAAAGAAGCCGCGGCCGCTGGCGGCGGGGACCCAAACGCGGCCCCGGCAGAGCAAAGCAGACCCCGGCCCCAGAGCCTGATCCTGGCCCCGTGCCAGGAGGCCGAGGCTGTGCCGGAGCGGAGCCGACCCTGGCCCTGGGCCGGGAAATCGAGGCGGCCGGCGGGTGGGAGCCCGGCAGCCTGCCTCAGCCGCGGCCACCCCGCTGCCCCGGCTGCATGGAGCAGGCAGGCAGGCACCCGCGCATGCCCCGGCCCTGAGCCTGCCTGCTCCGCCCTGGGGGCGGGGAGGGCCAGCCCAGAGGCCAGGCTCAGGGCAGGTCTGCCGCGGCAATGTCGCGGCAAAGCCGCAGCCCAGGGGGTTTGCAGGGAGCGGTGGGGGCTGCTGGCCTGCGCGGGGGTCCGTCAATGCTGTGCGGGGGTTGCGACGGCCGCTGCGCGGCCGCGCGCCCGCGCAGCTTAGAGGGAACACTGCTTGCTGGACAGCATTTGGACTATAAGACGCACCCTCATTTTCCCCCCACTTTGGGGGGAAAAAAAGTGCGTCTTATGGTCCGAAAAATATGGTAAAAGGAAACTTTATCAAAACATTTTATTTTACAGTGTCTAACCAAGGTACAGTTGCCCTACTAATCAGAGGACAAATGTGACAAACTTGCCAATTAAGTGTGTTAAGTTTGAGAGTATGCACACTTTGAGAAAATTCAATATGAACATAGCCAAATATATATCCTGCATTATGGTGAAGATTAAAGACAACCCAGCAGAGTTCATGCATCTTTGAAAACAGGAATAGAAAATAGCTTGAGTGCTTGATCTCTCTATATTGTTCAATGAAAAGTGAGATCCACTTCAGTTTAGGCTTTTAGCCTTTTATTTTATTTTATTTTGCTATTATAATAAGCTATTATTACCTATCAATTATATATATACATGCAAAAACAGATAAGGCTAAAAGGATAATTAATGAAATTACCCCTCCTGCAGACAGGGCAACTCTTCAAATTGCTAATATCTTGTCCTTGGTAAAATCTCTTCTTCCTCTGTGTCTTCTCCACTCTCCTACTGTCGGTCACCTATCCTTTTCCCCTGTTCTGTAACTTAGCACAGACTGAATTTAACCAACAGAGTCCTGTGGCACTTTTAAAGACTAACAGATTTATTTATCACATGAGCTTTCGTGGGAGAAAATCCCACTTCATCAGACGCTTTGAAGATGGGACGAAGTGGGATTTTCTCCCATGAAAGCTCATGCGATAAATAATTCTGTTAGTCTTTAAAAGTGCCACAGGACTCTGTTGTTTTTTCTGCAATAGATAACATGGCTACCCCTTTGGAACTTGACTACATGGAAGGCACTTAATTTAACCAGTTACCTTATCTTTGTACCTAGCTATTCTAAACATTCTCCTGAATAAATCACAATAATTAACCTAAGCTAATATATTTTTTCTTATCCTGTTAACTTTCTCTTTATCTATCTACTTCTGTCATCTACTATGTATGGTTAGCTCCACTAGTTTAATTCATTTCCTATTTTACTGGGTTATTTTTGTGGCCTTGAATTTTTTTTAGTTGCTAGTTTGTCTTATTAGAAGGGGTTATGTTGGGGGCACCTCAAATTAACAATTTCCTCATGGCGCTCTTTCATTCTGTTATTTATACTGTCCACAATTTTACAGCTAAAACAGAGAAACCCGGTTTCATGGCTCATGCAACCTTGAAGCTATTTCAGCTGATTTTTTAAGTGCTGTACTAGCAGAGGCACATTCAAAAAGCACAACCTGCTCCTACGATATACATAGAAAAAAACATTTCTGTGACATTTAATATCTATATTTGACCAACAACTCATTATACAGATTTCTAACTATATTTTTAGCTTTGCATTTATTTAGGTACTTCTCTTCAGGCATACACTTTTCAAATTATGGGGCAGGGGCTGTAATGAGGTCATCAGGGGAGGGAGGGACACAAGAACCTGACTGGTTAAGACTTTTTTCATGTTACTTCAAAGTACTGTATATTAAAATAGGAGTTTTCCTCACTGTGTAGGTCTCTTGCTCCAGCTCCTGCCAATGATGCTAGGCTGGAAGAACAAGGAGGATAGAGAGATGAAGAGTGAGGGGGTATTGCCTCTCCCTGTGCATAAATTGGTGGGGGTGGGGTGCTACATTAGATTACTTGCCAATTCAGAGCCTATGAATATGTGTCTCCTACAGAGGTAGTTCCTCCTTGCCTGCATAGATTCTTGAGCATGCATGTTGAGGATCACACCAGGGCCAGTTCCTGCCTCTCATGTCCCTTTCTGGAATGAATAATTGTGGGATGTAGGTGAGGTGTCTATAAACTACAGTGGCAGCTGAGTGAGTGGGGCACATCAATGGTGATGGCTGGGTCTTATTGTGTGTTTACTGGAGCAATTGCTGGGGGGTATATATCTAGTGTATAGCTTTTATCAAATTGTAGATATTGTGCACATGTTCTGCATCTGTTGTGTGTGGTGTCTGTATCCTGTGGCAGGAATATGCGTTGTGTGGGCACCTGCATTATATGGGCTATGAGTGTTTTGTGGTCTATATCAGTTATGTGTATTGGTGAGGAGGCAGGTCCTATGGAAGCAATAGCTAGTCATTGGGATAAGGGAAGAAAGTGAGAATGATTCTGTAGCTTGTTGGTAAGGGCAGGTGGGAGACCCAACTTCAAGTCCCTCTTCCAATGACTAGTTATATAAAGTGGAACAGCTCCACATGAGAGATTGAGAGTGCTACACATCACAATATCTTATAACCCACTGGCTAGGAAAATGTCCTTCAATGTTAAAGACCCAAGTTCAACTCCCTTCTCCACATCAGACAGAGTAAGGAATTCAGCCTGCGTCTCCTAAGTCAAGAGGAACACCCTCAACAGTGGTCTAAAAGTTATAAAGAAGGCATCACAACCACCACCACATCCTGCCAAATTGTGAAAGGTAGGCTACAGGCGTTAGTGACTGAATGGGCTTAATTAATATTGTGCATTTGACCCATAGGCAGGTAATCACTTGCTCTGGAGGTTCACAGCTGGGCCTCTGTAGAAGGGTGAATCTGTGTTGTCATTGCAAGCAGGGCATATTCTGTGCCCCTCTACACTCATTGGCACTTAGGAAGCACCCTGAAATGATAATAGTATCTCTGAAAACAAATAGGGATTTTGCAAGTGGGTTTATTTACCAATCCAGGCACAGAGATTTTTCTGTGGGTGAGTGTAAACTGGGCTGAAATGCTTCAATGGAGATTTTGGCAGGGAGATGCGAGGTTTCCATAGGTTGAAAGGTGGTGTTTGTCATTAAGAATGGGAAGGGTTGATAACAACCCCTCCCAAATTATCATATCTATTACCTAAATGATGTTAGGCTACCGCTCTCTGACTACGGAGTAGATATAATTTTGGCTGATGTTAGTTAATAATTACCTCCTTATCTGGAAACTTATGTCAGCTTTGGGAAGGAGACAGCCAAGCTAATTGCTAGTCCCTCTTTGTGGCAGTTGTGCAATACAGGTATTGATTTTGCTGGAGTACCATTTCCCTGATAAAGAGGAACTAGAGGTGGATTCAGGAGAAGATAGTCTCTAAAGAAGCTGGAGAATGATGGGTGAGGTGCCTAATTTGTGGTACTGCCTGGAGGCAACCCTCTTACCTCTCATACAAGGAGAGCATGGTGGGGTCTCAGCAATAGGCTGGGGACCAACTCTGGAGGGATGGACTTCTAAGGCAGTCCTTCAGGTAGAAACAATTTAAGGAAGAAATGATGAACTGTACCATGCACATTATTGCTACATAGTACCCAGATAAGTTGTTAATAAAATCATGGCCTAATTAAACCACATGTCCTACAGATTTTGCATCTAGGACAAATGCTGGAAGCAGAATCAGGTCAATAAGTTGCCACAGAATTTTATTTTCCTTGGTGTAACTAGAACTTGTAGAAAGCCATTACTGTGGAAATTATCCAGATATAAACCTGCTTGCGCAAGAAATATATTAAAAGATCTAAGCACACAGATATGGAAGGTCCCCACAAAAATCACTCAGACAAAAGGAATGCAGTGATTTTAAGAAGAAACACTTCCCATGGATGCATCTTGTCTTTCCTTCAGCTGCTTTCAGAAATAATGGTGTACAATATTTTCTGTGTAAAGACATGAAAGATAGTGAAATATCAACTGGCAGCCATGAATTCAAACTCTTAATAATTAACCCAATCAATTTAACTTACAGCAAAAGATAAACTGTTACACATCCAATTCACGGTTACCATGGTAACATAAAGTACATAGTGCAACCCCAGCTGTGAATCGTTATCCAAACATTCAATTAATTCAAGTATCTTTTGTGTCAGCATCAACTATTGCCATGTCAGGCTAAGGCACATAGAACAAATATATTTAGATCATCATGCTGCAGTACATGAAGCCACATCGTGCAGCAGCCTTGAGTATTCTTTACTGCTAATGATATTTTCAGTTCTTAATCTAGAAAATTAATGATTTAAATCTACATAAAGTAATATGTATGTGCATTCATAACACAATCACTTACTGAATGGGCATGTAATGGGGCAAGAGGTCTGACACCAGCAACGAGGGGGGATAAGGAAACTGACAATCTCCATGCCAAGAAAAGGGCTAGGAACTGCCTGTGGACCCAGATGCCCCTTCACCTGCAGCTAGTGTCAGGCATGAATAGGAGAACTCAAATGAGGAGAATAGGTCACTTAGGGGCTCACCAGGAAAGAAGGCAGTGGTGGAGTGGTGAGAAACCTTATTGCAACTCTGAGATGGAGGTCACTTGCCAGCTAGATCGCCTCTCCTTGAAGAGACAACCGGACTCTGCCGTGATGAGCTATAGAACCATTGACTGTTTGGGAGACTAAATCTCCATTACACAGGTCCTCACAGAGTATACTGAAGGGACAAAGCTCCACTACACTGGTCTTCAGAGTAATTAAACACCTCTAGATGGCCTGAATCCGTTAATTCAGACTTGGGCTTAAGGGGCTGTTGAATTGCTGTGTAGGGGGTTGAGGTCAAGCTGGAGCCCCAGCTCTGGGACCCACCCCTTTTGTGTGGTCCCAAACCTAAGCTCAAGCCTCAGTCTACATCTACACTGCAGTTTATCAGCTCCTTAGCCTAAGACCTGCAAGCATGAGTCAGCTGCCATAGGCTAGCTGCATATTTATGGGTATGTCTTGTGAGACAGCAGGGCCAGAGGGAAGCAGGAGAGTCTTAGAATGATCCGGGCTTTGTTCCCTGCAGACTGAGCAGGGTGTGCTTCAGGTTAATTAGAGACATCTGAGACCAATTAAGGCCCAGCTGATAAAAAGCCCTTGCTCCAGTCAGGTGGAGTGGAGAATAAGGAGGATTAGCAGCAGCAGTAGTGAGTTAGGAGTGTTGGAGAAAGGCAGAAGAAACAGAACCTAGCCACAAGAGAGGTAAAAGAGCAGGGAGAGGGGGAAATAGCCCAGAGGATGGTAGTACTGGTGCTAGTAGTGTCAGCAGGGTGCAGCTGCTGTTCCTAAGGTTCCTGGGCTGGGGCTCAGAGTAGAGGGAGGGCCCAGGCCCCTTCCCCCCTCCGGTCCCTCTGGTTGGCGGGGGGCACCAACTGCCCAGTAACAGGGGCAAACAGGGCTACCCTGGGCCCCACAACAGAGTGAAACACAGGACTCATAGGAGCAGAGTGGTCAGTTTGCCACAGTCTACACTGCAATTAGAGACAGACACATACCAGCAGAGACTCCTAAAGGGCCACCGAAGGGTGCAAACTTAGCAGTATGGTTACAAAATTGATGAAGAATGTGGACACCAATCTAGCACCTGTGGAAGGGAACAATCAGGATTTCAAAACAAAATGAAAAAATCCTATAAGAAAACAGCTCCACTGGCCATATGAACATTAAAAACTTATTTGAATGGAGGCAGAGCAGAATGCTCAACACTAACAGAAGTTTCCCCAGCAGATGGCTGTTCAGCAGCAGCAGTTTATCTGGGATTTAACAGCCCAACAGTGCCACAGGTTGTGACTATACTTCATCTGCCAACAACAGCTGGGTCTTTTTGCACAGCTCTGGTGGTAGCACCTCTCCCAGCCAGCTGGGCAAAGTTTGTTGCAGGAAGATAACCCATGGCCCTTTATTGTAACATTTGAATGGGTGGCAGAGGCAGCACTGTGCTTACTCAAACAATGGACAATCCTACCACCCCATACTTGACTGGGATAGTGCAAGCAGTACATCATCGTTAGATACAGTCACAGCACAAGATTATGGATAGAGTCAAAGCAACCATTTTGGGCTCATTGGTTATCTCAGGGGCAATGTTCCCACTCAGTGATTTCAGGAGGAGCAATATCCTCCAGCTGGCTGGCCCCACATAGTAGCCCAGGGGTCATGAGTCTGGTGTTCATAATGGACTAATGGCAATGGAATAATGGACTGAGACCTGAGATAAAGACAAAAGTTCAATAGTGGAAATAGTTCCAGCTAATGGAGACCTACATGGCAGTTGGTGGGTGATTCCAGTAGTCGTAGCCAGATATAGGGCACTTGTTTTTCATGTGGCTGCCTTTGGTATTGGTACCAGGACTTGTTTTATGGAATAGAGTGTCTTCCAGAGTGCAGCACCCAGCAGGATGGCCAGGCCCACCAAAACTGATCATCCTGGTCAAAGAAAATGTAGTGGAAGTAATGGTCATTGTGGACTTAGGAGTTTCCCAAGTCCTCATGAGGGAATCTGTGATCCAAAATCCAGGACCATGCTCGAACACCCATGTCACTTATTTGGGGCTAAGATACACTGGTTTAGTCATTCAAACCTTTCTTTGAATGAAAAGCATGGCCTGGTATTAAGTATAAAAGCAATGACTAACAGATATACACAAACATATACAGTCCAATTACTTTCTTGTGGGGCATAGGTGGGCACAATAGGTTTCTCCTACAACTCTCCAACTGTGCTGTTACACTAGTATATTTATAGTTTTTCCATCTGATCTGATTATCAAGTCAACATTAAGTATTGTGTCTTATGACACCCATACAGTACATTGTCCAGGCTTCAGTTTACTTAACTTTTGTTGTCCACCCTATTTTTCATGTTGTCATGTCTCTCTTTAAATTTTATGATCAGAATAGATAAATTGAGTGTAGGGACTGTTCTGTTTTTCCCAATACAGGAAATTGTTTTCCAAGACCTTTTATGTATTGCACTGATTAACTACTACTTCCTTATTTACTCCAACACAATACAAAACATCATCTTTATCCTACATAATTAATAATTATTATTTCAGCCAGTCCACATGAGGCAACACTCATGTCAAGAAATGACTAGCCCAATACCAGCTAGTTTAACCTAAATATTACCTTGGGCTCTCCAAATTCATTCTCTATGAATGACCTATGGTTATATTTCCAACACTGTACCCAAATCCAACTAAATATAGGCAAATGTACAATTTCCTAATAATCAGCCTGGCTATGACTCTTGCCTACCCAGTTGTTATTGGTCTAGAGTGAGAATATTTTAGGCACTTTGAGAGAGAGTTCTCAGACTGTCTCTCACCATCAGAACATGAAAACCCCACCAGCATGATAGTTGACTGCTTCGGAACCAGTAGATGTAATATACCATTCACTAAAGTAATGTTCACTAATGTAGAAGATGATACTTATAAAGATAAGAGTTCCAGGAAGCTAGATTTCTCTTTAGAACCCTGGCCCCATTCAGCAATTAAGATCACCCTTAACCAAACCTGAAATGCTAACTAGGTTTTCCAACTTTATTGAAAAACAAAGGGGAGATGGGACTTTGAGCTGGATTTATGCATGGGTTACTGTTGTGAATGCTGATACGGTACAGTCCCTGCAAATGTATTTCTCTATATTGAAATTCAGGGTGAGTGCTTGTAGCTTCTAGAGAAAGATTGTCAAACTGGAGAGGTCTAAGCCCAGCTTCTGGTACTCTGATTGTATCAGAGAGAAATCCAGTGGTTAGTCCATGTCATACCATTTACTGGGTACATGGACAGGAAAAAGACCCTCATGTGGACCTTGCTTGATTTTTTTCCCCCCCACTCAGCTGTTGAAGGAAGTTCTGGATTTCTGTGTTCTTGCTCAGAGTATTATTTAATAGCACCCTAGATAGTGGTGATGGCTCCACTGGTCCTTCACACTTTGGTAAACAAATTGTCTAAGAGGATTGGATAGATAAGGTTAAGCCACTCAAGAAGGGTATGGCCAGATAACACTATATTTTGGCAATCATGAATTATGCTACTAGATATTTTAAGGATGTATCATTATGTCCCATGAACGTCAAAGCCATTACAACCAACAAAAATAATTCTCACTAAAATAATGCTCATGAGAATTATTATTTATAATACATTGTAAGATCACTGTAGGTCATTAGCTGGAAACTGGGGTAAATTACAAGAGGAAAATTCAGATTTTCAGTGTATGTATGTCTATGAGGGGAGAAGGGCAATTTCTGATTACACATGGTCTTACTTTGGTTTGAGGCCTCCTCCTTCCTTAGTACTAGTAGACACAATAGATATCAACCCAAATTTTCAAAGTATTGTGCACAAATTATTTGTAGCACAAAGGAGAGTATCTACATGCACAAAATTCCAGTTGTATGCAAAAATAAGACCTGATCTAAAGTGAAGAGAATGGGAGTTTTTCCATTGATTTAAATGTTTTTTTATTATGTCCATAGAGTCCCTAAAGTATGCATGCAAAAATCATATAAAGGCCAGATCGAGGGCCTTTTAAAATTCTTGTTGAACATGTTTTCTTCCCCACCTGAACACCCACACACCTGCAGGCTAAACTGTATTCCTGTGTGCCATGTACAAAACTCCCACCTACAGTCAGATTATAAAAAAACAGCAGAAAGAGCACTTCTGCTTTTGATACCAGATGCAGTTTTCAGTGATGGCAGTCAGAAATATTTTTTCTTGTAAAGTGAGCAAGCTTCATACAAAAATCAGTGCTGGAGAATAAATGTGGGACACCATATAGAACTGAGATTTGTTCGGGTCATTTTGTTTTTGTAATTTGAAAATATCAGCAGCCTTTTTCTTCATAAGGTGAAATAGACAGACAGTGTTCATGGGACAGTTTCAGTCTTATGACTCAATCCTGCCCTTTTTTAAATCAGTGGAAGTAGTAACATTTCATTATGAGAACAATAGGGCAATGTAGAGATGCACAAAATTATTTTGCCTAAATATTTGATACTCCCCTAACATCCATTTGAAATGTTGACTCTAATATTACTGGGGTAATATTGCACTTCAAGACTATTAAAAATGGACTGATTCTTAGGGTTAATATAGAGCCTGTCCACCAATATCAGTGGTTGGTCGGTCGGTCGGTCGATCGGTTACAGGAAAAAATGGATCACAATTCTCACTAATTTTGTGAACCTTGCTCCCCAAAATTGCTTGTGATGCACCTGTGTTTATTGCTGACCCTAACTACTATTTGTTTTTTAAAAAGAAAGATTTTAAAAGTTCTCAACATCTTTATATAAACTTCAGACTTTTTATAAAGAATCAAAGGTAATATAATGGATTTTCTTATACCCTAAACAACTGTGTTTTCCAGCGCTCAGGGGAATTTTTTTCAAATAATGATGTTGATCTGCAATAGAAATAAAAATTCTTTAGTTTGATTCCTTACCTGCTAGAATAATTGTCTGCTCGAGTCTTTCTGTATAGTTCAGAAATTTGGATATGTAGAATTCTTCTGTTATAAATTGACCGGATATTTGTTAGTAAAAGCACCTGAATCTTCTTCTGCTACTGTTTAAAGGGCAGGCAAGGAAAATGCTATGTTGTTCTGTCTGAATGTAAATTAGGTAAAACCAAGGAAATCCTTTGTTGCATGTGTAACCCTTCTGCCAGGCCAATATGGCGGCAGTAAAAGGCCAGGTTCTATATCTAGGGGTTCCCAACCAATGTTACAACACCACTTGCCTCGAGCCACCACCTAATCTCCTGGGAAATTACACTCTACTCCCTGGTCACCCTAGAAGGAAAATACTTCCCCTCTCGCAAGCACGAGTCTGACTGGAGCACATAAGACTTTTAATAGAGACTATATAGAGGAAATAACAAAAGCAGCACTGATTGGGATACGGTGCAAAGCAGGGTTCCCACAAAACCCAATAGACAGAACTCATTCCACCCCCCCCCCCCCAGTGTAAAAAAGTGTTTTCCTTCACTTTTTAATTTTCCCCAAACTGGCCAACAAAATTTTTTTGCCCCCCCCCAAAGGGGGGGGGGGGGGGAGCCCTCAGCCCTCCTCTCCAATTATCTTCTGCCATCTCTGGGTTTGCTCATGCCGCCCACTGGCCACTCGCACCACCCACTGGCCATTGGCTCTGCCTGCTGGTCACACCTGCCATCTACTGGCACCGCCCACTGGCTCCACTTGCTGGTCACACCCGCCATCTGCTGGCACCGCCCACTGGCTCCACTTGCTGGTCACACCCGCCATCTGCTGGCACCGCCTGCTGGCCGCTGGCTCCACCTGCTGGTTACGCCTGCCATTTGCTGGCAAGATGCTCTTCTGTTGGCCCTCAGTCAGCTTTTCAGTGAATTCAGCTCTTAGAGACGTTTTCACTTCTTTGGTGATTTCAGCTCTATCAAAATAACAAAAGAGAATCTTTATGTCTATCCTTTAACAATGGGAGGGGTGGTAGGCATAAGGTACGGCTCCAACAGAGCTAATGCTCACACCCCTACCCACTTAGTTTTACAACACTGAAAACTAGGGTTGCTCACTTTTCCAAATTCTCTGTTTTTAATGGTGACTTCTCCCCAGCCATGGCTGTCCCTTCTCCCCTGCCCAGTCTCCCAGGTGTGGCTCTCCCTTCTACCCGGCCATGGCTCTCCCTTCTCCCCAGCCCATCCCCTGGCCTGGAGGCCAATTAGGTCAACTTAGGATGTCCACACTGGCTTTAAATTGACTTAAGTTCGACTTAGGCGTTAAGTCAACTTTCAGAGTTGGAGTTATTAATTCGACTTAAAGAAGCACTTTAGTTGACTTAAGGAAGTACCCAGTTTAGACGCAGTGTTCTGTAGGTCAACTTAAGCGTAGTTAAGTCGACTTAAGGTGCAAGTGTAGACATACCCCAAGAGAGGTGCTCAGATTCTTAACCTTGCTTACATGTGATTCAATATAATAACAATTTGAGATTGTCAAATAACAGGCACAAATGGAATTATTTAATCAGAGATTAGAACAGCACTGTATGGAATACAGAAAGAATAGATACATTACCACTGTTGGTGTAAGAGCTCATCTTTATTTCTCCTTTTTGTATGAGATAAGATGCCAGCAGTTTTGTATTCTCCTTCTAATTCTCAATACCCCTGTCTTTTTATAGGATATGAGACTCAGGGCATGTTGTCACTGATGATGGCAAATTCACCACTGTCAAATCGATCTTTTCGGATCAATTGAGTGGTCAGCAGAGACCCGCTCACTCGATCTAGAAGTCAGGTGTTGAAACCACCCCCTCAGGTGGCATAGTGTTGTGTTTATGGGAATTCATTTCCCATTGGTGCAGCGCAGTGAAGACACCACATTGAAAGGTAGTTAGGAAGTTGACAGGCATTACACAAGCTACTTTGCATAGTTTGCATAATTCCCATTGATTGCCACTGAATTTCCAGGTAAGTGTAGACCAAGGCAAAGAAACTCCTTTGTAGATGGGAAAAATGCTTTCTCATGATCTATGTCACAATGTGTTATGTTTTAACATTTTATTTTACCTCATTATTTATAGAATTTATTCTATAGGATCTTTGTTACATGCCTGATAAGCAAAATGGGAATTCTAATCTGGTCACTCTTCTGAAGAGCTGGCCAACTGGTAGTTCTCCAAAACATCTTGGAATGGATACCTGTTTCATCATTGCAGACAGCCTCTTCAATAACAATTGTTCCTCATCAAACAAGCAGTCCTTCTTGTATTGCTGTAGACACTGTTGGTAGTGGGAGGGAGGTCTCTTTGCTGGATATCTATTTTCCTACAGACCTGGAGGTGTCAGCCATGATAGATTATAGTCCAATATTTAATCATAAGAAATTCCTAGATATAGGTCAGTCACAAGATATGGACCAACACTCTGGCCTTGCTATCCAAACACACTCTTTGCTAATACTATAAATATTTTTGGTGACTAATTATTAGTAAATGAAATTAACACTCAAAGAAGAGAGTTAAAAGGGTCAATATTTACTGACGTGTGCCAATGCCTTTTGCCTTTCTCCATTGTGACTGCTTTGTGTCTTATGTGAAAGACCACCTTCCTAATTTTATGGTTCTGTAGCTTCTTTTCCTCTTCTGTTCAACTTTGGATTGAAAGTACAAATGAAGGCATGTAGTGGTGCATCTCTAGAACTATACCATTGTATCCATCCTCCCAAATTCAGACAGCCAGAAAAAGCCACAGATGGCCAATATCACAACTCATAGAATTGTTGATGCCCCTGGCTGTGTTTGGGGTTGCGCACTGGGTAAC
>ML685831.1:4183221-4196423 GCA_007922175.1 Pelusios castaneus
GCATGAGCTTTCGTGGGAGAAAATTCTCCCACGAAAGCTCATGCGATTAATAAATCTGTTAGTCTTTAAAAGTGCCACAGGACTCTGTTGTCTTTCCATAAACTGAAACTGTCATCCTTCACATTTCTTGGTGTAGATTTGTTCTGGCGATCAAATCGGTTTAGACATCCCACTGGAGGTGCTGAAACATCATGATTGAAGATATGAAAAGATTGGGATAAACTTTGCAGTTGCCAATTGCTTTTTAGGTAGAAATATTTATTCATGTTGGAGAGACAGAAGAGGAACTTTAGAAGTATGCATCCCTGATGGATGAGATTACTAAAACAAATAGTAGTATGTTCTGGGTATGTATGTATAAGGCATTTTGCAAAACAATGAAGTTTCCTAATAGTTTATTCATGGTTGGATACTTTAGCTTCTGGGTTAGAATCAATCTTAGACTGTTTTGTCTTCTGCTGACATAACCTAAGGTGCAGGGCTCCTGGCATCAGAAAGTGTCTGAGAAAGGGATTGTGGTTACTCAGGGACATGCACTTGCTTTTCCAACAGTAAGGGAGTGCTGTTTGGAAGAGAGGAAGACTTGGGAGGCTGTGGGCTGCTTAATATAGGGCATGCCCTGAGCAGCCCTTGCTGGTGGAACTTTTATGAAACTCCAATTGCTCACTCTTCAAAGCTGCCCTCCGCAAACCCCCCCAGGAGGTTTGCAGAAATCAGTAAGATCTCTTCTATCCCTCTAGTCCTCATTTGTGAAGGAGGTGTAGTTTGTTCTGTCTATGGGAAATAAACCTCTCTGGATATGTAGCCCATATGTTATAAGGAAATATATTAATTCCAATTTTCTGATGAAAAATAGATCATGAAACATCACAACATAAAACTGGAAGAGAGCTCGTGAGATCCTCTAGTCCCATTCTCTGCATTCAGGGCAGGACCAAGCATTCAGGAGATATCTGAACCATTGGCTATTATCGTTGAAAAATCATGGAAGACTGGAGAGATCCCAGAGGACTGGAAAAGAGCAAATATAGTGCCCATCTATAAAAAAGGAAATAAGGACAACCCAGGGAATTACAGACCAGTCAGTTTAATGTTTGTACCAGGAAGAATATTGGATCAAATTATTAAGGAATCAATTAGCAAACACATAAGGTGTTAAGTGATAGTCAAGAATAAATAGTGTCAAACCAACCTGATAGCTTTCTACAACAGCTTGTGGGTAGAGGGGAGTGGTAGATGTGGTATATGAAGACATTAGAAAGGTTTTTGATACGGTCTTACATCACCTTCTCATTAACAACCTAGGGAAGTACAACCTAGTTGGAGCTACCAAAAGATGGACACATAACTGGTTGGATGACAACTCCCAGAGAGCAGTTATCCATGGTTCACAGTCATGCTGGAAGGGCATAACAAGTGGGGTACCACAGGAATTGGTTCTTGGTTGGTTCTGTTCAATAATTTCATCAATGACTTAGTTGATGGCATACCAGATGATACCAAGATGGCAGGGGTTGCAAGTGCTTTGAAGGATAGGATCACAATTTAAAATAATTTGGACAAGTTGGTGAAATGGTCTGAGGTAAATAGAATGAAATTCAATAAAGACAAATGCAAAGTACTCCACTTAAGAAAGAGCGATCCATTCATTGCACGCATACAAAATGGGCAATGACTGCCTAGGAAGGAATACAGTGGAAGGGGATCTGGGTGTCATAGTGGACCACAAGCTAAATATGAGTTAACAGTGTAACACTGTTGCAAAAAATAAATAAATAATTTTTAAAAACCACCATTCTAGGATGTATTAATAGGAGTATTATAAGTAAGACGTGAGAATTAATTCTTCCTCTCTACTCTGCACTGATTAGGCCTCAACTGGAGTATTTTGTCCAGTTCTAGATGCCTCGTTTCAGGAAAGATGTGGACAAATTAGAGAAAGTCCAGAGAAGAGCAGCAAGAGTGATTAAAGGCCTGGAACACTTGACTTATAAGGGAAGATTGAAAGAACTGGGTTTGTTCAGTCTGGAAAAGAGGAGACTGAGAGGGGACATGATAACAGTTTTTAAGTATCTAAGAGGTTGCTCCGAGAAGGGGGAAAAATTGTTCTCCTTAACCGCCACTGATAGGACAAGAAGCAAGAAGCAGCAGTTTCTGTGATTCTCTAGACCAGGGGTTTTCAACCCCTTCAGTGTCACGACATGTTTGGGATGGCTCCTAACTGTGCCTGCCGCCACCAAGGTTCCCCCCTTTTGCCATCACTTTTGGTGGCAATTCGAATTCCAAGTAGTCCGCACCACTGAAAAAAACTGGCCCAACAGGCAATTTCAGCAGTGGGAGGTTTGAGGATCAGCTCCTACCGTAGAAAGCTGCCACTGCTCTGAATTTTGGGGGCAGCTGCCTGCCATCACAGCTTTCCTTGCCGCTGAAAACCCTGCAAGGGTTTATTTGGTGGTGGGGACAGGGTCTTTCAGCGGCAGGCTTATTTGTGGCGATGCACTCAGCTGCTATGCTGCGACACACTTTTGTGTCATGACACAGCCGTTGAGAACTGCTGCTCTAGACCACCCCAAACAGATGTCTGTCCAACCTGCTCTTAAAAATCTCCAGTGATGGAGATTCCATCACCTCTCTAGGCAATTTATTCCAGTTTTTAACTACTCTGACAGTTAGGAAATATTTCCTAATGTCCAACCTAAACTTCCCTTGTTGCAATTTAAGCACATTTTCCATTGTCATATCCTCCGAGATTGAGAGCAATTTTTCTCCCTCCTCCTTGTAACAACATTTTATGTACTTGAAAAGTGGTGTCATGTCTCCCCCTCCCACCCAATTTTCTCTTCTCCAGACTAAAAGAGCCACTTTTTTCAATCTTCTCTTGTAGGTTATGTTGTCTAGATATGTTAATATAGTCTATTAATTTAAAGTATGATAACCCCTAGCTATTGTGGAGCTTATTCCCAATCAAAGAACAGTTTGTGAAAAGTAAACTATTGCATAGCTCCATGGAGCAGAGACCATATCTTCAGATGTGTTTGTACAGTGCATTGCACAACATATGTACAAAAGAATAATAATGCTAGAAGATATTCTCTGTTATTAAGGTACTTTGCTCCTTGTAGAAAATGGGACTCTCACATGGTCTTTGTGCTGAGGTTCACCTTTAGGAAAGCTAGTTTTGAAAATGTGTCAAGTGCAACAGTGAGAATGTCAGGAAGGCCTGAAATTTCATCTCCTCCATATCTATTACTGTCAATGTTCTTTTCATTATGATTTCATCAGGATTAATTAGTAGAATCTGTGATAATATGATGCATGTGTTTAATATGCAAAACCAAATCAACTGTACAATTTATGCTTCCGTGCAGCTGTTACTCTACATTTTGATAGTCAGGACTATAGATTAGATGCATTAGGCTACACCAGCTGCCGGTGACTATCTATTTGGCTTCCTACTGTCTGAATCCCATGAGGTCACATGAACACTGGTTAGTGGTTCATCTTGCTGCAGCCATGACTTCTGAAATGAGCAACCAGTTCAGAAAATCACTAGTTTGTTACAAGTGTTCAGTATTAGACCTGACTGATTTTTATATTATGTAAAAGTACTATATTTTAGACAGACTCATGGACTGTCTAATGATGTTTTCATGAGTTTTCCCAATAATCATTCATTTAGAAATATTACTGGTGTGAGTTATCAGTAGCTGCAGTAAATATAGGAAGAGGCTGCTTGTAATTTTTCAAAGAGGAGGTCAGATTTAGCACAGACAAGCTTCAGTCGATAACCAGATACTGCTGAAGTTAATCTTCTTTCTGTATAAATACCTGGTTCTGACATGAGAAGTCACTTTTAGAGGGATTATTTTCCCAGTAATTTAGTGGAGCAGTTAATAGGTTAAACCCAGTGGTCACATTTCTATGATTTTAAATATAATATATCATTCTATGTGCGCACGCACACACACACAAAAACATGCAGTATTGGTTACTTTTTGAGTGCCTGATCTGAAGCATCTCTTCCCTTCCTTCACTTGGTTTTGCATCTGGCCTTCAGTATCTACATTTTAATCGCCCCCCCCCCCATTTGATTGTAGTATTTGCTCATGTTTGGATTCAGTCTTGTGAACTATGTCAGGAAAAGACTGACTGCCCAGGAAACTGAAGCCTTCTGCTTATTTGCAAAATAGGTACAAAGTTCCAGCTTCCCACATCAGTTGAAGTATCCTTCTCTCCTGAACTGGAGAGACTACTTCAAGACGTGGGGTTGTTCCTCTCCTATACTCATTCACTTCCTTCACTTCGCTGCTCAGGAGGCCAACAAAAAGAAGCTGATCAATGCCAGGTGTGGCAATTTTTTGTTTTAAATGGATATACTCATCTACAGGTAATGAAGCCACCAAAATAAGATGGTAAACAATTTTGGGTGACTACTGACCTGTGCTGGATTTGAACTGATGAGCTAGAGATTGCATTTTACCACTAGTCCCCCAGCTATTATTCTCCCCATGCATTATAATTAGAGCTGGATGATTTTTTTTTTTTTTAGCCAGGTCTTCTTTTTCAGTGAACAATGCAGATTTGGCAACACAGAATTAATAAAATATTCAAATCTGTTTTGCCAAATTCTTTATTTGGAATAAAACACAAAACATGAAAAAAATCTTAAGGTTTTGTTTCGACATTTTGAAATATTTCAATATTTCGGTTTGGAACAACTGTCTGTTTTGAAACTTCCTTTGAATTTTATTTTATAAAAATTCAAAAATGCTCAAAAATGTTTGACCTTGAAGCAGCATTTTTGTTTTACCTGAAACAATTTTGCTCCATTTTTCTGAGGTTGCCAACAAACTGAAAAATTCATGACATGGTCAGCTTTAATTATAATGTTGTTTTGAGGGTCTTACCAGAAGCTCAAATATTTTGAAAATGTTTCAGTAAATGAATGAATGCAAAACAAGGGAAAACGTGTTCCGTGAACATGAAATGAGACTCTCTGTACTGAAATGTGTTTATATTTAATAGGTGAGGGTAGCAGCTCAGATTATAAATGTAATGCCTTTTGTATTATGCCTGGTGCACATTTATCTAAACAGTGTCAGGCTTTAAAACAGCTTACATTAACTCTGCATTTGTGTTCTGACTCCAAAAAGGTCTTGAGATTTGCTCAGCTAAGCCATTTTTCATGGTTTTGGCAGGTGAGAAAGAGCTTGTTCCTGATACATGTTTGCTTCCCCCCCCTTGCATTGCACACTCCTGAAATGGACATAATAAATGAGTAGAGAAGACATATTCTAAGGTAACAAATGGCGTGAATAGGAAGGCACATTAAGTAACCAAAGTGCAGCATATTGGAGCTAGGTGGATTATGGAAAGCTCCAGACAGTTTTAGGTTCTCACTTTGCTCCTTTAAGATGATATTTCATGGGACATTAGCAGGGAGCACCCCAGAATGTCTATGTAGGTCCAGTAATCCGTTTGCTAGTAGATAAACATTGTGCCACCTCTTTATGGGCATCAGTTTATTCCCTCCATTGGGCCAGTCCTGCTTCATGAGGTGGTACAGATGCGGAGAGAAAGAAATGACTTGGTTTTTTTTCTTTAGGGTCCCGTGCATCTCTTTTGTTCCTCTCCTAATCTTCTGTGTTGTAAGGCATGTGTCTGTATTCCCAATAGTATAAAGACAGCTATTCTGATTGGTCACAACCTAACTCCTCTCCATACTTCATACCTACATAGCATGTAGGCAAGAATGTGGCTTATAGTCAATTACTAGTGCAAAAGTGATCTTCTTCTTCAAAATCTATTCATTGGTTCCTACACCCATAAATATCTCTGTCATCACAAGTCAGTGTGGCTGGCTGGACACTGACATCTTTGCCTCTGTAAACAATAAATAAAGTGCCCTGCAGTCTCTCCATTTCAGGACTCAGGTGGCATATGATCTCTTGCACAACTGGGCAAAATCCATGCTATGTCCTCCCACCTTTTCCACTGCTCCCCAGGAAAGTGAAAGAGATAGGAACAAGACAGCAGTTCAAAGTTCATACTATAACTACCATGCTAAACCTGTGAAACATAGTCTTGAGTGGCTATATCCCAGGAGGGCTTTATTGTGAGTTTGTAAAGCTATCTGAGCAAAAAGGTCAAGTCTCTGTAGTATAATATTCTCAGCATGTTCAAGAAATCGAAGCTTTGTACAAATCCCAATATTAAATGCTCCCTTAGGGCACCAATCTTATTGCAATCCAGCAAGGTCGTAGAGCAGGACTTTGGAACCTCATTTTGCTCCTTACAGCACTATCTAGACTGAACTCCTGCTGGATGTGTCTTTCTGTACTTCCTATCCATTACAGTAAGTTACTACCTCCAGTCAAATGCATGTTTTTTTATATGAAGCTAGGAATTTTCTCTGAGACCCAGCATTTTACTTTTCATTCAGACATGTACTCCTCAAAATTGTGACGGTATTCATTGCTTAAGCAAATTGAAGAAATACACTTCTTTCAGTTAAGGATCAGTCCAGTGCTTTGGAGCACTGATGATATCAGTGCAAAGTAATCATGTTGCCTGTATAGAGATCTGTTGGATGGCCTTTAGTTCACCAGATATTGCATATTGGTTATCCTGCCTTAGCCAGTGCCGTTTCCTTCCTTTTAGCAGAAGTCTTCATTATGCCTTACTGACCAGAAGACAATGGAGGAGAGAGATTAGGAAATGTAGCCTGATCTATAGATTATGTATTAATCATACTGATTATTTAAGGATTCCCAGTTATCACTCTGAGGGTTGGTAGATCCTTGTCCCAAGATGAAGCCCAGTTTTATTCAAGTTATTATATAGCTGTGAACGCTAATGTGCACAGTCGCAATATTCATACTACAGGAACTCCTTTATATTTACAAATAGTTTATTAATAGTGTTAACACAATCTCAAACACCCCAACTCAGTAAATTAGATAGAGATACCTCAGAATGTACATCTGCATAGCCATAAACTCATGCCATCCCTAGCAGAACAACCTGAAATGTTCGCCATCATCTTCCTCATCACCATCGCTTTCCTCCTTATCACTAGAGGTCATCATTTTGGCCCTTTTCCAGGCCAACATCTCTTTCTCCTACTATCCGTTGGCTGGAATGCAATTTTATAATCTGTTTTGCTGATGTCACTATGTCTGATGCATATTCAGTATGGGTTTCTCCTTTCTTCCTTATTTGTATTTCCTCCCCTCATTAATATGGGAGTGTCCATCTCCTATAAGTTAGTATAGCAATGATCTCAGCTTAGTATCATGCCTATTATGTCAGTACCATGTTTCTCTTTTGGCTGAGTATCTGCAGTTGTAACTTATTTACCTGTTATTGTTATGTATGTCAGTTTGTCACCATGACAATCTTCTGGTTGGACTCCTATTCCTGTGGTCAGAAATTCCCCTTAAACACTAGTTCAGTCCCTAATACTTGGAGTTGTCCATTGAGAGGTTTATTTGTGCCAAAGGTGATGGGCCTCACGCCTTACGTTAAAACTGCAGAAGTTAATATCTTGCAGCATACAGGCCTGTAAGTACCTTGCATTACTGCTGAATAAAATAAAGGCAAGCTAGCAAATATCTATCTTGTCTTTTCCTATCCTTTAAATATGGTAAAAGATTTTTGCCACCCTGGAGTACCCGGCTCTCAAAATGCCATTGTAATAGATCTGTGGACCTTTGCACGAAGAACAGAAAAATTTATCTGTGCTTGCTTGAAAATTTCCTTTCTTTGAGTAATATAGTTCACAGATCCAGCTCACTCTAGAGCAGAGGTGTCAAACATGTGGACCACAGGCTGAATGTGGCCCCCGAACCTCTTTCATCTGGCCTGTGACTGTGCTCTGCAGGACCACACTCTCTCCCTAACAGAGTGTGGTCTCGCATACCCAACACTCCACAATGTGGAGAGTGTGTCAGGTCTCACGACATTGCAGAGCACTGGGATGTCGAGACTGTGCTTTGTGAGTACACGCTCTCTCCCTACAGAGAGAGAGAGAATGGTATCATGGGCTATGTCTACACTGACAAGTTAGTTCGAATTAAGGAGGCTTAATTCGAACTAACTAAAGCCATGACTACACTAGGCTTTAGTTAGTTTCAATTAAGGGCTTCCTTAATTCGAACTAATAAGTTTGAATAGGGTATTTGAACTAAGGGGTTAATTCAAACTAACTAGTTCGAATTAACCAATGTGGCCATGTTAATTCGAACTAATTTCTTAGTTCAAATTAACCGGCCATTGAAATGAATGGGGATCCCTAATTCAAACTAAGCAAGTGCTTGCTTAGTTTGAACTAACAATCCAGTGTGGCCATGCTAGTTCGAATTAAGCTAATTCGAACTAACTAAAATTAGTTCGAATTAGTTAGTTTGAACTAACTAATTCGAACTAATTTTAGTAAGTGTAGACATAGCCATGGAGGCCAGTCTTGCATACCGAGTGCTCCGTGAAGCCACGAGAGTGCCCTAGTATTTCTATTTATGGTACGTATGGCCCACTTGAAGTATATTTAAGTCAAATCTGGCTCTTCATAGCAAATGTTTGACAGCCCTACTCTAGAGAGAAATGGATTATGTAGAACAGAGAGGAAAATTTATCTAAAGATTTGAGCTTGTGTTCATTAGGTAGAATATATCATGCTCTGCATTAGGAGAAACTGTGTTTTTTCCACAGTCTGTAATTTAAGAAAGTAGATTTGAATTATTCTGGCTGTGAAGGGAGGGAACTTCAGGAGAGAAGGCATTCCTCTGCTGCCAATGACAGACCAGTAGGTTTTGATCCAATGCTGTAAGGATGGTGAAGTACCATTATAACAGGTCTGTGGAGCTTTCTATGTAAAGGAAATATTTAAGTAAATACTAATACAATTTCCTATTCTATCATCTACTAGCCTTTTCAAAATACACATACATAAATAAAACATACCTAACATCTCCATAAAATCTTTTGATAAAGTTAAATTTACAAACACAATTTATTTCTGACAATATATTGCGTATATTTTAGAAACAATTTAATTCCTTGTTTAATGAACACTTATTTGAATTTCAGTGTACCTCAGATCCTCATTCCTGATTCATACCCACATTTCTGGTTTGTATAACCCAGTTTCAAATATTTCCTCTTTATACAGAAAGAGAGCTTGCTTTTCATTATATTATTTCAAAAGGCAATTGCTCCACTAGGAAGATAAGGTGAAGAGGGGACTGAAAAAATATGATATATCATTAAAACTAAAATGTGTTACCACTTTAGTGTAGTGTTACTGAGGGAATTCCATTTCAACATCCTTCCATCTGTGCTTGAAAGCATAATAGACTTGTGAGCATTCCCACTTTTTACACAGAAAGATTCAGTTATTATATACGCTGGATATATGTGCTGAAAGCAAAAAACAAAACTTGTTCCCCCAACATAAAATCTCACTAGCTTTAAATCTTCCATTACTTCTGGCTACATTATAATGGAGACAAAGTTCTTATATATTCTGGCTCCCTAAAAAAAATACTTTGAGGGTCTCAAATAAATAGATGTACAGTATCTCCCAGTGTGGCCATGCAAAATTGTCCCAGTTAAACAAGTGCATAATATGTTTTTTAGTACAGTTATGTGTTGTGTAATATATTTTGAAAGCTTTGCAATAGCATTCTGTAATCTCTGTGGTAGAGCCAATAATGAATAGACCATCAAATGTAGACTTCTGTGTCTTTCACGCTCAACTGAAAGCTCCACCTATTTATTTGTGTAACAGCAATTCCTAGAGAGCACTGTCAGTCTGTTATGTTTGTACAGCATTTAACAGAAAGTAGAATAGCAATCCTTGTCCGGATGAGCAATTTATAACAACTTATGAGGAAAAGACAAATGAGGAAACCAAAAAGAGGCTCTTTCTCCTGTCCCATCATGCTCAAACTTCTCACAAATGTTCATGAACAAAAGTCAATGAGTTGTACTCTAATCCATGTGGTCAGGAAATTTACTGAGGTCCCCTTAAAGAGAACAAATTCCAAAGGGGAAGCTGCTCTTGTAATATACTGGGTTGATAATGAGGAGGGATGCAAATTCAGTACAAAACTGTAACAGTAAACATCAACAGGTGGGTGGAGGGCTTTTTTTCCCCTAAAAGTTTATTTCATTGTGGAGAAGGTTTTGGATGAGGGTGTAAAATGAGGATATAATAAAAGCAAAATAATTAGGAGATGGGAAAAGTAGGAAGTTGTCAAAAAAAAAAAAAAAATCCATTGTTTGTATGTATTGTTAGTGAGGCCAGAAGAAGGCTTCTGCATTTCTAACCCCCTATTTTGAGAGCTTCCATGGGTCGTGGGCCTTGTATTGACCTCTTCATAGAAGTGAATTTCATCTTCATTTCATAAGCTAATCTTAATGACTAAAGTAAAATTGATCCTCCCATGCTGTGGGCCTAACTGTGGCACAGTAATATCAATGTAAACGTTGAGTAATTCTACTGAAGACCAGGGAACTCATATTGATAGAGGTAACTCAGAAATTGGTCCTTTAGAGAGATGGCGTAATGTCAAAAATACAGGCACTTGTGCAGTTTGATTCATGAAGCAGTAAAATAAAAATAATTAATTTGATTTCTTTAAAAAAATAATGTGCTTCCTATTGATTTAATTTTGGTTGGCAGCAATTGTACTTAGTGCAGCCTAGCTCTTTGCTCTGTTTTAAGCACTATTTCAAAGTGAAAATGTCAGTCTCTGTTCTCATTCATGGTACATGCTCCATGGTAGATTTTTATCTAAAGCCCAAGGACATCAATGGTCATTAGATCATGCTCCAAATGAGGCGGGGCTCCTATGGAAAATAATAATGGGAAGACCCTGTAATTAGTGGCCTATGCAAAATGGGGAGGCAGCTGTAACTTTATTTCTTGAGTGCTTAACTTTCTAAATGTAATGTTCTCTTACTATAATACTTTGTTTGAAATTTTGCACTGTAATTGTAGGATCATTTCCCAAACTTTTGTGGTCTACAGTCCTTATCAAGAGACTGGAGTCCTGTTGCGCATTTCCTATTAATAACCTGATTCACCAAACCGGTTTAATGTAATGTTGGAAATTATTGTAATTTGCTAAACTAATTTTGACCTTTTCAAGGCTCTCCATTTTGATTGCCTGGCTATCCCACCCCCTTCAGCATGGATCAATGAGTCTGCAATCACAGGAGAAATAAAATAAGCAGAAAAAATTAAAGTATGTTATAGTTTCAGATCCTACATCTTTTGACGTGAATCAGAGCTACTGTCAAAAATTTCAGGATCAGTGCTTCATCTGTCCTGGAAACACAGGACAATTTTACATTCTGAGATACTCTAGCATTAGATCTTATTTTCCAACACTAGCTGTATTAAGGAGGGTAAAATGTACCAGCCTAGACCCGATCCTGGGAATCTTTATCAACCCAAATTGTCCCATTGATTTAAATAGAATTAGTCACATACCACTCTGCTTACTAATATGAATCAATGTTTGCAGGATTGGCCTGGTGATTAGTCTCGCCATTCCCACTAGATGTTGATTGCATGATGTACTGGAGCAATCACATTTTTTTACTTTTTTTTGTTTTTGTTTTTTTGCTTATGTTTATGATTGAGAGCTACATAACAATTAACTGAGAACAAGACCCATTACAAATGTTTGATTGATTTTATATTGCTTCTGTATATATGGTACAAATTATCAATATGAGTTGCATTTTAATTAAAATCATTGCTTTGATTAATAAATGTAATTATAGCTAGTAGAATATAAATTAGTAAAAGCTTCTATGCTATAGCCCCCTTTATAGAAACAACATGAAGGTTTCTATTCTTGTTAAATTACGGTTTTGTGTCTAACATCAAATGTTTAACACCTTTAAGATAAGAAAGGTTGTACCAAAATCAACAAAAAATTTTCTATATCTATGGACATTTGTAAAGTGTTTTCTGCCAACAAACTAATCCTGATGGCAGCATTTAGCAAGGTCAATGGATTCCTTTCAAGCATCATGGATAGTCTGTTTTAAGACTTTCCAATCTTCCGTAAAACTTGTCTTTTTGTTTCCAGGTGTACATATGGTCGGTTTTTCACAGAGGTGTGTCTGAAAGTTCTCTTGGTGCTCTGAGGGTTGAAGTCTTTGGATGTTGTATTGCCATCTGAGCGATTTTTGGATTGCTTTTTATGTTTTGGTGCTATCCTGATGGACATGACTGACATCACCAAGCGGTGGTCAGTCCAGCAATCATCGGTTCCTCTTATGACATGAGTAATTTGGACATCTCTTAGATCCTGTGTACTTACAATGACATAGTCCAAGAAGTGCCATTGTTTTGAATTGGGATGTTGCCAAATTATGTTATACTTGTTGCTTTGTCTGAAGATTGTGTTTGTGATCACAAGACTGTCCCCTGTACATTTGCAGAGTAGAAAGATGATATTGGAATGGCTCTTGCCCTCTCCGTCCTTCCCAATGGTGCCACTCCATACATTAGAGCCTCAGCCAACTCTTGCATTGAAGTACCTTAAAAAGATTATTTTGTCTGTTTTTGAAATGGATGACCAAGTTCTGTTGAGATAAGTATACAAGGATTCTTTCTGTTCTTTTGCATCAAGTGTTGGTGCATATGCACCATCGATGGTGGGAAATGACTTATTGACCAATGGGATACAGAGGGTCATAAGCACTCTTTAATGCCATTAGAGAGCTGCGTCAGATAGTTGACTAGAAGCCAACACTGTATATTAGCCTGCCACCTCTTGTTTCCCATTCCAGAAGAAAATGTAGCTAGCACCCTCTTCCCTAAAGTGGCCTTCACCTGCATGTCTTGTCTTGCTGAGAGCGATGG
This sequence comes from Pelusios castaneus, assembly GCA_007922175.1. Taxonomy (NCBI): domain Eukaryota; kingdom Metazoa; phylum Chordata; order Testudines; family Pelomedusidae; genus Pelusios; species Pelusios castaneus. Next base: position 4,196,105 of record ML685831.1, read on the forward strand.
TGTTGATGTTGTACTTTGAAAGTTCTTGGGCAATAATTGCTATTCTGTGTTTAGGTCTCTCACTTTTTCAATCGTCTAACAGGGTATAACATTACAGGTTGCAAAAAGCATTTTTTTTCAACTGCATTGGGAGTGATCCCTCTGGATGCAGTTATCCAGTCAGATATGGTGGAATAACCTATATTTTTCTACCAAGATTCAGCACAAAATCCACTGCCAGACTCGCCATTGGCAGACTATCTTGCTTGGTGTACAACAACCATGACATCAGAACACACACACACACACACACACACACACACACACACACACACACACA
>ML685831.1:4198360-4259223 GCA_007922175.1 Pelusios castaneus
CTATACATAAACTATATAATCATTCCCAGCAAATTACTACCTTTCTACTGATACCAAACATGACATAGTTCCTATGGATTATAGCATTTATGATACATGTATAGAAAATAATATCATAAATGCTTCCTTAAATCCAGATAGCATCACACAGGACTCTGCCCTGCCCTTTGGGGGGCATGCCAGGCTCCCCCTTTACCCCCCCCCCGGCAGGGAGGGCATTGGTGTAGTCCTGGGGTAGCCCTAAGTCGACTTAGGGCTACCCCACATCTACACTGGCTTAATTCGACTTTAAAAAGTCGAATTAAGCCTTAAGTCTACTTAAATCTAGGTTTTAAAAAGTTGACTTAATTTTCATTAAGTCGACTTTATTTTCCTTAAGTTGACTTAAGCAAGCTGCTTAAGTCGACTTAAGGAAACTGTAGTATAGACGCAGGGTAAAAGACTTAATTTACAAGTGTGGATGCAGCTTATGTGCTTTTCCCCCTCTAGACACACAGATTTGTCACTTAGCGAAGCTATTCAAATCCATGTTGTGCCATCAGTGATGACTTTGGCCCAGTATGTTCAACTGTTTTGTGAAAAGTAAGAAGTCAAAATTGAAAACATTCATTGAGCTAACTGTTGGCATCATGGTGAGTAGCATAGTTATTGATGCAGAAGGTTGTTTCTTAGAAGCAATTTGTAAGCAGATCAGTATTCTTACTCTAGCAAACAAGGTGGTATATCTAGCAGGTTTGCACTGAATGTTTGTTTTGCAATTTGCTCGGTTGTTATGTTGGTCTGTGGGATTAAGTTAATCATATTGGGCAGACGATTACAAAATGTCATGCATATTTTTTTTAAAAAGTATACAGATTTTGTTTAGCCACAAAATGCAAATTATGTGATTTATTTTTTCCTAGGGAAGAAGAATGCACATCTTTGCGGTACAGTAAATGTAATCTTCAGGGACCTACTTAACTTACTATTACAGATTCTGCAATATTAGGCTTCTACCATAACTTTGACAACAAGAGCCCCAGTATGCATGAGCCTTACACTGGGAGCCCTGGCTGCTCTGGGACTAAAAGTGAGAGACCCCACTCTCAACCCCATGTTCTTGTCACTCTTAGGCCCCTGCTCTCAGCGCGGGGCAGCTGCCATTGGAAAAATAATAATGAACTTTATTACTGCAAATAATAAGGTCCATTATTATTTTTGTCCAATTTTCTATGGCTTGTCCGCAACTCAGCTTCGCTTATTTGACAATCATCCCACAATTCAAGTAGGGCCTTAATATTCTTTTAAAAATTGTATTAAAATAGCATCTACCTACAGGATAGCTCATATGACTGTTCCTACTTAAAAATGTATTCTTCAGGGGTTTCAGTATCTCATGCCATATATGAAAGTTACTGTTATGAATTATCCTGCTTGACTGCATGGAGTTAAATCAAAGAAGGCTGCTTGGGGTGGGGGGAGGGAGAAAGCAAAGGAAGTTAAATAATGACAAAAATAAGGCTCCTTAAAGGAACAAGAGGGAGGAGAAGCTATTTGCAGAGCTATTTGATACTAGAAAGTTAGCAGATCTTGCAGTGAAAACACATTTTAACATGCAACTTTGCTCTGAAAAGTTAAAGCCACTGACAGAAAAATAGAAGAACCATGGGAGCTCTTCAAAGAAGCAAATGTGGTTGCAGCCTGGCTTACAGTGGAGTGAGAAGATCTAAGAAAGAAGAATAGCTCTAACTAAATACATGGAGGCTTGCTGAAGAAAGGAAAGAATTATGGAATAGAATTCAACAAGAACCAGACAACAGTAAAAGAGCTATTCTGCATCTAGAACATGTGGACAAAGACAAGGAAGTTAAAGATCAGCCAGATGAGAAAACAAAGAAGGGATGGAAAATAAAGGAAGAGGAGCCAACCAAGAGGAAGGATTTTTAAAAGTTTTTTTTGTTTGTTTTTGTTTCTTAGCATCCAAAGAACTGATATCAGGATTCTGAAACCATTGTGACATTGTGAAGACTCAGGAGGTTTTGATATAAAACCACTAAGGAAGGCTAGAGAGCCAGTTAAATGGAACATTTCTATGCTTAACCAGACAAACCCACTAATACATCAAGAGATGTGAAGAAATACGGGGACTTACCTCTATTGCTAGGAGAAATTGCCTTTGCAGAAATAACTGAGGCCATGAAAACAACATCCGAGTGGTAAAGGAAGGATGTTGAATTACATGTGCATATTGTAAACAGTGGTGTGGGAAAAGGCCTGTCCTAGAGAGACTGGACATTATGTGTTATCTTTAAAATGCCTAAAATGGGGGAACAGTTTATTTGCGGTGACTGGAGAGGGTGGCCTCTGGAAAAGTGTTTTTGTATTATCATTTTGAACAAGATGAAAACTGCGGTTGACAAAGTACTCAGGGAAGAACAGGGTGGATTTTGATCTGGTGGGTACTGTTCAGATCAGATTTTCATCTAGAGAAGACCTATTGAGAGAATCTTAGAATACCACCAGAAGAAAGTTTTAACATCACTGATTTTACAAAAGCATTTGAAACTGTCCACAGAAAACCCCTCTGGAAGTTCCTTAGACATGATGATTTTCCAGCAAAGATAATTAATTTGATCAAAACTTTTGTATGATGAATCTGCATGTTGCAACAGGACAGAAAGTGAAAACATGGAATCGTTTTCAGATTGTTTCTGGTGTGGGGCAAGGTTGTATATTATCCCCACTTCTCTTCTGGATCGTCATAGAATTTGTGATGAGAAAAGTGATGGTTGCTGCAGAGGGCAATGGTATTATTTGAGGAAGACATAAGCTGCAGCACCTAAATTTTGCAGATGATGTAATCATACTGATGTCACAACTGAGGTGTGAGCAATCTGATCTAGTGGTCAGAGCAGGGGTCTGGAGTCAGGTAGAGTCCAAGGTAAGCCAGAGGGGAAAACCAAGAATCAGGTGTCAGGAGGGAGGCAAGATCAGATTACCATGAGATCAGTAGGAACAGATATTACAAGGGAAGCAGTCTTAAGCAGGGAACCCAGCTGCAGGCACAACTTCCTGGTCCTGTGCCTGGGTTAAATAGAAATTGGGGACCAATCAGGAATCCCCAGTGTTCCGCCAATCAGATCCCAGAAGTGAAGTGCTCTGTCAGAGATTGGCTGCTATTCTATCACCTGCTAGCCAGTCATTAGTTGGCAGGTCAGGACTGCTTACTTTCTAAGAGCCCTGTGGGCCAGGTTCAAGACCTGCAATCTCTGACAACAGGATATTAACTTTGGTGGAATGAAAACTCTTTATGAACAGAAACTGCTAACGTGCGACTTCATATCAGGTAGACGACCAAAATCATGGAGATAGGATAGAATGCCATTGGATGTGTGGATTAATGGAGAAGAGTACAAAAGTGTTGATGACTTTGTTTATTTTGGAAGTACAATATCTGTTAATGGGCCAGCTCACTGAAGAAGTGAAAGCAAGAATCAGCAAAAGCAGTGTCATTTTCCCATTTGTTAAATATCTGAAAAAGTAAAAAGATACATCTACATACTAAAATTCAGGGTTTTTCTCCTACCAGTAGGCACTGGTACCGCATACTGGCACCTATTTTTCCCTGGCCGGCCCCATTGCCCAGCTGGTGGCTGGGGTCAGCAAGGCAAGGAAAGGAGCAGACTTCCTTTCCCCTGCTGATCCTGGTCCCCAGCGGGGCAGCGGGCCTGGCAGGGGCCAGGAGCGGGACCACCAGGGGCTGGAATCCGGCCCACAGATGCCTGGAAGCTGTGGCCAGGCTGCAGCTTTTTCGAATCTCTCGCCCTGAGCATGCTCAGATGTGTGGCTCAGGGCAGGAGCAGCCTGGCCAGGGAGTGACACTGGCCACCCCTGCAGCTCTGGCCAGGTAAGGGTGGAGGGGATGGAAGGGTCAGGGAACTGGTGGGAAGGCAGGGGAGAGCCGAGAGGAGAGGGGAAGGGGCTCGGGGGGGCAAGAGGGGCAGGGAACTGGCAGAAAAGTGGGGAAGGAGCTGGGGGGGCTGAGAGGAGTGGGGAAGGGGATCGGGGAGCCAGTGGAGAGGTCCGGGGTGGTTGAGAGGAGTGGGGAAGGGGCAGGGGGGTGAGAGGAATAGAGAACTGGAGGGGGAGTGCGGGCCCAGAGGTGCAGGAAACTGGCAGGAGGGGGCAAGGGAGGAGGGCCAAGAGGAGTGGGGAAGCGGCCCCGGGGGGCCGAGAGGAATGTGGAGCCGATGAAGGGGCCCTAGGAGACAAGAGGAATGGGGAAGGGGCTGGGGGTGAGGGTGAGAGGAGTGGGGAACCAGTGGGGAGTGGGAAAGGGGTGGAGAGGAGCTGGAAAGGAATGGAGAAGGGGCCCGAGAGGAATGGGGAAGAGGTCCGGGGAGCGGCGGGGTAGAAAGGCAGGGCCTGGGAAGGCTGCTGGGGGCCAGTGGTGGTGGAGGGTCCTGACATCCCCCCCACTACCTCTGCGCACCGCTCCTTCTGGCGTACCAGCACTTTTGTGGTTTTTTTAGTAAAAAAGCACTGCTAAAATTAGATGTAAAATATTGTTGTCTTTCCAATACTACTGTATGCTTTGAAACATGGCAGATTGTGGAAACACACAACAGGAAGTTGAATGCATTCGATCAGCTTTGTTTGAGAAGAATCTTGGGAACTTTTGGGAGACATTGTATAACCAATGTGTAAGTGTTGCACAGATCAGAAGACAGTGGACTCAGTAACTGGACAGTGATGGAAACTGGTTCAGCTATGTCATCAGGCTGCCTGATGGTACAGGTAGAGAAGTACTTAGATGGGAATCCACCTAAGGGAAGGGAAGGCATTTAGTAGAAAAAAATGACCTATTGATGATCATAAAGATACTGCCATGATGAAGATAATGTATGACAGAGAAAGTCATCTTGCTTTGGACAGAGAATATTGGGAAAAATAGGTTGCCTCACATGCTACTAGTTAAATGAGTGGCTGGAGATGACTCACTGAGTGAGAGATACAGAGGAACTGGCAGCTTGCTTGCAGCTCTTCCAGCCCACAGACAGAAGTAACTAGGCTGAAGGGATTTTACCAAAACTTGGAAAAAAAGATTAGGTGATGGAAGTGTATGTGTAGCTCTTCATTGTTTACTCTGTTTACCCTTTACTCTAATTTTGGATGAATGAACACATAATGCTTTGCTTTGAAGAACCTGTTTTGAGTCACTGTAATCAGCTGCTATCGCAAACTCCTGAAGGAAAAGGGCTTTGTTAAGCTTTAATATTTTTTCTGTCTTTGTAGACTTTTCTCTGGCTATGTACACATGATCAGATTAAAGCGCAACATGGCAATCACGCTATAAAAAACATGTGACCTTTATTGCGGGAGAGTGCGTACACACGTCGCTCCTTGCAACGCAACAGAGTTCTTTGCAATATCGCGGTGCAGCGCAATGAATTCTCGGCACCTATCCCATAGTTCAGTTTTCCCTGAATCGGCGCTTGGAATCCTGGGATGAAGGAAAGGAACGCAAAGCACCATGGGTAAACTCTCAGTTTCCCATGGTGCACTGCATTCCCCTTGTGTCTTCCTCGTTGCCAATAGCAACTTGCGCCTATTTTCAACAGTGCAGTGCCACACTACTTGCGAGCAATCACAATTGCAACAGCATGGATCCTGCTCTGATCTCCACTGTCACCTTCAGCATTCTAAATACATCTCGGCTGGTTGCTACATACGCAATGAGCTCCGAATCAGACGAAGACGCTGAGGAGCAGGGGTTGATCAATGCCTTGCAGAGCAACAGCACCACATTGCTCAGCTCCTTCACTGATCATCTGCACATGGTGCAATGCCGTTTCTGGTCGTGATAGATGAGCACCGAGTGGTGGGATCGCATTGTTATACAGCTGTGGGATGACGAGCAGTGGGTACAGAACTTTCGAATGCCGAAAGCAACCTTTTTGGAACTGTGTTCAGAGTTGGCCACTGCCCTGCGACGTAAAGACACCAACATGAGGTCTGCCCCAACCATGGAAAAGCATGTTGCGATTGCTGTCTGGAAGATGGCGACTCCTGACTGCTACCAGTCGGTTGCAAACCAGTTTGGAGTCAGGAGGTCCACCATCGGATTAGCCCTCTCACAAGTGTTCCGAGCCATCAATCGCATTCTGCTACGGAGGACGGTGACATTGGGCAATGTTCGTGAGATTGTGGACGGCTTTGCTGCCATGGTATTCCCTAACTGCGGGGGAGCAATAGACGGCACACATATCCCGATTTTGGCACCAGACCACCTCGTGACTGAGTACATCACCAAGAAGGGCTACTTCTCCATGGTGCTGCAAGCACTTGTGGATCACAAGGGGCGTTTTACGGACATCAGTGCTGGGTGGTCGGGAAAGATGCACGATGCCCGCATTTTCAGGAACACTGGTCTGTACTGGAAGCTGTAAGGGGGTACCTTCTTCCCAGATCAAAAAATTACTGTGGGGGATGTGGAGATGCCCATAGTCATCCTCGGAGACCCAGCATACCCACTGATGCCATGGCTCATGAAGCCGTACACCGGGAACCTAGATCGCAGCAAGGAGCGGTTCAATTACAGATTGAGCCGCTGCAGAATGACTGTAGAGTGTGCCTTCAGCCATTTAAAAGGGTGCTGGCGCTGTTTGCATGGGAGGCTGGACTTAGACGAGGACAACATCCCTGCTGTAATTGCGGAGTGCTGTATCCTTCATAACATTTGTGAAAATAGGGGAGAAAAGTTTTCCCCGGGGTTGGGCTATGGAGGCACAGTGCCTCGAAGCAGCATCTGAACAGCCAGCCACTAGGAGTATTAGGGGGGCCCAACGAGGAGCTGCTTGGATAAGGGAGGCACTCAGGGAGCATTTCAATGATGCCCTCCCATAGTTCACTTCAAGGACGCATCAAGTGCACCTTATGAGATTTTCACTGTGTACAAATAAAGCCACTCTTCAAAGTTCTTGTTACTGTTTTTATTAAAAGATGAAAGGCAGGGGTTGGTGGGAGATGTTACAGGTGGGTGTAGCTGCGGGTCTCTAAAAAGTAGCTCTGTGAGGGACTGGATGTTGCAGTATACCAGGGGAATGGGTGGCCTTCAAAGAAATGCTTTGAAGGACTACGGGGTGTGGGAGACAGACACGGCTGAACTGTCTGGAGTGGAGCCCGTACATTAATCTCCTGGGTCTGCAAAGGAATCATGCTGTTGAGCATTTCTGTTTGCTCCTTCATGACGCTTATCAGTTCATCCCTGTGTTTCTGCCTCCTCTGTTGGGATTCCTCTCTCCAGGCTCGATTCTCCCTCGCGGATGCCTCTGTTGTTTTAATCAGCTCCTGAAACATATCCCCCCTGTTTCTTCGAGCACGCCGCCGAATGTTTCTCATGCAGTCAGTTGGGGTAGACACCGGCCTTGTGAATCTAATTACAAAAAAAATAATAAAGCTATTGTTAACACATAGCATAGATAACCAATGTAACCTTCCAGTAGCACATTCCACTGGAAGTTACAGGGCAGTCAACATCCTATGCTTCACTGAAGCGGACAAGATACATCCTAATAGAAACATTACTGTGGGCTAACATTCTGCACAGGGCACACAGATGGAACCCGATATCTCTCTCCTCAGAGTGCCCCTGCCAGCTAGAATACATATCCTACATGCCACCAGATGCAAGCCAGGACCGTATGCTGCCGGATTGTGTGCTGCCATGGTTCCCAGTGCTGTGCAGCTGGCGAGGCCGAGTATCCTTATACGGGAGCGTAGACACATACATTCTCCCATCTAACCTGAGCAGGAGGCTCTGGAGGTACATCGAGGAAACCTTTAGTGACCTAAATGCAGATGATTTTTTGACAATCACTGCTTGTGTTGATGCACTTCTAATGAATGCATAGTAAAGAGCGTGCACAGCGGGGACCGAGACAGCAAGCACCCCCGTCCCGGACAATGATATTTTAGCAGAAGCCACAGCTGCGTGAAGGAGAAACTTACCCAAACCCCCCTCTGCCGCCTCAGAGGACACACTGCAATTCATGTCTTGGGTGGACGTCTCAGCGGGGGTGCAGAAGAGCTCCTGGCTATATGCTGTTGCGCTCTCCTCCAGGTCATCCTCCATCTCCTCCTCCTCATCGATCACGTCCTCATCCTGCTCGGCTCTGGCATTCAGTGGATGAGGGGGGGCCGATGTGTCCACAGGACTCTTTGCAGTGGTTATGGGGTCCCCACTGAGGATGGCTTCGATCTCCTTGTAGTACCTGCATGTAGCAGGCGCTGATCCCGAACAGCCGTTTGCCTCCTTCGCTTGGTGATAGGTTATTCTTGGCTCCTTCACCTTCAATCTGCACTGCACAGTGTCTCTATCATAACTTTTCTCTGACATGGCCCAAGAAATTATGCCATATGTATCGTAATTTCTCCTGCTGCCGCATAGCTGCGCCTGCACAGCAGACTCTCCTCGGATGCTGATCAGGTCCAGCACCTTTGCCATGCTCCAAATGGGTGCGTGTCTTCCATGATGGGCCGCCATTACTAGTGAAGATCATAGTTGCACTCCACTCCATGAGGAAGAGAACATGAAGTGACAACAGAGGAGAAATTCGAAAATCCCGGGAATCGAAACAGGGCGGGGACTGTTTCATCACGGCCACAGAGAGCGGGTGGGGGGAAGACCAGAGAGGACGACTTTGGAATGCTGGGACACTTCTAGAGGCCAATCATTGCGCGGTAAGCATACACACGAGTCGAAAGGCACAACAGTTGTTCCGCGTTAACTGCTACCACCATCGTCGAAGTGGTTTTTCTATTGCGCTACAATAGGGCTGTTGACGCGCAGCAGCCCTAGTGCATGTGTGTATGCTGTTGTTGTTATCACGCAGTAATGGCTGTTAATGCGCGATAAAGTGATCGTGTGTACATGGCCTCTGTCAGGTCTTTTCTGTTACAGCTTAAATACTTTTCCTGCCAATAAATTGTGGCATGAAACTCAAGTTAACAGGTAGTCATACCACACCCACCCAAGGACAAGGATGCTGTGAACACTCAGTAAGGCAGTGGCCAGCTGCCTATTAAAACATTCTGGCTTAGATGGGAACAATACATTTCTGCCTATCCGTAAGGACTCTCCTCTCCATCCCTTCCTCCCACCCCACCCTAAATGTAGTCATAGGGCCTTTAATGTAATTAAAGTGTCTCTGCATCGGTCATTATCACCTCTGTCCTCTCTGGGTGGAACAAGTCTGTACTTGTAAGTAAATAGGTAAAGAATTCCAAGTGGATTGTGTAACTAATAAAGAAGCATATATATTTGACCACTGTAACACCAACAATTTGAAGCTGTTCTGTCCATCTTCTTGGTATCATGAATAAACCTTTTCAGTATTATCTATGTTGCCTGATTCTTGGGGAAAAAATCTTTCTGGCTTATCATCTTACAGGTGCCAAACACAGCTGGGCTATCATGTGAATTCTGTTGGTAAAAAGAAGGAGGGGGGGGCAAGGCCTGCAGATCAAAGAGCAATCTAGGAGTAGTGAAGCTGCATAGTGCCATACAAAAAGGTGTGCAGGTAATGAAGCCTGTCCTTAAAGGGATGCACTGGAGATGGACTTATAAAAAAGCTCACCATACAATCATGGCAGCTGCCTTTCAGCATAACTAAGACAAGGTGGGTGTAACCAATTGGTCAGACCGAATGGTCGAAGTGAGAGTTCAGCCTACAGGTTAGAACTGGGTCAAAGGTGGGCAGGGTCCAGGAAATGAGCAGAACGTTGGTACCAGAGGGACAGAAGCCAGAAACCAGAGCTGCAGGGTAAACTAGAATTGTAAGCTTGAGGCAGAGCCAGGAATCAGTACCAGAAAAGCAGAAGCAGAATGCTAGAACTGGAGGGTCACCCAGAGTCAGAAGCCAGAGGCATAGCCAGGGCCTAAAATCAGAGAGATGAAGCTGGAAGGGAGCAACACGTGGGAGCAGGCTGGAGCCAGGGCTAGAACTAGTGCAAGTGCAGCTGCGGGTGTGGTACATGTTAAGCAGCTGCTAATCTGCTGTGGGGGCCAGGCTTAATAAACAGGGCTGCTAAATCAATAGCCAGTCTGTGGGTTCCAAAGCTGTGCAGCTTGGTTCACTCTTTGCACAGCAGCAAAATTAGTTAGGGATCAGGCCAGCAGCTGGTCCTAGCTCATGTGGTCCCTGACAATGTAATATCTTTGGCCTGCACGGTTACAGCAAGACTGCTTTCAGCATAACTCGAAGTCAACACCCTTGGCAGTAAATGTGCGGGTATGTTAGCTTAGCAGATCTTATGAACCCACGAGTAGCTGTACAATCTAGTCATCTGGAATCGCCATAAAGGCTTAGAAATTCGATTACGCTGTGTATACTCTAATCGAATAGACAGTAACTGTGTGTCAACCTGGTATATTGGCTTCTACACAAAACTGATATATGAGGCAAATGGTGTACGCAGCCAAAGTGCACTTATTAAAAATTGCTCCATGTGGTCTGCACACACAGTCTCCTAATATATACTCTCTCATCGAGGCATGAGAAAAATTGGGAAGAAGAATATGACATGACTCCAAAATTCCATGTACATCAGATATTTTGTAATGATTTTTTTTTTTACAAGGCAGCGCATAAACAAACTAACCATGTGACAGATAAGAGGTGATTCTAAAGCTGTTAGCTTAACTGCCAAGGGAGCCTGCCAACATGCCAGATGTCACTAGGAACATTTCTGTCACCACTTAGCTTTCGGGTCCTGTGGTTGCCCTGAGACAAGAGAAGAAATAGGGTGATACATCTCACCGCTGTAGGACAGTAGCCATTCTATCACTCTTCTGTGTTACTGCTGCCATTTAGGGCAAATGTTTATATATAGTGAGATGAGGGGTTTCAAGATGAAAGAGAGGGAAAAAATGCCATTACATAATGTATAATGAAAAGTCTTCCTAATTATTAAAACGTTTTACACTAAATTGTTAGGCTTGTAACAAACCTAGCGTAGCAGGCTTTTTTGGTCCAGACTTTGTAGTTTGGATGTGTTTGGCTGTTAGAAGGGTCATCCATACAGATGAGATGCACTTCAGAGTTTCTATTATTAGGGAGAGTTCACATCTGAAGCTTGTGCTCAGGCCCATATCTGGCAACACATCAGCTATGTTTGCCTTCATCTTTGCTGTGATTAACACCCATCACTTATATATTATTGATACATGTTAACTCAAACATTTTTCTTTTCAGAAAGGAAGTGTTTGCAGTTTCCTGTCTTACTTCAGTTAGCTAGCACCTCCTGAGAGAAAAGGTTAAGGAAGTAGAAGTAAGGACTACTGCATGCTACAGAGCAGGGAGGGTGCTGAGGTGCAGATATATAGTAAGATAATGCTCCAAGTGGTAGTGCAGAAAAATTCTGATTTGTCTCTATTTTTAGACACTTTGTATGACCTATATCTTTAGTATGCTGTTACTATGCATGAGAGAGAGACTGAAATGCTCTGTTCATCCACATGGCAGTTCACATCTGTGCAAAGGGCCGGAAAAAGGCCTGCACACTTCTCAAATCCCACTTGAGTTCTTAAGCGAGGGTTTAATTGTAATTGGGGTATAGGCTTTGTGTTGGTCTTTTGTACGGGGCTGATTTGTCACTACCACTGAACAGCACTGTGTGGTCTTCCCAGCACCAGTTTGCCTCATACCTGCCCTTAAGTGACCACCTATAGGGCTACCAGAATATTTCTATATCACTGGCTCTTCAGTCCTCTCCTTGGCTCCTCAGACCACCCAGGAGGGTGCAAACTGTATTTCTGATGCCTGTGCAATGGAAAGTAGGCTGAAACCAGCAATTTAGTTAATGTAGGCCACTAAAATAGCTTCATAGGATGATGACTTGCTCTGCCAACCAGGCTGAGATGGCCTCAAATTGTCAAACCAAATCAGCACCGAACACACTGCTGATCGCCAGAGCCAGCCAGTCCGCTGGTCCTGCTGCATATATTATATTGTACAAGTCCTTCTGGACTTTTTAAAAAATAAAGTAGGCGTATTTATAATACCTTGTATGAAAATTATATCTGGCTAACTGTGAGGGACACGTCAAAAACAAAACAACCCCGTGCCCCCAAAAGAAAACCAAAACTAAATGCAGTGTTTCCTATCGCCTTGGTTACGATGGGGGAATTCACTCCTATGGGCAATCTGAGACTGAGAAATTTGCAGTTGTCTGTCAGATTCTGCTTCCCCAACCCATTTCCTGCTGCTGTAGCTTTACCTCTCTGATGATGGTGACCGCCTCTCTCCCTTCTGCCATCAAAATAAGGGAGGATTAGGTTTCAAAGGCACTGGATGCATAGTGGGAGGAAAAAGAAGATTCTCGGATTTGGCATCAGCTGCTGCTACTATCATTTCAGTATCTGTCCTCTGCTTCTATGGTTATCAGTACTGCGGTTATCAGGCTTTGCAGCAGTGGCATCTGAAACTATTTTCTCCCTGTTTCCTTTACCCTGAAGAAAACATGTTTGGAAATGTATTTGGTACTGAGCTGTCTTTCCCCAATCTGCTTAATGTGAATGGGACTATTTATGTTTTCAGACACTAATGAATGTGAGGAAAGGCATCATACTCTGGCCCTTGAGCTATAATTACAATAACCCAAACCTGAATTAGAATATCCATTCAAGTTTAAAAGGAATAATACCAATAGCTATGTGAATTAAAACTGAACGCCACACAACAGGATTTTGCATTTTTTTAAAAATTCATTTAAATTCCAGATTTTTTAAATAAGATTGTACAAAATTATGATTATTGGCAGTTTTGCTTTATTTTATAATCTGATATGTCAGTTTCTTACTTGGAGAAAGGGAATATGAATATATGATCGCCATATTTGGAGTCGGGAAGGAATTTTCCCCCAGGGCAGATTGGCTTGGGCACTGGGAGTTTTTTGCCTTCCTCTGTAGCATTGGGCATGGCTCACTTGCTGGTTGATTCTCTGTATTTTAAAGTCTTTAAATCATGATTTGAAGACTTTAATAACTCAGTCATAGGCTAGAGATTCATTACAGGAGTGGGTGAGTGAGGTTTTGTGGCCTGCATTGTGCGGGAGGTCAGACTAGATGATCATATTGGTCCCTTCTGACCTTAGAGTCTAGGGCTATGTCTACACTTGCTAAAATTAGTTCCAATTAGTTAGTTCGAACTAACTAATTGGAACTAATTTTAGTTAGTTCGAATTACCTTAATTCGAACTAGCATGACCGCATTGGAAAAGTTAGTTCGAACTAAGTTAGTTCGAATTAGCGATCCCCATTCACTTCAATGGCCGGATAGTTCGAATTAAGCAATTAATTCGAACTAACATGGCCACATTGGTTAATTCAAACTAGTTAGTTCGAATAGGGTATTCTAACTTATTAGTTCAAATTAAGGAAGCCCTTAATTCGAACAAACTAAAGCCTAGTGTAGCCACGGCTTTAGTTAGTTCAAATTAAGGAGGCTTAATTCGAACTAACTTGCCAGTGCAGACATAGCCTATGAGTCTATGAGAAAAATGGGGCGTGAGGGGATAAAAATAAACAAGACACTTATTTTTTTTTACACTAATTAACCCTTTTTTTGTTTCTTGACTTCTCCAGTTCCAAGAATTCAGCAAGAATTGATGGTATAAATTGTCAATACTCTATTGAGTGTGTGTTAATGTTCATAGGAATATTTCTAGCCCTGCTACATACCCATCCAAATGTCTTTAGCATACTAGCCTATTCTAGAGAGATCGCTTTATTGAGGGTTACTAAAATGAACGTAAGAGCGCTGCATGTTAAATTCTTATTTCAAAAGGTTTCTTCTCTCTCTTTTTTTTCCTTCTTCTCAGACCTGCCACTTTTCTCTCTGGTTGTATTATGAAAAGCTGCACTTTATAGTACCACTATTGTCAACTGAAAATAGAAAAAGCTTTGGTACAAGGCAGTAGCTAATTCACTATTCTTCAGGGACTGATATTCATCTGCCCTTCAATAAAAGCTAATGGTTAAATAGACCCAATGCACTCAGCTAATCTAGGAAGAAGTCAATGCTTGGGGGGTTGGGATTCAATCCAATTCCACAAAGAAGTGCTGTTACTGTAGACAAAAACATACTTTAATTTACCTTTAAAATATGACAAAGTTACAAAACAGTCTCAAATAGTGTGGTTTCTTGGTTTGTTTGTTTTTTTAAAGGAAGAAGTACTTATCCGCAGACTGGGTCATAGGCAGTCAGGCCTAGTGGTCAGAATTCCAGAGCCAACAGTTGAGACAGAGTTGGAGTCAGGAATCAGAGCTGAGGATCACGTCGGAAGTCAGAGTCTTAATGCCAGAACCAAGGGTTGAGGAACAGGCAGAATCAGGACCGAGGGTTGGAACCGACTTACCAGGAATCAGGAAGGGTAAGAACAGGGCTAGTTCTGAGGAAGGCTGGAACAATGTGGGAACAAAACTGGGTTCAGGGAAGGATCTGGGTTGGAGCAGCAGAGAAGTAAAGAACGAAGAGAGCTTGGAGTGATAAGCACAGAGAAGCAGAGTCCACCAGCATGTGTATTAAGCAGCCAAGTCATGGCTGCTGCAAAGTTCAAGCACCAGCTTGTCGGCTTCCGAAGCCAGTTAGGCAGGGCAGTCCATCAGCAGCCCTATCTGGCTCTTTAGGGCCTCAGAAATGCTAAGCAGGGGCAGCTGAGGGCCTTACTTCTGAACGGGTCCTGGAATATCCATTTAGTTGCCTCTGCAAAAATAGTTTTATTGTTTTTTTAAACACCTAGCTCTGTGTTGTATTTATTTTCTTTGAAAGCATTTGAAATGTTTAAGCACTAGTTTGGGGGAGTTTTTGTATTGGCTTTTTTGTCTAATAATCCCCTGAGAATTCTAACATGAAAGGCAATTTTTGCTAAGCACTCTGCGGGAAGGAAAAGGAGAAGAACAGGTTCCTCCTGATCTGAGCATCATTTTGGTTACAGGTACTGCTATGCAGTGCATGTGAAACCGCCCCAAGAAGGGAAGAAGTCATTTGAGAAACTAGCAGCAAAATCATCAAACAAAAACATCCACAGCCAAAATATTGGCCTTCATAAATACAGAAGAGGCATTTACAAGCAAGGTTATCACATGAAGTAAAATATGCAGGAAATCATGTGGCATCCGGGTAGGTGACCAGATGTCCTGATTTTATAGGGACAGTCCAGATATTCATGGCTTTGTCTTCTATAGGCATCTGTTACCCCCATTCCTGTTCCTGATTTTTCACATTTGCTATCTGGTCACACTACTTCCAGGTAGTTGTATGAGTGTTTGTGTGTTTCGGTTGGTCCTTCAACAGATGAAGTGAAAATGTTTAGAAAATGTTGCCCAAGACACACATTATCCCCTAATCTATTTGCAGTTAAAAGTTCAAGGCTACATTTCACTCATATTGGGATTAAAGAGTTGAACTTATCTCTGTTTTCATTCCATTCAGGTTTGGGTTTGGTTGCATTCAGAGTGTTCAAGTTCACTCAAGCCACCATAAAAGAAAAATGGCTGATTTACATCAACTTTCAATCATAATTGGAAGTTAATCCAAAGAAGAAAGTTGAAATTTAAAATGGAAACTATTTTGATTTTGGACCATTTCTTTATTTTTTTAACTTTGCATACGTTTTCTAGCGTGTTTGCATTGTCCAATAAGCACAATTATCTTATATGAACAATTTGTTTGAGCGAACTAAAATAACATCTTCTAGTATTTGCTCTGTCGTGTTGGACTTTTGCCACAAAAGAATACATTTGACTTTGGGACCTACCTCCAGTGGGGCAATTAGAGGGAGTGAGCTGAGATTCGGGTGATGGGTGGAAGGAGACCAGTCTAAAAGGGAGAAGGGTTGGGGATCCATTACCTTTTTAGATGATCTTGAAGAGTTAATATAAGGAGGGTGAGGAATGTGAAAGCGTTCATCAATTTTTGGGGCTCCCTGCTTCTTCATGTGACATGTAAGCAGTTACTAACCATCTCCTCTCCCTCCTTACTCTTGTAGGCTGCCTTCTTTGATTCTCATCTCATTACATGGGGAAGGTATTTTGTGGAACAATGTCAGGCCTATTTGTTATTTTGTTGTTTTATAATGAAAATTGGTCACAGTACTATTTTTTTTTAATTGAACTTTAAAAATGCTGAATCTTTATTTGAACTAGTGACCCAAATTGTTTTAGGTTCCATTCTGGTTCAATAGGAAGGACAAAATTATGATTCAGGTTCAGTTCTCGTTCAAGTGAAAATACCATTTTAAATTAGGTCCTGATTCTTGTTTAACTCCCTGATTGGGACAGCTAAGAGTCAGATAGACGTGGCCTTGACTCACCATTGCAATCAAAGGAACATACAACAGTGAGCAACTATTACAACAATAGACAATGGCAGTGCATCTACACGGGCACGAAGCTGCTAGTATGGACAGGATTTAGGCAGTTTGTTGTTGTGTACTGAAAATCTACGCTGAGCAAATTTCAGTTACATAGTGGTGATAGCACAGATAGGGCTCAGGTGTTATCACTTATTACTGTTGCTGGTAATACGATACGAGTAATACTTTTTCTACGGTATACCCTATTGTACATATCCTAATGCTTGTGTTACCATTCGAAATCTAAAACCTAAGGAAGGAATTGAACCCATGACCTCAATAAAGGAGACTACCATGATGGAGAATACTGTAGCTATGATGCCATTGGTGTCTTATCCTTTAATTTTAAAGCTGCCTCATCTATTTCTTTTTAATTGCACATGAGGTTCCAATTAGTTGTTTATTAAATTAGAATATTTTATTCTGCTATAGCATCATCAATTATTGTTGTTACAATGACTTCTAGCAAGAGGTTCTGCCACACACAGTAGGGTAGCATACAGCAAGTACATTGGTTCTTAGATCTGCTAAAATTACTCCTCTTTTAGTTTATATAAGAAGGGAATTTTACAAGTTGCTCCATGAAAGATCTTCAGCTGCTGTTGGCTATCACTTAGAACATCAATGACTCCTTCAAATTGGTTTGTGAGTGACAAAATTGTTTAAGGACTGATCACTGAGGGCAATGATAGATTTAAATCATACCTTAAAACAGTTTATGCATGTGTGGTATTTCATTTCCCACGGTGCTGTTTTTGCTAAATTAAAATGACCTTGGAGAACTAAAATATTTTCTGAATATGATGATTCAGAATCAATTGTACTGAAGGATGATAAGTGGAAGGACCTGGCCCATTCAAATCTGTGGTTTTTCACTGATGAAAACCTCTGGCAAACATACTGTTGAATATAGATGAGACATTTAATATTAGATAATGGGATCACAGCCATCCTGAAAAACAGAAAGAACCAAGAGTGCAAACTAGTTGATATATGTGAGGAGGGACATGGAGTTTGAAAAAAAACCTCCATAAATTCACATCGTTTCCTTTTGCCTCTTCTGCTTTTGTAGAAACTACTGATTTTGCTTTTTAAATGTCATCCATATTTATCAGACTGCATGGTTCTTGACATTTAGGATGTTTTTTTTCATCAAACTGTTACTGAAGTTTTGACAAAGGGCACTAATTATCAAGGGACTGGAGGGTTTGGGTTTTTTTCTTTGTTTGTTTTGGTCTGGTTTTTTTTATTTGGTTTGGTTGGTTGTTTTAAGGACCAGCAGGCTATGGAGAAAGTGTGAATTATTAAGCATTTCTAATGCTCTCAAAGCAGTGTCTTTTCCCCTTACTGCTACAAGGTAGCTTTAATTATGAATTAAAACACTGAGTGAAGCTTGCACATAGTGGGAGTTGGGTAGCAATAGATGACAAATGACAGACAACTCAATAGGCTAGTTACTTGGATCTTAAAATGTAACACTTTTCTGGTAGTGCTTCCTGAAATAATAATTGTGATCAACTTTACTGAACAAAAAAGAACTGACTGAAAATGCTGATTACTTATTGGTGATGATTTCTTTTCCTTAGGGAATGGCCACTTTGTTACTATATAACCCACAACAAGAATTGCACCTAGAGCACAAGAAACCATATGAGGGAAGGGCTTAAACAGAGTGATAAAAAATGTCCACGGGGAAATGAGGCTGGATTTTTTTCTATATATATATATTGAGCTCCGATGTGGTGTTTGTCACTTAGTAAAGACATGCTGAACTCTGAACAGCCAGATAGGGAACATTTGTATTAATCCTTTCCATGCTCATCCAAATGAAGGCTAATGTAAGAGTACGGTTATATATTTGCATTTTATTATTCATCCATCCTCAGTTGCCTAGCAATGGCACAACACGGAAGCAAGAAAATTATGTAGTGTGGAATAAATTTTTATTTGTATCTATCTTGCCTCCACATAGTAGTTCTTTTCCACTGTGATCCTGTGTGTCATCACCTAGAGCTGGTGTGATTTCCTTGACTGCTCATGTATAGGCCCTTTTGGCTTGAAGTAGGAGTTTTGTCTAAGTGTGACAGGATGCTGGCTGGGAAACCTAAGGCTAAGTCAACCCTCTGCCACTGGAACCCTAATTAACAGGGGAGTGAAGCTGCCTGAGTGAACCTGCAGGGAATGGGCCAATAGGGAGCAGGTGCTATGTTCTTTAGGCCCTATAAAGACTGACAGAAGAAGGAAGGAAGGGGGATAACCAGCCTGAGAGGGAAAGGCTACATGTAGAGGTGAGCTACCCTAAACTACTGGCTGGAGTTGCATGATCCCTGAGCTTAGACTGTGTATGTAAATAGATGGGTGGATCACAGCCTGGGAATAAAAAGCACTGATGGTAGCATCTGCATCTGTGTGTGGTTTGTGGGAGAAAGTCCAGAAGAGCAAGGGACAAGCACAGACCTGATGCACCAAGTAAGAAATGTAGTATCAAGCCCATTATCAAATCAGAGTTAATTTAGTTACTGTGTCAAAGGTTACTTTGAATATGTACTCCATGGTTTTCTTTGTGCCAATCATGACTCTGAGGTCAGGTTATCAGAATCAATTTGATAAGGACACAAGGTAAACAGCATTTCTGTATCTTCTATAACTTCTATTGCAGGGATTCTTTAATTTTATTAGATATAAACTGATGCATTGTCCTACTTTAATGACAGATGATCATCCAATCATGGTTTCTGCAGTGAAAGTATGAACTTAAAGCCTTTCTTTGCTGCATATGTGGCCTGTTGAGATGCTAGTCACAAGTGGGCACCTGTACTAAAGGAAAAGAAATCTAGACTTAAGTACTTATTATAAAGTTCCACATTTCTCCTAAGGGCAAGCCAATCTAATCTTTGTTCATTTTGACCACCTATGTAGGTTTCTTTAATGATTCTTCTTTTTATGATTTTATTAAGATGGACATCTGCTTGCATGCGTTGAAGCCACTAAGAGACAATAGATAGCAATGTCCCTTGTGAAGAATGCACCAGAGATCCCACATTATTTTTGCATCAATCATAACATTATTTTATGCTCTTGTTCTTATCTCTGAGAAATAATTTTGCCATTAGTGAAAAATCTTTTCCAGGTTACTGAAAAAGTAAGAGTTTTTTAGCCATAGTGTCCTTAATAAAGTTATTCCCCCTGAGAGAATTTCATACTTACAAGGTTTGCTTCCCATGATTCTATGCAGAAGATTCAGAAGTTGAGCCCCTATACACTTCACCACCACCACCCCAATATAATTGGCAGTAGTTTAATCTATATAACCTCTGGGTTTTAGGGGATCAAGGTGAAGGCTTTATGTTGCCTTCTAATAAATAACATTTCTAATACAAACATTATCCCTTACATTTTCCTACCTTGGAACTCCAGCTCTGAGATGGCATCAGAGCACTGGCATGTCTGCATAATCTTAATCAGAAAATTCTACAATAGAGTGGGAGGTAATGGAACAAAGAACAGTGTATCTGCCTGGCCCCACCTCTTTCCTATCCACATGTCCCAAATCTTCCAGAGAACCAAAACAGGGATTTCCATAGAAGGGAACAATATAACAGAGGTGGTACTCTCCCTTAGCCTAGGCACAGAAGTAGACAGGAGGATTTGGTCCTTTGTTCTTCAGAGATAGGAATTCAGCAAAATTTTCTATCAGTCAGAGAACTGAGAAAAAGGATTCTGATGTCAAGAATCATGATTAAGGTTAAGATTAATCATCATTAAGATTAAGATTGTCATGGGTATTTTTAGTAAAAGTGAGGGATAGATTGTGGGCAGTAAAACAAAATATGGAAGCCATGACTTGTCCCTGATTTTTACTAAAAATATCCTATGAGATGGGTGGAAAACAGACATGCACGGGCTTGCAACTCCCTCAATCTGTTGCTTCACCAGGCTGGTCACCAGGCAATTGCTCTGTGGCCCCAAGGCTTGCCAGTGACAAACCAACTCTGTGGCCCTACCTTTTGAGGATATAGGCCTAAGTGACTTGCTCAAGTTTACAAAGGGTGTCTACAGAAGACCAGGGAATGAATTATGATCTTTTGAGTCCTTGGCTTGTACCCCAACCACTAAACCACCCTTTCTTACTTGGACATTTGTATTGTAAATGCTGAAATTCACACATCCATTGTCCCAGAACTATCCATGGAACAGAAACTGCAGTGTGCATTTTACACCAACACAATCATTCCATCCTATCTTCACTCTGCATCCTTGAGATATCTATTTGGTACAGCAGGTAACAATTTTAACAGTTGTTTTGGGGTGTCTACCCCACACAAGACTGGAAAGGGTTCAGATGTCCAGGTGGGTGAATTAACTTCAAAGGCTGCACCTGGAGGAGGAGCGAAGGAGCGTGGAATCGACTGGAAGCTGGCTCAGCCGGACAGGAACAGGAGGTGCCTGTATAAAGCCCAAGAGCAAATAACAGAAGATGCTGCAGGGAACTAGATTGCAGTCATTCCCTGGAAGCAAGGAGGTGCATTAAGGGCTAAAGGCTAATCCACACTTACTCCCTGAAAGGAGGGAGTTGAGAGGCTGGCAAATCCAGAGAGGGGGAAGCCAGGAAGATAGGGAGAAGGCTCAAGGAAAAGGAGCAAGGTATGATAGTGGTTGCTGATCAGAGGGCTTCTGAGCTGCGACCAGGAATAGATGGTGGCCCTGGTTCACCTACCAGCCACTGGGCATGGTGGCACAGGCCAGGCAGAGGGCGGCAGACTGCCTGGGATAATTTGTCTGAGAAAGACTTTTTGCTACATTACCTGTGCCTTGTCCCTGGAAGGGGAAAACACATAGTGACTCAGCCTGACAACTATATCATGGAAAAAGAGGCTGCAGTTCCTGGAGCAAGAGGGACCATGGCATGAGATAGGAGGGGTAAGACGCCATCAGAGGATGATGCAATGCCTGGCAGAGCTAATCTCCTGGATGGCCAGAAGGAGTTGCCACTAACAATGAGTGGACTCCCATCACACATATATAAACCTGTTTTGTCCATTTTTAATCATGATGCAAGTGAATAAGGTACATTTAAAAAGCTGAAGTTTTTATGCCAAATGGCTGGGAAAAGGTCCATGTTAATTGTTCATATGTACAAAGTGATTTTAAAATAAATGTAGAAATTCTGGAGTTGCATTTTAAAAGTTTATTTAGTCTGTTCAATCAGTAGTTTCAAGCGATGAGGCTTTTGGTTTGTGTTGGGACAATGCATGGTAAAACTCCATGGCACAGCAAACACTGAAACAAGAAACTTTGATGTAGAGATTGCCAACAGCACACAGTAAATCAATGCTTAAAATATAATAGTACAGCAGGTGTGCACATATAAATAGTCCTATTTTAAATATAGCTGCCCAGATGTAGGCCTAGGGGGACACAAACTGGTGTTTACACTGACTGAGTCTGCAGAGACCAACAACCAGAGTGTCAGAGATGAGACCCAATGATGGTTATCAAGAGTCAGCAGAAACCCACACGGAACTCCAAGCCTTAGAGCCAAGAGAGGAGCCTGTCCCTCAGGGGGTTGAAAGCGGACCTCTTTTTGTTTTAGCTGGCCAGCCTTCTTAGTACTGCAGCATTCATCTCCAGACTCATCCACAGTTTGTCCACTGCCTGAGAAGGTGTGGGGAGGTAGTTGGGGAGAAGGGAGGGATGTGGAAAAAATTGTGTGTTGGGAAATGGGGACTCTGTTGATTTATTACCATATAGTACCTTGTAGTTAGCCTTCCTTTTCCCCACATCCTATTTGCCTGTTCCTAATAAAGTCCCTCTTTAATATATTCTTGTTTTGGGGTGGGTCATTTCTTTGCTGGGGTTTGTGTTTATGTACTTTAGTTTCTTGTGTGCTGGGTTTTATACGGCTTGCCATCTGTGGTAACATTATTCATTTTCTTATAGAACAGCACCAGTGAGAAGGGACCAGATGTCACCAAAAAAAAAAAAAAAAATCTTCGACCCAAGTAATGTGGGGAGAGGAGAAGCTACACTAAGTAGCAAACGCCAGGAAGAAGGCTTGAGCCATGTTGTAGAATTTTGGTTCCTCCTGTAGTACCAAAATCAGGCACATGTATCTCAGGGTTGGAGAACGACTAAGTGAGTCACCACAAATCAGTGGCCACATCCGAAAATGTAGGCAATATCCTTTCTATTCCTCAGTTTTCCTATCTGTACAACAGAGACCACAATACCTATCTTGTATGATTGCTGTAATGCTTTATTCATGTTTATAGTATACTCAGTCAACAGGCACTATACAAATACAAAATGTTTTTTTATTAAAAGCCATTCCATGGCCTTCTCCTATTTTATTTATTCCTTTTTGACCTTTAAATTTGGTGAATCCTGAACTTCTTCCCATTCCTAAATATCATCTGAAGTCATATGATTATAGACTCTTCAGTCTCTTTGCTCGCTAGCTTTACTTACCATTGCTGATTGAAGTAAATGCACCACCTGCTGATGCTTTTGAGAGGTAAAGGTTATATTTTTCTCTTAAATATGTTTTAAATCATTCTTTTAGGAAATATCCATGCTTTGATATTAGCAGTACTTGGCTTCAGTGCATTAGATGAGTGGATTTGGAAACTGTCACTCCAGGGACTGTGTGTGTTCCGGTAGTGCATAAGAATTGAATAGTATTCCTTTAAATTGTTTGTGGAGCCTTCTTCTTCTTCTTCTTCCTGCCTTCTATTGCAGTTGCCATCAGAATCCCACCAGATGGGCAGTGTACATAAGTAGGTATGCCTTGTATATAGCTAGTAAACATGTTTATTTGGAACTTAGCTGCGTCCCCTGCTTCTTGTCTAGAAAGCAAGCATTCAAGAGTTCCCAAACTGGAAAATATTCTTATTTTGGAAAAAGTAAATCTCTGAGCCAATGAAATATGTGTGACGGGCTGGGACTCAGGCAGATATGACTCCTATTAACAGCAGCACCCTGTTAAGATTCCAGAATAATCTGTTGCTTGAAGATAAACCCTTAGTTATCTGGCAATGCAGAGGTTCAGTTATCTGTCAAAAGAAGGGTTAAATTTAAGCCTGCCTCAGTTCTAGAAAAAGTAAAGTAATGTGTGGGAGGGAAGTGAGGGAGACCATGCATTTTCTGGTGTAAGTAAAATAACATAAAGGGCTGTGACATCAGAGGACCATTTTAGTAAAGTCAGACAGAGTAGCATAACCATTTCTAACAGATAAATACTGCAAAGGCATGGACTCCATGTATAGACATAGACAAGGAATGCTTAGATCTTTAATGGTCTGTAAAACCATATTAGCTTACTTTAAAAAGGTATATGAAGGATTTAGGCTTGTAAATTCTCTCCATAAAATTTTGACATGACTATTTTCCTGGTAAAGCTTTCTGACTGCCACCTGGAAAGGATGTCATTTCTAAGGAGGAAACAGATGGATCTCATTACTCCATTGTCCAGCTTCAGGAAAACACAGTGAAACTGCTAATGAAGAGATTCTTTATGGTAAATGAACGAGGAGTCCTGTGGCACTTTTAAAGACTAACAAATTTATTTATTGCATGAGGTTTCGTGGGAGAAAATCCCACTTTGTCAGATGCTTTGAAGATGGGGAACTTACAGAGTGGGGGGAAATTAAATGCAGGGAAATGTATGACACAGGATCAGGTCAGGCTATAACAGCAAATCAAAATAGGTGTTGGGATTTAAACACTGGGGAACAGCATATAGAGGAAGGTGAGGACAAATCACCTGTTGTAATGAGAGAAAAACCCTGAGGCAACGGAGTCATATTTCCATATGAATTCCAGTTCTGCAGTTCCTCTTTGAAGCTGTGATTTGTCATTCCTTTTTTTTTTTTTTTGAGCACAGCTACTACCAAGTCATCAATGGAGTGAGCAGGGAGATTGAAGTGTTCCCTATTGGTTTTTGAATGTTGTGTTTTCTGATGTCAGACTTGTGTCCATTTATCCTTTTGCATAGAGACTGCCTGTTTGTCCAGTATATAAGGCAGGGGGCATTTCTGGCACATGATGGCATAAATCTCATTGGTGGATGAATAGGTGAATGAGCCTTCGATGGAGTAGCTGGCTTGATTAGGTCCTGTGATAGTGTTTTTTGTGTAGATATGTGGGCAAAGTTGGCAACGTGGTTTGTTGCAGGGATATGTGCCTGCTTTGATGTTTCTGTTGTTTGGTCTGCAGTTGCTGGTGAGTATCTATTTAAGGTTGGGGGGGGCTGTCTGTAAGCAAGGAGAGGTCTATTTCCCAAGGCTTCAAAGAGAAGCTTTGAATATTCTAGCATTGGTGCAAGCCTTTCAAAAATTGGAAAATATAGGGTGATAAGATAACAATATTTCAATATGTTTCTGCAATTTGTTGTTTTCTGTCTTCAGAGAATAAATTTCCACTTAAGATATTTTATAAGTGATGTGATGGAGGATAGCATGAAACACTTAATTAAAAGCAATAAAATGAATGTTTGGATATTTCAACAGCAGGGTCTAGTAGATAGAGCACTGGGCTGGGACTGAGGAGACCTATGGACTACTATTGGACTACTGAATGACCATGAGCAAATTACTTCCTGTCTGCGTGTTTCAGTTTCCCCGCCTGTACTCAACACTTGTAGATCCCTGAGGGAAAGTGCTATATGAGAACTTGGCATTATTAGTATTATTTGGTTTTCTTTACAGTTACTGGAGTTGCAAAAATAAAGAGAAAGCAACAAGTAAAATAAAAGTTAGATATATTTTGGTAACTGGAAACCCAGGGAAGATAACTGTTTGTCAGCTCTATAACTGAGCAGTTTAATCTCATGCCAATAGTGCTGATTCACAGTCTCCAGCATACACCAGTCTTAAAATTTCATTCATTTAACTCATATACATGAGGCGTCCAAATCTGTACTCTAGTTGGGCAGTACCATGGCTTCTGTCTCCACAGGGACCAGTTATAATCTTTTAATGAACTCCTGACTTGTCATTTTACTTTGCCCATTGTTGCTGCATTGTAGCTTTCTTCATGCTAATGGTCTCTTCTTTCTACCCTGGTGACCTGGTGGATTTTTGGCTGTGAGGTCCTCAGCACAACACTCAGCTTGCCTTTCCACGGTTGACTTGCTGTGTAGAAATACATCCACTGCATGGTCTTGGATGTTCTGTGCCACACAGTGAATTATGAAAGCAGCCGCAGCCAAGTGCTAAGTGATAGCTTTGGCAGCCCTTTCTGATGGCACCTCTGATGCAAATGAATCTTAAGAAGAGCATGGTAAAGATCTGTTTTATGGACACCTTGTAGCTTCAATACCCTTAGCCAGATTCTCAGTCATGCAGGCTGAAACCCAAAGTAATTCCCTAAGCTCAGTGAAGTTATTCCAGAGGTAACCAGTGTAACTAAGAAAAGAACCAACCCCCTTCTGCTCACATATCCCTATGGGATGACCTTATCTTACTTTTACCCTCAATTCACCCAATTTTGCTAGGGCATCCATTTTCTGTTTTATGTTCCCCTCTGTTGGTTATGATAACTTAGGCTCTGTTCTACATCAGGAGAATAAACATCTTTCATCTTGCCTAGTCACACCCCACTGTTGTCTAATTTATGCTCGCTTAACCAGTTAAAAGTATCTTATGTACCACTGAAAGGCTATGTCTACATTGGCAAGTTAGTTCGAATTAAGGAGGCTTAATTCGAACTAACTAAAGCCATGGCTACACTAGGCTTTAGTTAGTTCGAATTAAGGGCTTCCTTAATTCGAACTAAGAAGTTCGAATAGGGCTTCAGAAGTAAGGCTTTAATTCGAACTAACTAGTTCGAATTAGCCAATGTGGCCATGTTAATTCGAACTAATTTCTTAGTTCGAACTAACCGGCCATTGAAATGAATGGGGATCGCTAATTCAAACTAAGCAAGTGCCATGAATGGCACTTGTTTAGTTCAAACTAACTTTTTCTAGTTCAAATTAAGGTAATTCAAACTAACTAAAATTAGTTTGAATTAGTTAGTTCGAACTAACTAATTTGAACTAATTTTAGCAAGTGTAGACATAGCCAAAGATTTAGTCCACTCTGCCTCAGTTTCACTCTCTGTACAATAGGAGAATGATACTTATCTACCCCACAGGGCTGTTCTGAGAATTAAATAGGGCTTGTCTCTGACAGCAGAGGCAATGACACCTTATGCCACCTCATGCTTATTGCCAAGAAACCTAACAGCATATTGGGCTGCATTAGTAATAGCACCGCTAGCAGATCAAGGGAAGTGATTATTCCACATTTGGAGTATTGTATCTAGTTTTGAGCTCTTCTTCCCCTCTCCTCCACCCCACATTACAAGAAGGATGTGAACAAATTGGAGAGTCCTGCAGAGGGCAGCAAAAATTATTAGGGGGCTGAAGCATATGACTTAAGAGGAAAGGCTGAGGGAACTAGGATTGTTTAGTCTGCAGAAGAGAAGCCATTTCATAATGGCCTTCAACTGTCTGAAGGGGTGTTCCAGGGATGATGGAGCAAGGCTAGTCTCAGCTGTGGCAAATGACAGAACAAAGAGGAATGGTCTTAAGTTGCACTGGGGAAGGTCTAGGTTGGATTTTTGGAAAAGCTTTTTCACTGGGAGAGTGGTGAAGCAGTGGAATGGGTTACCTGCGGAAGTGGTAGAATCTCCATCCTTAGAGGTCTTTAAGTCCCGCCTTGATAAAGCCCTGACTGGGATGATTTCAGCAGGGCGTTGGACTACATGACCTTCTGAGGTCCTTTCCATTCCTAATATTCTATGAGTCTATGCCAGCATATGATCCGACCTCCTCTCCACCTCTCGTCATCTCCCTTTCAGCTGGGACAGAGCGCAAGGATTGCTATAGATAGAGGGCAGCCCCCGAGAAGATGAGTAGTAGTGCTTAGAAGGAGGGGCCAGGTTCCTTTTGAATGTTTTCTTCCTTTGGGAGTACAGGATTTGCTTCCCACTCAGCCCTGCAGTGGGTCCAACCCACAGATCTCCAGGGCTCTGCCAGAGGTACAGGACTACTGTGCTAAAGGTTCCATGTTGCCCCAAACACTGTCTTGATTTCTTGTCACTGTATGTCCTGTGAGATATGTTGTCAAGATTTCACAACTGGGCAGCTGCTCTGGCATTGCAGAGAACTCCCCAGCCCTAAGTATGGGGAGATGGAGCCCATGAGATTGTTGACCCTTGCCTCTTCTGAAGAGAACTGAAGAAGTCCCAGCAAAGATGTAGCCAGCTCCTGATTTCTGGCCAGGCCCCTGAGACTGGAGGGTGGGCCCGGCCAAGGGCAGCTTCTGGTCACATGATTGGAAGCTTCGCCTCCCACCCCACCCAGCAACAGCACAAACTTAGCTGCTATGCCTACGGAGCCAGCCAGCAGCCAGTGGCTGCGACTGCGAACAGGGCAGAGGCACCAGCGCCAGCATCTCCGCTCTACATGTGGCCATGGCCGCTGGCTTCTGGGCAGCCCCATGGCCGCAGCAGCCAAATTCACACCTCTGCTGGGCAGTAAGATGGGCTGTCCTCCTGTCAAAGTGGGTGGGCCCCAGTCCCCCCTTGGCTACACCCCTGTGTCCCAAAAGGGAACAATTTGTTCACTGATCTCATCCATTAGCCCATTTTCAGCAAGTGCATTTTTTCTGTCAATTTATTGATCACAATGTTTAATTGAATGAAGGCTGGAGAGGCTTCTGCCTGTGGGGAGGAGGGGTGGGTGTTATTTGTCATATCCGGGCCATCTAGAAAGCTGTTTACTCCCAAAGGATGACACAAGATGAAGTAATTCCTACAATTTCAAAACTGCACATTTACACTGTTTTGAATCATTCCTTCTTTGTGGTATTTGACAGCATGTAAAATAGATGGACTGTATTTTGCTCATATTCACTACATATCTGCTACCTCCTGACAATATAATTTTGGCTTTATAATAAATCCTTACTGCAAATCATTTTAAGAATTCCAGTCCCATAATTCGCCAAAAGCTTTTTGACCTTGTTAACTGAAGATTTTAGAGTAGAAGTTTGAAATAAATGTCAACCTTGCTGATGCAGTCTTATTGTTTTCTTCCATTAGGATAACTTAATAGGCTTAGACAGCTGAAAGTGAAGATCCTTTATAAATTTTAAGAGCCATCATTAATTTACTTTAATGAAAAGCAAAACAGAATGACAGCAACCTTTGTAGTGGTCTGTGTGCACTAATGAAGCATTCAGATCTGTAAAGAAACCCTGTTCAAGATGAAAGGAATAACCAAAAGAAAGGCTTCTTACTAGTTATTTGTTAACCATTAGATTATCATTGCTGAGATTTGGTCCAGATCAATTAATGTACTGACCTGTAATGATAAAGGGAAGTGAGTTTTTGACATTGCTCCTGTTGAAGCAAAACACTGTAGTATGTACTTAGGATGCTTCATTAAAGGGCTGCTCCTGCTCCCATGGAAATCAACAGTAAATTTGCCATTTGCAGCAATGAAGTAAAGACTAAGTCCTGAATGAGTTACACTGTTATAGGCTGTATGCAGTGAGGATAATGGCAACGTAGTCCCACTAATTGAATTCAATCTCCTTTATTTCTTTAAACAAAACAAAAAATCTTTCATGGCCAAGACTTTTGCTGCCTTCTCTCCACCTCTACAATGGAGAGAAGAGGGTGGTAGGGAGATGTAGAGGGGCTGGCAGCATCTTGTTCTTTGGGTATGTTGTGTATTTTGTTGTCTTACCTAATTGCCTGGGTTGCCATAGCAACCAAACTCACTTGTTGCCATAGCAATAGAGTTAGACTATTAGGGGCTAGCTCAGCCAATCCTGGCTGGTTTTTAGTGTTAGTTTAGTAAAGAGACCTAAATATGGATTTGCTTTCTCTGTGTTTTTGTGCCGATTTTCTCCTGAATACAAGTAGTTCAAAGGATTCAGCGTAATAGGGTACGATAGCATCATGAGTGCAGTGAGGAGGGGTGGGCTGGTCACTTCAAACCACTGAGATTGCTTCCCCTCCATTGAAGGTATAAAGCAGAGTTGAAATCAACGCATGCTCACAAACTGTCTTTTTTTTCTTGAAGATTAAAGATTTGCATCCAAAGCCTTGTTTGTGCTGTAGCAAAATAGCTACAGATTTTTCACACCTTTGAGTGCCTAAATTTTAAGTGTAGGCCAGACAAAGATTCTGAGTTCAGATGCAGTCCGAGTGTAGCTTAGTGGTACCTAATTATCACAGGTGCAAATAAGAGACCAAGTCTTCTCCCTTTTCAGTTACTACTGTGTATTCCCAGAAAGCCATGTCTGGAGTTCCATATCTGAGTTCGCCATAAACATCTCATGCCATTTTTGGGGTCAGTGTGATCTCCCTCTAAAGACCCTCATGTCCACCTGTCCCACTTCTCCCCCATAGTGCAGCCAGGAACCTGTAAACCTCCCCATTTGCTCTGTTACAGACACATAAATCCCTAACATAGTATTTTGACAACAGAGTCTTGTGGCACTTTTAAAGACTAACAGATTTATTAATCGCATGAGCTTTCGTGGGAGAAAATCCCACTTCGTCAGACGCTTTGAAGATAGTATTTTGCTGACTCTTGTAGGCAGTAGGAGTAGAATAGAGTGTTGGCCAAAACCACAAAGGAATGTGTGGGGGGTTTTTTGTTTTTGTTTTTTAAAGGAATTAAAATTGGTGAAAAGTGGGGTAAAGCACTCAGGGCTGGTGACAGTTTTAAAGGGTCAGGCCCTACTCCTGACAAAAATAAAATGATAAATACATTAAACAAGCCTGGCATGAACCTGCAGTGGGTTCCATGCAGGTGGACCCGTAACATGGGCAGAGCCCTATCAACTTCAGAGGGACTCTGCACAGATGAAGGGGCCTAGCAGAGTCAAGCAAGTCACAAGATGATAGCTCAAGGCTTCCTTTTCGCAACTGATTGACACTTTTAATCTGCAGGAGTTCCTGAAGATATTGTACTTGAGTCAGAAGAGGGGTGGCTACTGCTACGTTCTTTTAACAAGTTAGTATTTGTTCCCACTGCATCAGATCAGCTCTGCTGTGGACTCCTTTGAGCTATCTCCTACTGGCTGCTGCAGCACCAGACTCTCCAAGTACAACACTGAGGAGACAGTGCCTCAGAGATTTTTTTTTTTAATGTTTTAAAGATTGGTTTCAATAATTCTGAATGAGCTAATGCCTGCCAAAGCATCTCACTGCTCTATGGTACCAATTTCATGCAACTCTAAGCTGTCTCACTTGTTAAATGGCAGAGTCACAATACATTTAAATGGAAATTTTTTAAAAGTGTGAGTGAATTTAGTGTCCCTGAAAGTAAATAACTAATACTAGGGCATTAAGTGAAGCATAATCCAAACAGGTGTTACTGTGTGCAAGTGTATCACACTGTTGGCTCAAGTTTCACTTGAGTAAATTCAGCCCATTTTGCCATGCAGTGGTGGAAGTATATGTTTGAGTCATGTAGAAGAACAGAACAAGAGTGAAATTGGTACAATTCTTTTTGGCTATATCTACACTTACTAAAGTTAGTTTGAATTAGTTAATTTGAACTAACTAATTTTAGTTAGTATGAATTAACTTAATTCGAACTAGCAAAATTTAGTTCGAACTAAGCAAGTGCCATGAATGGTTAGTTTAAATTAGCGAATTGCATTGAGTTCAATGGGCCGGTTGGTTCGAACTAAGCAATTAGTTCGAACTAACATGGCCACATTGGTTAATTCAAACTAACTAGTTCGAATTAATCCTTAGTTTGAATATCATATTCGAATTTATTAGTTCGAATTAAGGAAGCCCTTAATTCGAACTAATGAAAGCCTAGTGTAGCCATTGGTTAAGTTAGTTCGAATTAAGCTTCCTTAATTCAAACTAACTTGCCAGTGTAGACATAGCCTTTGTTTTTGACCTGCCCAGTCCAGAATATTAACTTCATAGATGAAATGGAATTTTTGTGAGTAATTTTTAAATTAATTTCCATAAAGGAAGAAACAAAACATAGAAAGAGGTTCCATTCATTTCATAGATATCTAATAAAATTAGGTAATTACACAACTTCACAATTTGCCCAAATAGCAAGACCGGGTAATGTAAAATCAGACGCTATTACACAGTCATAAAATGTTAAGGTAGGTTTAACAATATATTTTTTTAAAAGACACAAACAAATAGGTAAAAACGGGAAATAGGGAGTATGGGAAAGAGGGAGGGGAAAAGTGGAGAGGTGAAGTGGAATGAAAGTCTGGCATCTGAGGTATTTCAGCATTTTTATTCAAATGTATCAAGAAACGGATCCACGTTTCTTCAAATTCATATAATTGCTCTCCGCATAGATAAACTAGTATTTTACTGCTAACTCAGACAGACCCAAATAACTCTGCTCTATTCTGAACATCTGCTTATTCCTCCATTTTGTAAAATCATTTGCTTGGTAATCATTGCAGCCCACAAGAACCCTAGTCTTGGTGGTAGAATTAAATCCAGCATATTAGGTACATAACCCAGGATATAATTTTCAGATGAGGTTTGGTTGATGAATACATGCACCATTTTCACTCTTGTGTCCGCCTCTTTCCAGAGCTGCCTGATTGTGAAACAGTCTGATAGCATATGCATCAGGGTTCCACTTCCTTTAGTATAGCGCACAAACCTCAGAGGACAAAGTCACCATCACGCACAACTCTGTAGCATCCAATACATTTTGAAAGATGCTCTTGCTGTATTAGCATAGCCTGAGATCCACAGAAGCATTTTTAACATTTTGTAATATGCTCTGCTATTATCTCTTCAGGCTTGTGTTAACTCCCCTTCCCATGTTTTCATTAACAACTCCAGATCAATGGAGTTTCTCTTCATTATAAAGCTGTGTGTGCACATGGGTCTGTGGAGTTTCTAAAGTGTTTCCAAGGTTCTGGGGCCTCTGGGGCTATGTGAATTTGTGAATTTGTAATACACTTGTGAATTTAAGTTGACTTAGCATGTCCACACTTAAATTTTAAGTTGATTTAGAGGGGACCCTACAAAATTGACCTAGAGCATCCGCACTGGATGCTCTAGGTCGACTTCTAGGGGCTAGGTGGACCTGGGCCAGGTCCACGGTGGCAGGGGGGGCACCCCTTGCCAAGTGCCAGGGGGCTCAGCCTTTGCCCCATTGGGACAGGGACCCTGGCAGGGCATAGGGGCAGGGTGGGCAGGGGTCTGCCCTGCCCTTTGGGGGGGAGCACGCCAGGCTGTGGCTGTGCCAGCCACCCTGGCAGGGAGGGCAGTGGGGAAGCCCTGGAGCCCCCTAGGTCGACTTAAAGTCAACTTAGGGCTACTCCACATCTACACTGGCTTAAGTCAACTTTCTAAAGTCGAATTAAGAAGCAAGTCAACTTAAAACTAGGTTTTATAAAGTCAACTTAATTTTTCCTTAAGGTGACTTAAGCAGCTGCTTAAGTCAACTTAAGGAAAGTGTAGTGTAGACGCAGAGTAAATTAAGTCGACTTAAGCAAGCTTAAGTCACCTTAATTTACAAGGGTAGATGCACCCTGGCAGTCCTAAGCTCTTTGGACCAAAATAATACATTAGTGTTTTAGATGTTTAAGTACTGTCATGCTTTTGAGGATAGCAGGTTATATCGTCACTTTAGTTTTAGAAAAAAGACTTAAAGGAACATATTTAATGCCCATAGTTTAGTATTCATTTTGCTAAAGTCAGGTATAAACACACATTTTTACACCTTGAGATAAAACTTGTGCAATTTCTATATTGATTTAGTTGAACCAGTTCTACTTTGGCTGTGAAAATTCTTAAGTACGTTTAAACCTGGCTGTTATCTGTTTTGCTTGTGTCAGTAAATTTACAGGCACTGTGTTCACTAAACTAATTTGAAAACCTGATTTAAATTAAACTAATTCAACTTTTGTGTGTAGACAAAGTCTAATTCCTTCCACTAAAACAGGTGAAACTTGTCAAGCACATATTAACAGGCCGGGCTCAAGGAGCCCTAAGCAAGCTAAGATTTTTGCGACCTTGTTAGAGGGCAATACTTTTGTTTATAAGAGGTACCTCATTAATATATATTTTTAAATAGAGTAAAACATTCTCTTCCGTGTAATTTGGCACCCTTTAAAGACTGGTGCCTGTGGTGACCGCCTAGTTCACTTATACAGTCAGACCAGCTCTGCATATCAGTAATAAATACAAGACAAATTCCACAGGTAATGTTTGTATTAGATCATGTAATAGGTCTTTTCCATCTCTGGTGTATATAAGTCACTGAATGCGCAGGATACTCTCCTTTATCTGAAGACCTGTAAGAATGTCAGGTATTTTAAATTACTAATCTGGAAAGTATCAAAATGATGCCACTGTGCTTGAGCATCACTGTTGATGGCATACTCTTCTTAGAAGTTCACCTTCTCCTTTTAAATGCCTATTGGTAGAATTGATAATTTATGATCTTGCATGAGTCTTTTCTTTACCCCACACAAATTTATATTAAACTTACATTGTTCTCATGGTAATTATATTGTAGGAGGTTGCATATAAGAGGTAGGCAAGTGGAGAAAGGTATTTTACTTATTGTGGCTGATCTTAGAAGGATCACTCAGCAGGTCACAAGCAAAAAAAAAAAAATAGTGATCATAATGGAAATTTAGCCTTTCAGATTCTCTCTGATGTTTAAGATATGTATTTTAGTTGGCATTATAAAACGTTTCACACGAGATGATTAGCTCATTCCTTTGAACCTGATACAGTGAGCATGGAAAAATACAACTTGCCTCTTTGTGCAAAATAAATTAAGCAAATTACAGTGAGGGCTGCAAAGAAGAAAATTATGTGTTGTCACCAACTTAGGCTATAGACTAATTTTAATAAAACTTTCTCCATTAGTTCTATCCTTCCCCTGTCACTTGTATATTGCTGTTGGATGACTAAACATTCTAATTGTTTAGAAGGCACAAATTAAAAAAACTTTATATAAAGTAAAGATTTCCCAAGCACACTTCTGGAACTATTTTTTGGTTAGAATTCTTTGTTTTCTCTTACTATTCATTTAAGATTCAGAGATCAAGAATAAAATTCTAGCTGAAATGTCAGCAAGTATTTAATTTGTACAATTTGTACAGACTACATCCAATTGGGCAATTGATATATGGTTTCCAGCTGACAGCAATGACAAGAACATATAGTCTTTTGTCTTGTAATTATGTTAGACTGGGAAGATAACCCAGTATAGCAGGTCACACCACTATGATTTCAAAAAAGGTCTTTTAAAATGCTGAGCTGCTAGAAGTGAAGAATACAGTTTGTTAAGCCAGATAGCTAGAGTCCTGCGTGGATACAAATATGAGGATCCATATACAATCTGTATCTGCAAGAAATGGTCCGTGGATATCCGCATTGTATCCACGGATGTGGATATAATGTGGATATCCATATATTTGCAGGGCTCTAGCCTGCACAGATAAAAATATGTGGATCCGTATCCGATCTGCATCTGCAAGAAATGGTCTGCAGATATCTGCATTGTATCCGAGGATATAATGCAGATATCCATGGATTTAAAGGGCTCTATAGATAGCTGCATGGCCAAAAGGCATTGGCCACCCACAGAGTTCGAGCAGGAAGACGATGAGGGGGGAGGGAGGTGGTAAGTAGCCAAAAACTATCTGAAAACACATGGGCAATTGCAGGGATAAGGCAGTATGGGAAACCATAGAGCTTCCCTAATGGTACTGAATATTGTTAGAAAAGAGACTCCAGCAGGACTTTAACAGTTTTCAGATAGAGCCACTAAGCACAAGTCAATAAACAATTAGGATGTGCCACCTTTCCCTTCCCCTTCCCCTTCCCCTCCTTCTATCACCCTGGACACCCTGTCCTCAGAACAAGAACAAATCACTGATTCTACCTCTTCAAATTTTTGGTGCTTTGCTAAGAGCTGGGTAAAATTCTTAAGACGAAACAATTTTTCCTAAAAATGTAGATTTCACAATCCATGTAAATTATGCCATTTTTTCACTTAAAATCTGAAACTCTCTAAACATTTTCAACTTTTTAAATTCAAAACAAAAAAAAAGTTTATTTTGAATTTTACTTTGGTTTTATTAAAACTTTTTTTAAAAGGTAAAAATAATAATAAAAACCCTCAATATTTTGTTCAACCCCAAAAGTATTTTTTTCTCTCTGTTTTTTTCAGTTCAGCTACCGAACTGAAAAATCAGTCATTCATACTGCTCTCCTCTTCACTCACCATGATTTTGCTTCCATTTCCTTTCCGCGGTCTGCGATGCCTCTGGCAAACAAGCGAAATTGCTGTTGGTTGTCAAAAGGCTACTCGTGCCAACTGCTACTGTCCTGAATTGCTCACCCACCTCACTTCTTCAGGGCCACTGGAAGCAGTTGGAGAACAACAGGCTGACACTTGAGCATGTGCTTTCAATAAAACTTCACTCTGCTTCTCCTGCTCCCCTTCTGCAATGAAGGTGGGATCTGGTAGGATTTTTTTAAAACTTCCTCTAGTGACTCAATCTCTCATGTTTTCCTTGTTTTCTATCTTGTATCTCTACCTTTCCTGTTTTATGCAACGTCTTTACTCACCTCCCCACTCTGTGGTTTCTCCTGTGCACCTTTTTGTCTGACCCTTCTCTTATCTCATTGCTTTTTGCTACAGTTTCCCTTCATGCCTTTCATTTTCTTTTTTCTATTTCCTCTTCTTGAGTTTCTCCTTTTTTTCCCCTAAATTTCTTCATGCTGATTCCTCCATTGTTTTATCTTCTCCCTGTTTTCTTTTTCCTCCCTGCCCTATTTCTTCTTATTCTACACCTTTACCAGCAGAGTTTCACAAAAGAAATTCTCTGAAAAAGCTTAGCTGTATTTATTAGCCTTGGCCAACTGCTATGCTGCATAATCAGTGACATCCCTGTAGTATATCCTGACTCTGTGGTAATGTGAGGTAAAAGATGTTCTTCTTTGAGTGATTGCTCATGTCCATTCCACTTATGTATGCATGCGCCACGTGCACGAGCCTGCTGGAAGGTTTTTCCCCTAGGAGTATCTGCAGAGCTGGCTGTTGAGCTGCAGGTGGCGCCACAGCAACCCCCTATATAAGCTCCAGCTGGCCCTGCCCTCACCAGTTCCTTCTAACTGCCTGTGATGGCTGCTGGAAACGGTTCATCTTGCTTCGCAAGTATTCCCTGAGGGGACTTCAGTCCCTTGACTACCTGTAAATAGTTCCATAGTTAGCTTAGTGTAGTTCTAAGTACCTTAGGGTACGTCTACACTGGAGGCTCTGTTAAGTCGACTTAACAGGTTGACTTTGTCGACCTAAAGTCGACCTTGTTAAGTTGACTTAGAAAGTCCACATTGAAAACTCATGTTGAATGTCTCTGTCCACACTGGCAGGTGCTAGGTTGATGGAGGAGTGGCCAGGAACTCTGTGAGGGGGCCTGGAGGTGAATTAGGTCGATTTAAGGGCTATTCCCCATCCACACTGGCTTAAGTCAATTTAATAAGGTTGACTTAAGCCTTAGGTTGACCTTCAGAGGTGGTGTTATTAAGTTGATTTAAGGAAGCGCTTAAGTCGACTTAATAAAAGCCCAGTGTGGATGCAGGAGTTTGTAGGTCGACTTAACCTTCCTGAAGTCAACCTAAGGCTCCAGTGTGGACGTACCCTTAGATAGTGAGTTTGTTCCCTGATCCCCAGCCAGGGAGAGGGGATCATGCCAGGCTTCAAGACCTGTGATCGCTGCAGGATACCCATGCTTGAGGACAACCCACACTCAGCATGTCTGAAGTGCCTGGGGGAGTCCCATTTCAGTGAACACTATGAGCTCTGTAGAAGCTTCAAGCCAAGGACGCAGAAGGAGGAGTCGCAGAGACTCAAACTGCTCCTGATGGAAGAGGCTCTTCAACCGCCAAGTGCCTCTGACAAACGGCCTAGCACCTTGGCCTTGGGGCACGGCGCCCCACTGGCACTGAAATGGCCAGCATCCAAGGACTCTGACAAAGAGCCATGGCACCAAAGACCATCACCAGAACTGAAGCTTCATGGCACTGAGCGCATAAGAAGAGGAGGCCTGAAAAGAGCCAACACCTTTGGTGCGAAGAGAGGCCCAGAAGCCCAGCAGAACCCCAGGTGGGTCGCTCAGGCTTGGGCCAGAAAAAGACAGGGCCACTACTGGCACTGACAGAGCCGGTGAGCAAGCCAAAACCAACCCCGGCACAGTTGGCGGCACCACTGACCCTCGCACTGATTACGGTACCATCAAGTCCAGCACCAGTGCTCTCTCCAACACAGGAGATCTGGAAGAGGACCTGAAGCTCCCCTCCACTCCAGACACATTTGATGCTACAAGGGAGATGATTGAGGAAACAGCCCTGTCAACCTGCCCAGCAGGAACTCGGTGCCATTGGCACTGGCAACTTCATTGGTGCAGTCAAGGGGCAAACCAATGCCCCTGCCTAATCCGAGCCCTGCACAGCATGGAGCCACAGCACCGTGGAGCATGGCACCACCCTGGTCCCCACAGAGTGAGCGATTTTCGTCGGAGTCAGAAACTGAATCCCTGATCTCCGAAAGAAGTAGGTCTCGGCACAGCTCCTGCTGTGAATGCTGGGACCAACTGTCCCAGTCGCCCCCACAATGGCAGGCGCCACAACTGCCCTTCTGGATGCCTTGAGCGTACCATCAAGCCTAAGGGGACCGATCATGCCAATCCTATTTGATAGCATCAAGGTCTCGATCCCGCCGTACCCATTCGGCAAGTGGCCTACCAGACGATGGGTCCAAAGCTGCAGAGGGAGTGGATGAAAGCGGGGGGCTCAGCGCAGGGAAGTGTGATACAATGCCATGCACCCCACTTGGCATCGAACCCTGATCCACGGCACTGCAGAAAACGTCTTCGTCATCTTCACAAGACGAGGCAGTGTCGGAGGCGACTCCTGCATCCCTGCCAGATGATAGCAAGCAGCATCAGGAGTTGCTATGCAGCGTAGCCAAAAACATGGGGTTGCAGACAGAGGAGGTGTCTCGGGAGGTAGATCCCATGCCAGATATCCTGGTTCTGGAAGGCCCTTCCAGGGTGTTCCTCCTGCTAATAAAGACTATCAAGCAGTGTACCACCACACTCTGGCAGACCCCAGCCTCCCTACCCCCTGCAGCGAAGAGGGTAGAGAGGAAGTACTTTTTATCCTCTCTAGGGGATGAACATTTTTACACTCACCCTATGCCAGGATCATTGGTGGTAGATGCAGCTAACAAGTGAGAGTGTCAGGGACATCAGGATGCAACATCGAAGGCCAAGGATGCTAAGAAGCTAGAGCTATTTGGGAGGAAGTTGTGCTCCACGGGAAGGTTCCAGCTTTGAATCGCAAACCAGCAAGCTATCCTGAGCCACTATGGCTTCAACACCTGATCGGCCATGGAAAAATTCCAGGACTATGGGCAGGGACTCAAGGGGGCAGTTCTTAGCCATGATCAAGGAAGGGAAAGTGGTATCCCGGGCCCTTCTTCAGTCAGCCCTGAATGCAGCAGATGCAGCGGCCCTCACGATGGCCTCAGGAGTGGCCATGAGGAGGAATTCATGGTTCCAGATGTCTGGGCTTCCTCAAGAGATCCAGACAACAATTCAGGAACTTCCCTTCAAGGGGCCGGATTTGTTCTCCTCCAAGATGGACTCTCATCTACAGACTCTAAAGGATTCCAGGGCCATCCTTAAGTCTCTGGGCCTTCATACACCAGCACCCCAGAGGAAACAGTTTAAGCCCCAGCCATGCCCTATCATCAGAGGGAGGACTAAAGTAGGAGAGGCAACTAAGGGCCGCAGATTGGGCCACTCCTCAGGCCGCTCTCAGGATAATTCCTGATGGCCAACAGTGCCCAAGAAGCAGTTTTGAGGGTGTGCTCAAGGACAGTGCACAGATCAGGATCCAAACCAATCCTTATTTTCCAACCGCCTT
Source organism: Pelusios castaneus (assembly GCA_007922175.1). Lineage (NCBI taxonomy): Eukaryota > Metazoa > Chordata > Testudines > Pelomedusidae > Pelusios > Pelusios castaneus. The sequence goes on from ML685831.1 coordinate 4,237,712, forward strand.
TCCCGTCTCTACCCTGTGTGGTGCAAAGTGATATCGGACATGTGGGTCCTGCACACAATCCGGTCAAGTTACTCTCTCCAGTTCTCCTTGCTCCCTTCGTCCTGCCCATCCACCTCCCTGTCCCTCTTCAGGGACTCATTTCACTAACAACTGCTTCTACAAGAGATGCAAGTACTGCTCAAAGTGGGAGCAGTAGAAGATGTTCCGCACGAGCTCAGAGGCAAGGGATTCTATTTCTGTTATTTTCCTTATCCCGAAATCCAATGGCAGCCTCCGACCCATTCTGGACCCGAGGAAGATCAATCGGTTCATGAGGCGGATCTGCTTCTGCATGGTTTCGCTGAGCTCTGTCATCCCCTCCCTGGACCCAGGAGATGGGTATGCCACCATCGATCTCAAGGATGTGTATTTTCACATCGCCATTGTGCCAAGACACAGATGGTTCCTACGGTTCATGGTAGGCCAAAGCCATTTTCAGTTCACTGTCCTACTATTTGGTCTCTCAGCAGCCCCATGCGTGTTCACCAAGTGCCTAGCAGTGGTGGCCGTCCATCTCTGTCGTCAAGGCATTCAAGTCTTTTTTACCTCGATGAATGGCTGCTGAAAGGCTGGCCGTTCAAGGAGGCAGGTGGAGGACCACATCCGAGTTGTGAAGATTGTCTTTGGACAGCTTAGCCGAGTAATCAGTGAAACAAAGTTGACCTTGACCCAGAGGATAGAATTTATTGGGGCAATCGTTGACTTGACTAGGGTGAGAGCACTGTTACCCAAATCATGTTTCTGGATGATCAGGTCCTTGGTAGACAAGAGGGAGCAGTGTCCTCTCACTACAGTGAGGACGTGCCTGAAGTTGCTGGGCCATCTGGCTTCTTGCATGTACATAATACGATATGCCAGAATAAGGTTACGCCCCCTCCAGATGTGGTTGGCTTTGAGGTACTGGCCCTCGCTAGACAGTCTGGATATGGTGGTCTCCATTCCCCCTCACCTGCTGCGTGCCCTCAGATGGTGGCAGGACCATGCAAAGGGGTACCCTTCCGTCCTCCGCAACCAACAGTATGCCTAGTCACTGATGCATCAGACCTAGGCAGGGTGTGTACTTGGTCTGCCTAAGGACTTGGGGCAAAAGGAAAGAGAGGGAGTTGTTGGCACATATCAGTATAAAGGAAATGAGGGCCGTCTTTCTGGCCTGCAGGACATTCCACCGACACCTCGAGGGCAAGATGGTTGCAGTCAGGAAAGACAATACAATGTCTATGTTTTATATAAACAAGCAGGGCGGGGCCCGCTCAACGCAGCTCTGCAAGGAAGCAATCACCCTGTGGGATTTTTGCATCACCCATTCAATCCACTTGATGGCATCGTACGTCCCCAGGTGGTGCAATATTCTGACAGACAATCTCAGCAGGTCCTTCTTAACCCAGGAGAGTTGCTGCAGAGGGACATCACCAAGGACATCTTCAGGAGGTGAGGAAGGCCCCAAGTTTACCTCTTTGCTTCAAGGGTGAACCGGAAATGTAGGAGGTTCTGCTCCTTCCAGGGGCAGGAACTGGGATCGGTCAGGGACGCCTTCTTAGCTGGGTGAACAGCCTACTTTATTCATTTCCCTCAACTCCTCTGGTGCACAGGGTATTGGTGAAGGCCAAGCACTACACAACGACATTGATCCTGATAGCCCCAGCATCTGCTCAGCAGCACTGTTTCTCCACACTGGTGGACCTGTTGATAGATCAACCAGTCACCCTTCCTCTGACGCAAGACCATGGCAGGCTGAGGTATCCAGACCTACAGTCACTTCATTTGACAGCATGGTTCCTTCCTGGCTAAACTCAAGCGAGCTGGGATGCGCGGCTCCTGTGAGAGAGGTCCTCCTTTGGAGTAGGAAACCTTCCATGAGAGCGAACTATGATGCCAAATGGACTCGTTTCACACACTGGGCTACATCCAACAGGACTTCACCCTCGCAGGTGCCCGTTCCCTGTATCCTGGACTACCTGTTGCACCTAAAGCATCAAGGCCTCTCCACGGCATCGGTGAAGGTACGCTTAGCAGCCATCTCGGTGTTTCACCCGGGTTTGGAAGGGGTTTCGGTTTTCTCGAGCCCCTTAGTGAAGAGATTCTTAAAAGGCTTGGACAGATTATTCCCTCCGGCCCGGAAACCTGTATCACAGTGGTACCTCAACGTTGTGCTCTCAAGGCTGATGGGGGGCCCCCATTTGAGCCACTGGCATCCTGCTCACTTTTGCATCTATCATGGAAGGTAGCTTTCTTGGTGGCGATCACATCTGCCAGGAGGGTGTCCGAGCTCCAAGCACTGACATCTGAGTCACCCTATACAGTCTTTTTTAAGGATAAGGTGCATCTGCGTCCTCACCCAGCTTTTCTTCTGAACGTTGTTTCATGCTTCCACGTGAACCCCATGACATATTCCTGCCAGTGTTTATGCCCCAAACCACATGCCAATGACAGGGAGCGTTACCTCCATCTTCTGGATGTTAGGCGAGCTCTAGCATTCTAGTTGGAGTGCACAAAACCATCTAGGAAGTCCTCACAGCTTTTAGTAATGGTGGCGGAGAGAATGAAGGGCCCTCCTGTTAGGTCTCTGCACATCACCGCTTGGATCACAGCCTGTATTCGAGAGTGTTACAGCCAGGAAGGAATGCCAGTGCCTGAGGTGATGGGCCATTCCACAAGGGTGCAAGCATCATCAGTGGCCTTCCTGGCCAATGTCCTGATCCAGGACATTTGCAGGGCAGCAATGTGGTCCTTGGTCAACATGTTTACCACACATTATGCCCTCATGCAGCAGACTAGGGAAGATGCAGCTTTGGTCTGGCAGTCCTACGCTCCATGAGCGCATGATGTCCGATCCCCTCCTCCTTGAACGGTAAGGCTTCGCACATGAGCAGTCACTCGAAGAAGAAGATAAGGTTGCTTATCAGTAATTGATATTCCTCGATGTGTTGCTCATGTCCATTCCACCCCCGCCCTCCTTCCCCTCTGTCAGACCGCCAACAGAAGGAATTGGTAAGGGCAGGGCCAGCTGGAGCTTATATAGGGGGTTGCTGGGGCGCCACCTGCAGCTCAACAGCTGACCCTGCGGGTACTCCTAGGGGAAAAACCTGCCGGCAGGCTCGTGCATGTGGCGCGCGCACAACTAAGTGGAATGGACGTGAGCAATCACTCAAAGAAGAACATCTCAAAGAATATCAATTACAGGTAAGCAACCTTATCTTATGGTGGCCTATAGAGGATTACTTGCCACAAATTACCCTTATAATGCTAAGATGTAGAAAATTACTGTAACTCCTCCAAGCAAGAGGGTAGAAAAGTGGCCTTCAGATGGAAGAAAGCAGCAAGAAAAACAGGACACTTAGAAGGTATATTCTTGTTTTGAGATGGGCTCTCTTACTTGGGAGATCTCTGCCATAATACAGCATGCTTACAAATAGTATTGTTGTGGTATATACACTACTGCATAGCAAATAATTATCCAAAAAGAAAATGGGGGCCAATCAGAGATTAAAAACATAAAATGAAATTCTTTACATAGTCAAAGAATATGTTGGGTCATTTCACTTATTTGTCTCTCTTAATTTTCTTCCCCATTGTTTTAAAATGTAGCTACTTACCTATTTACTTATCCTTGGACAAATGCCTAACAATATCTGAAATAAGTATATATTTTTTCACTTCTTTGTAGACTAGGACTGTCAATGATTTAGGTGCATGGGGCATACACTTGTTTGTGTGTTTATGCTCTAATTCGGTAGTAGTCAAGTTAACTAATATTTAATTTTATTTAGTTCATGTATAAAGAGTGATCACTTTTTGATATAGTTCCACAATTACCATAGTGGTAATTGCTCATTTAGAAGCCAACAGGCATTTCCCAATATATTTTCTCTTCTTTCAATATATATCAAATTTTGGGTTTAAATAGATTGACAATGTCCCTTTTAAAGATGCACCATCCGAATATTTTTTCTAAAAAGTCAGTATCTAACTAAAGTTTGTCAATTTTTTAAAAAAAGTCAGATTTGCAAATAAACTGTTTCCTTCCAACTGCAATGACTGACAAACTGCTCTATGCAAAGCACCCATTTGTGTAAATTTGAACACTGAAAAGAAACAGAAACAAGACTGAACATTTATTAAATACAAACACAGGCAATAGCCAGATAATGTTACAAACCAATGAAGAAAGATTTTGTCCTTCCAGGCTGAGGCGAAATGGATGGTTAACTAATACGGCAATTAGATAACAAGCCAAATCCAACTACCATCATTTATTCAAAACCAGCATTGTTACAGAAAAGCATTGTACATTTTTAGAATACGGTACAAAAACCAGTTCCATCTACTCTGTCTGTTTAGGTAGCTTGTGGATCCAATCAGCATAGTCTATGAATACCATAAACAAATATGTCCATCATAAAACCACATGTAGGTCCCATAAAAATCTACATTGATTTGCTATTTTATTAGTTTACTGGCAATTGTCAGCTGGCAAATGTTACAAACTGTGTCAGGTTGATTATGGTATGTGAGTGATAAACCTCAAAGCTGCAGTGACATGAATCCCACTTTAGTACTTCTGCTGGAAGAATGAAGTAGCTCTATTGGGAGCTGCTTTGTTAAAATTTGGACTACTCCATATTCTAAAATGTTCTTGGTAGCCCAAATAAAATGTATCTGAGGCTATGTATACACGACAAACTTGTCCCGCAATAAGCTGTCGCGGGACAAGGAAAGCGCTATAAATATAATGCTTTTGTGTGTACATACGTACTCCTTGTAGAGCAAAGGAGCGTTCACACTCTCCTTTGAAGTATCGCTACAAGGAGCAATGCATGGTGGGCACCTGTCCCACCATGCACTGCCCACACCCAGCCTTTTGGATGACAGTGGGCTGCCCCAGGAGTTCACTGGGCTAGGGGGCTGGCTGCTCACTACCCAGCTCGCCAATTCGGGCCAGCCCCCTAGCCCACCTGCAAAACGGAGAAGGAGCCCTGTGGCACTTCTAAAGACTAACCAATTTATTTATCACATGAACTTTCATGGGCATAATCCCAGCATGCATCCGATAAAGTGGGATTATGCCCACAAAAATGTATGCGATAAATAAATTGGTTATTTATTTAGCCACAAGACTCCTTGTTTGTTTTATGAAAAGATAAACATATGATCAGCATCCAGACATTTTGACATGAGCCCAGTATGAATACATTTAAAAAAAAACTTGTTTTTTTTTTTTTGTGATAAAGGGTTTTTGAATAAGTGAAATGAGACCACAATTGTCTAAAATCCATGGGGAAAAGTATGCTGTCAGAACCCTCCTCAAAACACAGCAGTGCCTGTCTCTTTATAAAGCAACCATCCATCTTTCTATACAATTCAAAAGAACATTTTATTTAAATTTAATTTTCATTCCCTCTGTCTTTCTCAGGCCACACCCACCTGCAACACAGGTAGACTCTGAAACTACCAATCCCTTGAGGCAATGAACCACTATAGCTAGATGCAATTTATTGCTGAACTGACTTGAAACATTCTTGGTCAATTTGACAAATCAAAATGCAGCATTTTTTTATTCAGAATATCAAAATGTTTGTTTTAATAAAACATGTAAAAATAAAAAAAACCCTAGTCTCCACTTTCTGAATCAAATTATTTCAGACTATTTCCCTCAAAGAAAAATATTGATATTTCAGTTTCTCCAGATTTGAGATGAAAACAAACCTTGAAATATTGGAATTTTGGATTCTTCACTTAGCTCTGCTTATTATAGATTCATAGATTTATAAACTTTAAGGTCAAGGTCAGAAGGGACCAGTACGTTCATCTAGACTGACCTCCTGCAAAATGCAGGCCTCAAGACCTCACCCAGCCACTCCAACAATAGGCCACCAACCTATGTCTGAGTTATTTACCTCCTTAAATCATGATTTAAGGACTTTAAGATACAGAGAATTCACTGGCAGGTGAACCATGCCCTGTGCTACAGAGGAAGGCGAAAAAGATGATTTAGTTGATTTGTAAGTTACTTAAAGTGAAACGCCAATGGTTTGTTCACATTTCATGGTATACATTTTAGTTTAGTTTAGAAAAATGTTATAAAATCATACAAACAGAAAAAAATACCTTTAGTAATTTATTTGGATGCTGACTGCTGCTGCAGCCATGATACTCAGTATCTTGCAGGAGGTGCTCAGGTTTTGGCTCCTGATTGTTTGCAGTTTATACTCCCTTGGATAGCCCCTTTTTTGTTTATGACCATATACATATTCATGAAGATATCAAGGGAAGCACAGCAGTGATACAATCACATTCTAGAATACTTCCATAAATCACTCACAATATAATTTAGGACATTAGGTTATAACAACAACGTTTAGTCCTAACAATCATCACTCAATCAAATAAACAATGCTCACTCTAGACAAGAAAGTTCTCATTCCAATTTATCTTCCACTGAGAAGGTTACTTAAAATAAGGGGAGATTTCTTATAACTAAATAATGTAGATACCTATTTCAAGGGGTTTTAATGCTAGAGGATAGTACCCCAAAACCCAGTCCCTCATCCCAAAATATGAGTGGCTTTCTCTGTAAGTGGCATCTTAAAATATTGAACGTTAGTAGAATAATGAGCCAATTTCTATGGAAATAGTCTCGTTATTATTTAATCAAGCCAGCATCTAAGCGATTCATGAACTGTGTGTTGAAATTCAATAAGGAGTTCATGAATCTCTCGGTTCAGGATGCTGCAGAGAAAAAAAAAAAGGAGAAAAAAAAAATCCAGGAGTCAGTAAATACTTTGTATCAATGATGAATGCCACCTAATTTACTTCAAAGCAGTTATAAAGCTCCTTAGTACCTCTACTCATTCTGAATCCACTTAGATAAGTCAGTTTAGTGTTGCACAATAAATATGACATATATAACTGTACACTGAGAATATTATTTATTATTTGTATTGCAGTAGCATGTAGGTGCCCAACTCATGGATCTACCACCCATTGTGCTAGATGTACAAATCTGGAAAAAAGAAAAGTCCTTGCAAAAAATTGCTTAAAGAAATTAATATGACCAATAATGCTTAGGATGCTGGGAAGTGAAACTGATCATCCTTCATTCATTGCGGCTACCACCTACTCTCCCACTGAAATTTGGGAGTATGTTCAGTAAAGTCAGAAGCCTATCTATATTAAAGAGTAGGGATTGAGACAGTAGCATGGAGCTAACACATGTGCCTCCAAGCGAAGTTATTTTTAATTGTCCTTTTAAGATTCCTGTCCTAAACTCCAGAGGAGGAAGATGTTCTCCATGATTATCGGGCATGTGTGTGTGAGAACTCTTAAGATTTTACAGTCGCCTTCTTGAAAAATCAAACACAAAGAGAAACATGCTCCTGAACTAAAGACTATTCCACTAATGTTTGCACAGAGTGATTTTAGTAGTCTATTAAACATTTGCAATCCATTTATGCTTAAAATAAACAAGTGAAGAAGATTTGCATTGTATATACGATCATTGTGCAGAATGAACCCAGGCAGCTAAAGCAGATTTCCAGAAGAGGGGTACTGATTCCTAGGTGACTTGAAGCTTGCCAGTCTTCCTGCATGGCCACCACCATCGATTCTCCTGTCCAAGCAGAGTAGGAGGAAAATGAAGGAATTGAGGAGCGAGGTGGGAGGGTGGAACACAACTTGCAGCTGGTACAAATGATACAAGTTGAATTCTACCAGTGTTCTGTTCCTGTTTTTAGGCTGGTGATGTGCACAGCTTTTTATAATGAAAAAGTGTAATCATTTTAAAGTACCTGACTGCTTTGCTCTTGGGTTCATCAGTTCTGTCTCCTTTCATCTGCCCTTTTAATTCAAAGTATAAATGCAGTTCCTTTGCTTTAACAGAACACAGAATGAATCTTTGTGATGTTTTACTGAGGCAAAAATACATTCTCTCTCCCAAACAAACACACTTTCTATATGGCCATGGCTGGCTTTATAGTAATAAGAGCACAGCTAGACACTTGATCACAGAACCAGAAGAAAAATAATGCATTTCCAGACTATTCTGTACCTACTGTGGCTATTAAAGTCAGTGGAAATTCAGCTTGTGTTTTAGGTCCAGATCCTCAAGGGTATTTAGCAGCCTACTTCTCACTGAATTCAATGGGATTTAGGCACCTAAATGCCTTTTGAGGATCTAGGACTAAATTCTTCGCTGAATAAGGATGAACTACCGAATCTGGGCCACAGTGCTTATTAAATTTGATTACAGAGGTGATGACAGAGTGTTGCAGGCAAATAAAAAAAAGGGTAATAAATGAGGCCGTGTACACAGGGATTTTGTATAAAATGAAAAAGAAAGCTGTGAACCATCTGTAGAAAATAGGTGGGCTCTCTTCATCATCTTCTTTCATTAGAGTGAAACCAAACTGCTTGGGGGACTGGGAGGTCCATTTATTATATAGTACTGAAAATGAGTGAATATGTAAATATGTTTAATACTCCATTAATGGGGATCATGTTCTGCAGGCAAAGGTAAAGGACACGTGCCTGTCCATGAGTGCTTACAACACAGGAAACTGAGCCTGCAATCAGGTCCTCCTGGTGAGCCTCATGGGCCTCTTTAGAGCCCAATTGACTTCAGTAGGACTCCACACTGACAGAAGGGCCTGTCTGTTTGGATCATACTGCAGGGTCAGGGACTAAAAACTAGATAAAATGCAGATCAAGAAGGCAAGACAGCAAGATAACACAAGAAGCAAAGGGACTCTATATTTTAGAACAGTTCTTGATAATTTGGGATTTTTAAAATATATATTTTTAAGCATCTATTTATATAGGCAGCTAACTAAAAGCTTTAGGAATATGAGAGCTTTGGTGGAGGGTAACAAGTGAAAAGCTAGTCACAGATGTGGGCGTAATTACTGCAGCTGCTCAGTTCTGGGATACACCAAACTTCTAGGGTGTTAGTAGTGTGCTAGGTGTACCAGGACTCAAAGGCAAGCGTTGCAGGCACTTCAGCTGTTAGGTCTTATAAGCACTAGCCAGATGCAGTTGGTCTAATAAGTCTTCCATGGCACCCCCAGGAGAAGAGCATTGGTACATCGAGCAGGACCGTTCATATAGCTGAGAAATCATGCAGGCCCGTAACCTTTTAGTCATTTATGTGTTACTTCAGTGGCCTCTTTGGATCCCCTGAGGTCTTTCCTGGTCCCAAAGTCAGACACTTGACTAAAATGAAGGGCTATTTTACTAGGCTGCAGGGAAAGGGAAAGCTGAGAAGGGATGTAGAAACCATAGCTCCAACAGCTTAAGCAGTTACACCTCAGTGAGACAATAGTGGTTCTCATTAGGAGAGGGAGCAATCCCATCAAGGGTTAAAGTGCTTTGGGTTGCCCTCCCTGGTGCAGATTTCTGTTCAAACCAACCAGGCGGTTGCAGGTTTCCAGACTAGGTTTACATAGTGATGTGAATCACTGGGACTTCTCTGCACTGGCTCTTTCTCCAGTCTCAGTTGCCTCCTCACATATACCTGCACCCACCTGTAATATCTGGCTACCACACATTGTTCCCCAGCTTTTCCATAGCCTTCTGTATATCTACTTCTGTGGGGTTCTTTCTCTGCATCTGGTTTCTCTTCAATGCTCCTGGCTGCCAAACAACTGCTAGTTCTCCAAAAATACCTGGTCAGTTCCCTGGTTAGAGTCTTTCCTTCTAACTCGCCAGGAGAAAGGGGATATGCAGTGGAGAGGAGGTTGATGGGAATCCTAGTCTCTTAGGCTATGTCTACACTTGTAAATTTAGGTCGACTTAGCATGTCTACACCTAAATTTTAAGTCGACTTAGGGGGGAACTTACAAAGTCGACCTAGAGCATCCACACTGGATGCCTAGGTCGACTTCTAGGGGCTAGGGGGACCTAGGGCAGGTCCACGGCGGGGGGGACACCTCTTTCCTAGTGCCAGGGGGCTCAGCCTTTGCCCCATTGTACCTAGGTACAATGGGGCAAAGGGGGACAGGGACCCTGGCAGGGCATAGGGGCAGGGTGGGCAGAGCTCTGCCCTGCCCTCTGGGGGGGCATGCCAGGCTCCCCCTGTGCCACCCCTGGCAGGGAGGGCAGGGAGGGAGTCCTGGAGTAGCCCTAAGTCGACTTAGGGCTACTCTAGGTCTACACTGGCTTAAGTCGACTTGAAAAAGTCAACTTAAGCCTTAAGTCAAATTAAAATGTGGTTTAATAAAGTCAACTTAATTTTCATTGTCGACTTAAGCAACTTGCTTAAGTCGACTAAAGGAAACTGTAGTGTAGACGCAGGGTAAATTAAGTTGACTTAAGCAAGCTTAAGTCGACTTAATTTACAAGTGTAGATGTACCCCTACTCAGCAGGTTCACCATATGACCTTTAGGGATGAAGTTGCTTGGTGAACTGGAAGCTGAAGTCTGCTCCAGGTGTACGGAGTGAGATGATTAAGGGAGCAGATTGTGAATGGGAGGGGAAAGGTGTAGTAGTTCAAGGAGTAGGAAAAATCTGGCTGAATATCATGCACTAAGAAGAAATGTAATAGGAGGGGAGAGAAGATGTATGCATGGGAAATACCATTTAGAGCCTTGAAAATGAGAATGACTAGATTGCCAGTAGCTTTATGTAAAACTGCAGCCAGTTCCTTATCATAAATGCAAAACTGTGGAAATTCGTATTATGCAGTTCCCAGACTAAGCCTTGTTATCCAGTGACTACCACACTGCATAAATAATGTGAACTGTTTAAAACCCCCATAGGCTGTTCAAATGACTCAAGGCCATGTGCACTAAGCTCTGCTGCCTTGCTGTGGCTTGCTGTGAACGTATTGCTCCCTAGGAAGGCTGCTGTAATGCTCTGTGGAATGGCTGCCCTCGCTTATACGCTGACACAGTCAGATTACTGTTCACACAGTGGCCTTGCATCCCTCAATGAGTAAATGTTCTATGCAAGCAGCAGCTCTACTTTCTGGGACACTGCGTTCATAAGGCAATCATTTATTCTGCATTTAGTGTGGTGCATGACTACATAAGCAGGAAGAGCAAGGGGAACAGGCAGCTGTTTCAAACAAATGCTATAAATAAGAGACTCTGTGCAGGAGGTGGAAGTAAAAATCTGGAGGGAAAAGGCAGCTTTCTAAGGACTTCATTGTCCCCTTGGTATCTCTCCTGAGAGAGGCACAGCATGTAAGGACAAGACTGTGACTCTTGGGACTTGTCTGCACTGCAAAGTTAACAAACGCTCTTACTCGGATGTAACCTGGCTTCTGTCCAAACACACAATCCTCTCACCTTAATGTGTTGGTGCTTTACACCCCAGTTAGCAGGATTGGGTACAGGATAAAACGTGTGTGTTGCTTACATGTGGGTAGGTAACCTGCTCTCTTTACAATCTCTAAACAACTCAAGCATTGATAATTTTCCACCACATCCCCTGTTTTCCCAGGACAGATAGTTCTCCCACCGTTATTTGGGAAGAATAATAGAGCAACATTTCTTACTTCCTGCAGTGATACGAGCCATGAGATGTGACCCCCAAAGTCCTAGCATCTCACATGAATGAGTTATAGCATTAATGTGTGCACACAGTTGAGTAGACCAACCCGGGTTTTGCAGTTGGGTCACTCACACCACAGTGCTGATCACCTGCCTAATTGCTGCTGTGACAATATACTGTTAGGCTATTTCTTTGCTGCTGCGTTATCTGGCATGATCCCCTTTCAAGTGAGTCCTAAAATAAATAAATCTGTTAGTCTTTAAAAGTGCCACAGGACTCTGTTTGTTTTTCTGCAATTGACTAACACGGCTCTCCTTTTGTAATCTAATCTTTCTTTGTGGCCTATGCCCCGGAGGGGCCAGACAATTGGAATTAAAAGCTCCAGCACGCTCAAGTAAAAGTGGTTTGTGTGGACAGGACATAAGTGAGGGGCCACACTTGACTTACAATTTTAGTTATTTCATCAGTGAGGACCAGCACTCAGTCACAATCTGGTTGCTGCTTCTCCATTGTTCCAAGTTGCAAGGGGTGATGTGCATTAGCCCTTTTCCTGATGCAGCACACACCCTCATTTACTCTGGCTCAATTGCACTGTTTGGCACATGCTGGGTAGAGCCTTGGTTCTACCCAGATCTCACTGACTGAGACAGAGAGCATCAGTCCAGCACAGGCTGAGTTTTCATCCCCTAATGGGCTTCAGTGATACAAATAGAGTAAATTGCATGGGGCTAGTATCAGCAATCCGCGGCAATTTGCCAATGAGACACAGCAGATTGATAATTCAATTTAATGATACCAGGCTCACTAGTGCTAATGCGATACTAATACAATAGAATTACATTCTTATACTTGCAAAACCCATAGAGAGAAGTTCTCACCCCCTAGGCTGTCAGGTGACCAGTATGGCAGAATGCCTGCCCGGGCTTCGGTGGCAGAACTCACACCTGACAGCCCAAGTGCTCTGTTTTTATAATAGTACATAATCTCTGTGGCTGGTATGTCGTAGCTAATGACATCTCCTGACAGGTATTCCTTTTCCAGTGTTCTTGAACTTATCCACACCAATCTTTAATTATTTACATTATTGATACTATCAAAATGAAATTATCATAAGAATAAACAAAACAGAGCATTCTTTCTCAGGCAAAAACCATTTGGCTATCATATTACTCAAGGGGAAATGTTCAGAGTCAAGGCTGCATTTCCTAAATGGTTTCTCTTTTTGATTTAGACAGCAAGCTTGTGAGTACATAAGTGGTCGGTAGTTAAAAGGCTGCCTACAAAACATGGTAAGAGCTGCAGGATGGAACCAGGCCCATGGCCTATTCTCTACCCAAACAAGTAATGAAGATCCTTTCTTCTCTTTACTCCCTTGAGCTGGTGTGCTACTGGATTCACAATAGAGCCCTACATGATTGGGGCTATGACTATCATTTGAAACCATAAAAAACATTATCTCAACTCTGTAGATTAAATAGCTGCTTTTCATTTGAACTGCCTACTACTTGGACATTTATAATATGGACATTTCTTTAATAAAATGTTTTAATAGCAAAAGATTTATCATTTCTGAGAAAGCAAGATTTTGTATATTATACCTCTAGTCTGAGAGAAAATTTCACACCAGTTTAGAAATTAAATACCCTTTGACAGATGCTGTGTCAATACCCTATCTAAAGCAATTTTTGTTGCTGTCAAATAAGATTTGGTCTGGGCTTGGTGTATCAGTACATATGGTACGGACTCTACTAGCACTATAAAGCCCTTGAATCCAGTCAGATTTACAAGAAGTATATTTCAGATTCCCGAGCATCTGGAGACTGTGGGCAGACTGTTCAAAGAACTTGTAAACTACTTAATGCATCCAAACTGGAAATAATGCATGCCAAATTAGCATGTGGCTTGTGAAATGCAAATTAAAATGAAAGGTTAAAGATGGGTTGGTAGATTAGCAACAGTCTGGTGTATGTAGGAAATCCATGTTTGGAAATGGCTTCAGGTCTCCTGCCATGAAACATCACACAACAGGTGATAAGCTTGAGTCAAGAGGGAGTGTGAGTAATTCACTACACAAGTGGATACATCTGTGCAAAGTGGTGGTACAAACAGTACAAAACAGCGTGGTAGCATTTTACATTAATTTTGCGCTCACTCTGCATAGTTGTTTTTTTGTGATTAGTTTTTAATTGATTTTCATATAGAAGCATTCAAATTCCAAAGGGGTAGCCATGTTAGTCTATTGTAGAAAGACAACAGAGTCCTGTGGCACTTTTAAAGACTAACAGATTTATTTATCGCATGAGCTTTCGTGGGAGAAAATCCCACTGAAAAGTACAAAAAGGTAAATGACTTACAACTTGTATCTGTTACCAAATATTGCATGCTTCATGGAGTCACCTGTAAAATTATGTGATTTTACAACCTGTCAGAGCTGCAGGACCAGTCAATAAAAAAAACAGCAAATATTATATAGACATGGCAAAATGGGTGTAACAGCTTAACATTTTTATCCAAATGTATCTAGAATTAGGGTCCAAATTTCTTCAATTTCATATAATTTCTGTCTAGGGCAGTTGTAAAGGTCTGGTCATTTAGCATTTGGGCTCTGCTGTGTAGGAAAGAAATTTAAAACCATATACATTTCTCAAATGAAAATAAGTAGAGAGGAAACAGTAAGTTCATAGTTAAAATGGTTCTTTAGAAAGCTAAGTCCAATGTTACAAAAATATGCATACACATGGAGTGATTTTATATGTTAGATGATTACAGGGGCTGTGATTCTGTAAAATATGGTGGGCTAGAGGGATGTGAAAAATAGCCAGTTAAAGAAAATTTGTCAAATATCAAATAAGCTTCATCTTGAGTTTGGGAAAAGATTTGTTGATTTAGGGGTCAATATTACTTTTGTTGCTCACTCCCAAGTCATCTCTACTTTAAAACTGCCTATCAGTACTCTATAGTAGAAGAAGAGAGTAAAATAACTGTTTCTGCTCTTCGTTAGTGGGGCTATTTTGTGTGGTAACTGATATGTGCCCCAGTGTCTCATCTGTTAAAATATATTATTACAGAGTAATGGACTCAACTAATTGTTTGGATATGGAACCAAACTTGGTCCATCTAGTTTGCAACCCTTTCTTTAGTAGTCAGTATTGAATCACTGGAAGGCAAAAGTCTGTGCATGAGTATGTGTGCACACACTTCTGTTTTTGTCTTTCTCTCTCTCCCTCCCATACAAACACACATGCGCATATTGTGACCTTGTTCCTTGTGTAATGCTGTGATTTCTTCCTGAACCCTGAAGGTAATCAGTTTAGGCATAAGAAAAAAAATTGATTGCTATCAGTTTACATAGTTATAGAATTATCCTGCCTGTTTTCAAGTCCATTCAGTGTTTAAGTAATTGAGCTTTTGCTGCAGTAAATTCCACACACAAACTATAAGGTGTATCAAATGATATTTGTTCTACATATATTGCCCTTTAATGATCTCATGGCAAAATAGTATGGTGGATGTTAGTTTCAACTCAGTGATGTTCTTATTTTCATATGTCATTATCACTCCTATGTTACTTTAATGGAGCATTAGCCTGAGAGTCATCTTGTTAGTAAATAATCTGTGTCTGTTTTGCTGGCTGGTATTGAAATGCTACAAGCTGAAGATGCTAGCTAGTTCACAGTCTGTTCAGTTAAAGGAGTAACACCTGTAGACATACTGCACTGTGTTTTTAATATAAAAAAAAAGCTAAAATCTCCAAGGGATCTCTAGAGAGAACTTGTTATATTTAGAAATATACATTTTCTAAAAGATTCCTAGGAGCCAGAATGTATAATGGAAGTAGTCTTTCCTTGGAAGTTTACATAATCATTTAATTGGATCCTTCATGTGGTATTTCTCATCCACTCCTTTAGTTCTTTGATCATAATACAGTAGGACAAATGTCAGAAAATATGAGCCTACAAAGTGATGCAAATCTTGTTTCCTATCAGAGAAATGACTAAGAACATTACCATTCACATGCAATTTTTTTTCCACTCTGTTTTCCCAATTTCATGGTGGCTATGAATAGCAATTATTTTAAAGTTAAAGATTAAATGACCCCTACTCATCAGACCCTGGCACCTAATCTAGAAAGGAATTATTTTGGCTTGTACTACTTGTGGAGGAAAATATTTTGGATAAAATTGGCCAGAATATTTTTTGTAAACTGAGGAGTACAACAGTATTTTTAATGAACCATAGGTATTATTTCAAAGGGGTAGCTGTGTTAGTCTATTGTAGAAAGACAACAGAGTCCTGTGGCACTTTTAAAGACTAACAAATTTATTTATCGCATGAGCTTTCATGGGAGAAAATCCCACTTCGTCAGACGCAAGTCTGTTAGTCTTTAAAAGTGCCACAGGACTCTGTTGTCGTAGGTATTATGGTTGCACTTGACATCACTTCAACTCGACTGCTAAAACATGTGAGAAGATCTCCATTTATGTGTCTCTCTCAAATCAGTCAAACAATGAAGAGCAAAGAAAACCATGCTTTCCTTGCCTTTTGATAGATTGGATTATTATGAATTGCTGTAAATTGGAAAAAAAAGTTTCGGAAGATATCTGATTTAGGTCATTTTATCCATAAAAAGCAGCAATGAAGTTCTGTGAAGTTTCTTACAAGTTTTATATTTATAAGAAAGCAAGCAAGTGCTAGTGTAACCCATATGCCTAAAAAAGGGCTATCGCTTTAGGAAACCTACTGAGGGTGGGTTACTGTTGCTGGGCAGATTAGCTGCCCACAGCCAGAAACTTCTGGAAGCAGAGAGTGGTAGCATTTTGAGCATGCTCCACAGGGTTCCCTGCTGTTGTGATGTGGTGTGGTCAGAGTCAGATCACATGAGAGCAGCAGTCTGTGGGACTGAGGGCTGGTTAACCAGTGAGCTGACCAGATGGCACTGGTTCCAAAGGAGAAGGAAAAGCCTGTATGGAATTCTACAGAAGATTCCTGCAATGAAAGAAGAAGAGGACAGCTATTTATTGCCACTCAAGCCTCTAGACTTGAACAAAGACTGTAGCTGAGAGTTGGGTGAACTCCACCTGGACTTCAGGACTCTTGAGTATCTTTCCTGAAGGGTTTCTGTAGGGATTGTTCTGTTTAACTTCATTTTGTTTTCTTAGGATAAGGCTGTTTTGGTTAGTAGTTAATAAAGTTCATTGTCATGGTTTTTTTTAGTAGTATTTTAATGTGGGAGGGCAACTTTGAGCAATCTTTGCTGTGAGTCCCATACAGACTGGATCCTGGGTCTCCAGCTGCTTTCTCCATAGGAATTGGGGTTTATTTCTGCAAGGCACCGGAGAGGGGCAATTAAATGAATTTTAGCCCACCTGAAGGTTACAGTAGGAAACATTCCAATCTTTTGGTAACGTGACTTTTATGTCCATTTCATCTGTTTCATCTGAAAATGTGGTACAATTCAAGATTTTACAGCAGCAGAAAAATTGAGGTAGAATGTGGAGACTATCAAAACAGAGCAAAATGTTTTATGTGCTGCTAACAAGATTTTAATGTTTTTTACATAAGATATTTTTCTTATCAATGAAGTCCGACCCTGCTTTTAATTAATGCCACATTACTTTTTGTAATAACGTCAGTTAGATGTCTCTAACATTGAATTAATGGATGCATTCCAACGGCATTCTATTAGGTTCTCCCAGTTAAATTAGCATGATGGTCTTTTAATGGATGTTTTAATAGACATTATTAACAAGAATATTGTAAAATTAAAATCAGACTCAGTGAGTACTTTGAATTCCTGTTGTAATAGTCTTTGCAGTCATTGATTCTGAGTCTCTGAGGAATAAACTAGACATACATTAATTTTATTTGGTGACATTTACCAAGAAATAGGATATGAACATGTACTGTTTATGAAGAGAAAAAAAATCAAATGTTTACCTAATTAAATGGCTGCTGATTTAAAAAATAATCTGATGCTTCAATTCTGTGACTTACTGAACGTCTTTAAATATTGGTGGGAGAAAGAAACTAAACAGAGCTTCAAAGGCGTAGCCATGTTAGTCTAGGTGAGAACTCCTTATGGGTACGTCTATACTGGAGGCTCTGTTAAGTCGACTTGACCAAGGTCGAATTTAAGTCAACTTAAAGTCGATCTTTTTAAGTCAACTTAGAGACTCCACAGCCCTGTGTCCACATTGGCAAGTGCTAGGTCGATGTGTTGTGCAAAAAGAGCACCCAGGATCTTTTTAAGGGGGAAAAGGCAATACACCACATTTATTATTAGGAAAACACAATTGTGTTAATACCTAATATTTAATACACACACACACACACACACGCACCCCAGATGTTCTGCTGTTGTTCATGTATAGTTACCAGTCCTGATTGTTGCTTGTGATCGTAGCTTGAGTTCGTGGCTGGTGTTCACAGTTCATGGCAGCTACCTGGCCAGGCAAGCTGGGCATGAGGAAGAGCGGGGTCTCTGTCAGGCATGCAGCTGTGCACCGATGCTCTTGGGTGGTGTACAGAACATTACCCAAAGCTATGAAGTCTTACCCATCTTTTTATCCATGGATTTTGCTGTGTCAAACTGCCTCAGGGTACTGTATGACCATGAGTCATCAGTTAATGGCACATGTGACTTTGATTTTGTTTTTGATGGGGCTTTTTGTCCTTTTCTTTTTAGGGTGGATTCTTCTTGCTTTTGTAGGGTTTGATTGCATTGTTCGTCAGCCATCAAGGTGGTGCCGGCAGTTTGTCATCAGGACAGGCTGGAGTTGGAGACTGATCCCATCACACACACCCTTCATTCACACATCCAAACTAAGTTAAAAATACATCTAAACAAAGTTTCCCAACAAAACTTAGGCTGAGAATTACAAAATGAAGAGAACAACTCAAAATGGAGTTTTGGTTACAATATGGAGTTACAAGTGAATGTATGAGCATGGTATTTTTATCAATGAATATTCCATTTACAAATTTCTGTTTGAAGCAATACTATGGTATAAATTTATCTTTAGCGCTAAAGATGGAGGAGTGGCCAGGAACTCTGCGAGGGGGCCTGGAGGCCAATTAGGTTGACTTAAGGGCTATTCCCCTTCTACACTGGCTTAAGTTGACTTAAGAAGGTCAATTTAAGCCTTAGGTCAACCTTAAGAGGTAGTGTTATTAAGTCGACTTAATAAGCGCCCAGTGTGGATGCAGCAGTCTGTAGGTTGACTTAACCATCCTTAAGTTAAGGTTCCAGTGTGGACATACTCCTTGTTTGTTAAACAGAGCTTGAAACTTCTGGTTATTTCTAAACATTGGGGGCTACCACAGAGAGTTTCTACAGCTGATGTGTATGATGCTTTAGATTACCTACTGAAGCCTTAAAAAGTCTCTCTTAAATACTCAGAAGCCATTTTCACTGGGATGATATATCTTTCTCTTTGTGCACTGCCAGCACCCATTTCTGTTTCTCTCTGACATTGATCCTGCTTCTAACTTTAAAAAAAAAAATACATGTAACTAAGAAAGCTATACCAGTTCTTTTCTAGATTTATTTGCTTATTCTCAATTACTTCTGTTTATCTTTGCATTGTAAAACCATCAAGGCAAGGGATTGCCTGCCCTCTGTGTTTTTAGTGCGTACAGCACAATGGGAGGAGGGGCTCTCAATCCCAAATGAGTCTTTGGGTGCTACCATAATACAAGTAATAATAATTAAGGCCTGTTGCATCAGACAAAGAAGTACTCCAAAACAGGGCAGAAGGAATAGTGCTGATCTATGTGCAGAGCAGCTCTTTACATTAACTTCTTGACAAACTGAATTGAGATGAAGATGGAAAATATTTAGTAGACACTCGATAGATCAGTACTGGAGCATGTGCCATGAATTCGGTGAACACACCCTGTGATTTAAACTTTCATAACTGATTTTGAATTGAATCAATTCAATTTATGAATATCCCATCCATAAACTGAGCTGCAGGCTGTATTCTCTCAGCAGCAGTTGAGACATTTGGTTTTAGTTCTGCTTTTATTTTGTTTATTTTTCTTCTTCTCTTTCCTGCAATATTGATGCCAAATGACAGTTCTTGTTCTATTTAAGAATGCAATGCTTTAGACACTCTTGCGATGTCGAAGTCCACATTTTCAGAAACCAAGCGGATCAGGATGTGATGGCTGGAGCTTGTTGAAAGTATTGCCTAGTGGTTAGGGAGTCGGTTCCTTTTTAATGTGGGGGAAGATGATAGGGAAGGCCAGACCATTCTACTTCCCCAGGTTCCAGCCCAGAGACCTGTGAAGGGTACACAAGGCCAGATACCCAAGAATGCCTTAAGGCTGCCCTCCCTGGACAACACACTGTATGGTTTAAGCTTTGCAATCTGTAGCCAAAGGTATTAAAGAAAAGGTACTAATTGCACTTTCCACTTGTCTAGGGCCCAGAGATGCTGCTGTAGCATTCCTTCTCAGGAGGGCAGGCAGGTCCTTCTCTCTGCTTTATCAGTTCCTTTCCGAGCTGTCTGGCATCCTTTTAAGCTCCACCTCCATTTGGAGCTTACTACAGTTGTGGCTAGCTGGGGTCACTTGGGTGAAGAGTTGCTATTTAAAGCCTTTTAGTCCCAATGTGGAGTGTATACACCCTGTCACAAGGATAACCAGTGATCTGACATGTTGGATAAGTTTGTTCTTTCATAGATTTGGGCAAAACTTTGAAGAACTCTCCTAGTTTTGGGTGCTCTGGAAACATCTGCCAAGATTTGTTCAAACCTGCAACTTCTGGGAATTTGATGAAAATTTTCTACCTCACTCAAGTGACTGTAATCACTAGGGAGTTTGTTTCAGAAATCAAAATGTGCTGTTTCATTGTGTCATGGTTTAATTAGATCAGTGGTTCCCAGATCAGTGGTTCCCAACCTTTTTGGCTCAAGCACCACAGATATAATTTTTAAAATCCTAAAGGGCCACCACTGCAGCCAGACAGAGGCTTCCTCCTCACTGATCTCTCATCTCCCTGTCTGCAGCAGGGAAACTGAACATGTCCCGTGGCCCTGTGTGCGTCACATGGGTCCCTAGGTAGTGGCTCCCTTTTGCAGCCAGGGGACAGATTAGTACTCCCCACCCTCTGGTTCCAGCAGGGACTCCAGAACCTAGGACCCAGGCAGAGCACTTTGCTCTCTTCTGTAGCTAGAAGAGGGGAGTGCTGATCTCCCTTCCCTTTGGCTGGAGCAAGGAACCTGCACCAATCTTTTAATCTCATACAAATGTACTCTACTTGGATCCTTACGCAGTAGTTCCCATCTGCAGCCAAGAGGAGGCGAGCCATGGGCCACTTTGAAAGCTCACAAGGGCCACTTTTGGCCCCTGGGCCACAGGTTGGGAACCATTGAATTAGATGAACACACAGACCTGCAGATCTGGTAAGAATGCGTCCTTGAGGTTTTGAGTTCAAATGAACCCAAAGGAAAAGGATGAAAAGGAAAAACTAACCAAACCTCTTCTCATCCTTATGATGAGGTATAGAAATCCCACACTAGACAACAAGCACTTGAGGAGATGCTCTAGGCTCAGGCATCTCTGCATGGCCATATCCCCAAAGCATGCACAGGCTGGAGGAAGAGTTTCAAAGGGGAGCAGAATAGCTAACTTGGGCTATGTCTACACTTGTAAATTTAGGTCGACTTTAGCTAAGTTGACTTAACTAAGTCGACTTTAAGTCGACATAGTTAAGTCGACTTAGCATGTCTACACCTAAATTTTAAGTTGACTTGGGGGGGACCTTACAAAGTGGATCTAGAGCATCCACACTGGATGCCTAGGTCAACTTCTAGGGGCTAGAGGGACCTTGGGCAGGTCCATGGTGGCAGGAGGGGCACCCCTTGCCCAGTGCCAGGGGGCTCAGCCTTTGCCCGATTGTACCTGGGTACAATGGCGCAAAGGGGGAAGGGACCCTGGCAGGGCATAGGGGCAGGGTGTGTAGGGCTCTGCCCTGTGGGGGGGG
>ML685831.1:4259623-4315621 GCA_007922175.1 Pelusios castaneus
GGGGGGGACCTTACAAAGTGGATCTAGAGCATCCACACTGGATGCCTAGGTCAACTTCTAGGGGCTAGAGGGACCTTGGGCAGGTCCATGGTGGCAGGAGGGGCACCCCTTGCCCAGTGCCAGGGGGCTCAGCCTTTGCCCGATTGTACCTGGGTACAATGGCGCAAAGGGGGAAGGGACCCTGGCAGGGCATAGGGGCAGGGTGTGTAGGGCTCTGCCCTGTGGGGGGGGCATGCCAGGCTCCCCCTGTGTCCCCCTGGCAGGGAGGGCAGTGGGGGAGTCCTGGAGAGCCCTAAGTCGACTCTAAGTCAACTTAGGGCTACTCCAGGTCTACACTGGCTTAAGTCGACTTTAGAAAGTTGACTTAAGCCTAAAGTCAAATTAAAAGGAGGTTTAATAAAGTCAACTTAATTTTCATTGTCAACTTTATTTTCCTTAAGTCAACTTAAGCAGCTTGCTTAATTCGATTTAAGGAAAGTGTAGTGTAGACGCAGAGTAAATTAAGTCGACTTAAGCAAGCTTAAGTCGACTTAATTCACAAGTGTAGATGCACCCTTGGAAAGGACTGACTGAATGCAAGAGCTTCCCAGGTGACCACTGCCTAAAGGCCCTTTTTCTGAGGGAAGAGAAGGCCAGATCCTGATACACACTGAGAGGGAGTCAATCCCCTGTGTTCCTTATTAATTCAGTTTATTTGTGTTAATTTCCCTTGCATTTTTTTTCATTGGCTACTCTAGAATGGGGAAACAATTTAAAATGACCTCCCCAGAGGGCCTAATCACAGGAAGAGCCAGGCCACTGCAGAGATGAAGTGACTGTTGACAGGAGACACCCAGCAGAGAGAGAGCTGTTATGCCATGCTGTCAGGCGATGAACACTGGGCTATGATCCGTGTGGCTTTTCTGTTCACTTTTGCCATGTAATTATGTGGTTTGATGCACAACGTGCCATGCAAGGTTCCTTTATGAATGCTTATAACGTACTCTGCATTATTGTTGTTGTATCATGTTTCATACAGCGTCATGTATGTGTGCAGCTGTGAGGCATATTTCCAGGTATTTCACATGGTTCAGGCAGAAAGCAAACAATCAGGGCTGCCTCTCAGCATGGAGGCTGCAGAGGTGCATGACAAAGACAATGCAAACTGAGCTCCTTCGCTCAGGTGGGACAAAAAGGATCACACAGCAACAAGGGAGGAGGTCTCCTGCCCTTTCTGAACAAAGAAGATCACCTGGAAGAGGAAAGAGGGGTGAAGGGGGTTTGAAAAGGACATGCCTGGAACTGTGAAAGGGATTTTTGCCTGAGATACTCCATTTTGAAACATCTCCAAGCAAGATCTGGGCCCTGCCTAGGGATAGGCAGAGACGGGCTGCTAAACCATCATACAGCCGAACTTTGGGAGTAATCTTGGACAGTGATGTTAGGTTAGAATACGTTTTTATATCTTTTATTTGCTTGTAGTAACTCCTGACTCCTTTATTAAATGATTGTGCATTGATTTGCTTTCTATACTCACTTAAAATCATGTTCTAATCAATAAACTAGTGTTTGTTTTATCTAAGGCTGTGTGCACGTTAGAGAGGGTGAATGATCAACAGCTGGGTATATTCCCATCTCTTTGATAGATGAGCGAACCATTGTCTAAGAGCCTATAGTGATTGGGGAAGGGCCCTGATCCATGCAGGACAGAAGTTTCTGGTGTAGCATCTAGGGACTGGGGTGCTCTCTGGGGATCATCCCCTGAACTGCTGGAGCGCGCACACCCACTCGATTACATGCAGGAGGCTGGGGTGGACTGATCCAGTACTGGGTGGCCACCTAAAAAAGCAGGGTAAGTTGGTATCCATGGAGTGGCAATCAGGGAGGCACAGCAGCACACCAGACCAGATTCTGAGAGGGGAACATCACACATGACTGACCACAAGGAGAGTCCAGCAGTGAGTTCACACATTTCTATTTCACAGAACAATGAAAATTGTTTGAACTGGAATCATCTCTTTCCACACTTTGCTTTGTTACCTGTCCACATCTAATCGGCAGTTTATGAACATGGTGATAGGTTCTTGACCTTCCTGATTTATGATGTTTCCAAGTAAACAAATGGCATTTGTAGTTTGAACCATGTGTACTTTAGAAGCTACACATAATAACTAAACAAGCAGCATGATCACACACATTCAGTAGAAATGGTACGGAAAGCAAATATTGTTTACAGCAAGAAGAGAAGGTTCTGTATTAAAAAAACAAATCCTATCTTTTCATATATAAATATTAAGAAACGTGCCTAAAATAAACTGTTTGAAAAGTGGACTGGAGGGATATTTTTCTCTTAAGGGTGAACTTCACTCTGTCTGCATTTACTAATGTTGTGCAGAGAAGCAGTTTTCAAAAGAACATGCCTGGAAGCTCTTTCAAGAGAAGATATTTTTATTATAATCCTGGATCTCAAAAGTTCCCACAATGCAGCTGGATGCAAACAAACATGAAAGCAAACTTTGTTATAAAAAGAGGTGAACTCCCATGGTGCTGAGTAGGCTCAAATACGCTGTACATTCCTCAGAAATCTGGATAAACATGCTTTTTGGAAAGAGAAAAGTAAAAATAGGGCTTTATAGCTAATCTGTGGGAGATGGTTGTGCCAACAGCGCCAATTTTTAAAATGGGTAAATGGGATGAGCAGGGTAATTACAGGCCTATCAGCTTGACTTTGATCCCAAGCAACATAAAGAAGTGGCTGATACAGGACTTGATTAATAAAGAAGTAAAAGAGCATAATATCTTTAGTCTATCAACATTGGCTTATAAAAAATAGATCAGATCAAACTGATTTGATATCTGTTTTAATGAAATTAGACATTTGATAAAGTAAGATAGACTTCTATGTGGGGTTTAACGTGGCATCTAGAAAAATATAATATTAATATGGGACACATTATGTGGATTAAAAACAGTAATTGTAAACAGAATTGTCATGGAACAGGTGTGTTTCTAATGAGGGCCTGCAGGAATCAGTTCTTGGCCACATGCTATTTAACATTTTTTATCAATGACCTGGAAGAAAATGCAAAATCATCACTGAAAGTTAGTAGATGACACAAATTGGTGAGTGGGAGTGGTAAATAATGATAAGGACAAATCACCAATACATAACAATCTGGGTTGCTTGGTAAACTGGGCATAAGTAAACAACGTGTTTTAATATGGCTAAATATTCCTAAATGTGTGCGTTGACAAAGAATGTAGGCCATAGAAACATACTGGGGAAACCAGTGACTCTGAAAAAGATTTGGGGATCATAATGGATAATCAGTTTCCCACATGATCCTGTGGCCAAAAGAGCTAATGTGATCTTGGATGCATAAACAGGAAATACGGAGCAGGAAT
The DNA here is from genome assembly GCA_007922175.1 of Pelusios castaneus. Taxonomy (NCBI): domain Eukaryota; kingdom Metazoa; phylum Chordata; order Testudines; family Pelomedusidae; genus Pelusios; species Pelusios castaneus. The sequence goes on from ML685831.1 coordinate 4,263,008, forward strand.
AAAGAGGTTATATACTTCTATATTTGGCACTGGTGTGACCAGTTCTGGAATACTGAGTCAATTCTTGTGCCTACAATTTAAGAAGGATAATAATAATTTGAAAACAGTTGAGAGAAATCAGAAGAATCATTAAAGGATTAGAAAACATGTCATATAGGTCATAGAGTGGTGGACTCAAAGACTCAAGTCTACTTGGCTTAACATAGAGAAGGTTACGGGTTGACTTGATTATGGTATCTAAGTATCTATATGGGGTAAAAATATGTAATAATGGGCTCATCAATCTAGTAGACAAAAGGTATAAAACAATCCAGTGGCTCAAAGTTGAAGCTAGACAAATTCAGATTGTAAAGAAATCATAAATTTTTGATGAGAATAATTAATCATTAAAATAATGTATCAAAGGTTGTGGTTGATTCTCCATCACTAACAATTTTAAAATCAAGATTGGATGTTTTTCTAAAAGATATGCTCTAGGAATTATTTTGGGAAAATTCAATGGGCCTATATTATATGGGATGTCAGACTGGATGATTGTAGTAGTCCCTCGTGGGATCTAGCCAAACTAACAGCCGTGGAAGAACAGAACACTAATTGGCATGGAGAGAGGGGGTGCAATTGGGGAAAAAAAACAAGGTCTACCCCAGGAACATTGAAGTTAATGTTGCTGAGTACTTAGGGGCAACCTAGTGAAAGGGAGTGAAAAAATCTTGGAAACTGGGAAGTCCTGGGAGTTTACAAAGGGGAAAGCTTCTAAAAGGTAAGAGATGATGAACCTATGAGTTCAAGGTATAGTAAAGAAAGTGGAGAAATAAGAAAAGTTACTAAAATGGAAAAAGCATTTTTAGAATAAAGAGTAATGTTAGAATTTACAGCAGAGGTGGTACCTTATCTGAGGCTATAAAACAAAGTCATTAAGTCACAGAGTTTTAATTCTGTTTTTTCACTGTGTTGAGGTAGGTCATCTCATTCATGGAAAAGAGTAATAAATCTTTCTTGTACTGAAGAGAGGTGTTAAGAATATATCTTGCAGCTAGTATATCTTTCAGATCTGATCTTATAAAATAAACAAGTGACAACATGATTTCCTTTGATATGAGACTTTTTTTAGTGGTTATTAAATCTACTGTTCAATAGACAAAGATGTTGTACTCTCAATTATTTGTAAACTGTGTCACTGAGCACTTCTTTTTACTTTGTTATTTGGCTGTCTTTTCAGGAAATCAGTTGATTATTTACAATAGAAATGAAATAGTATCCATGGTATTTTCCAACCTTTATTGAATTATCTATTCTGTAAACAAGAATGGAGCAAAACTGTTTAGTCAATTATTTTTAATATAAAATATTCAACCTAAAAAGAAGCTAATTCTCACTGTTGCAGGTGAAAGGTCTATTCTACAGTAAAGAAAAACATACCACTCTTCATGTCCCAGACAACTTTAACTTTGATAGATCTTCAGAGTGGAGTTCATGTTTTTCAAGATTTTGCACTGCTACAAAACTCCACAAGAAAACTGAGTCATTCAGATATGCTCTTAATTTATGATATGGGGAAGCAGGCAATGCATATCTTTAAATCTTTTGATTTTACTGACAATGGTCACAAAGATGACTGAAAAGTTTCTGGCTATATTTGATGCTTATTTCATACCTTAGAAATCTGGTTAATAAAAACATTGTTTTCTCCAAAGAATTCAAGACCAGGGGAAAATGATGAATGTTTTATAAAAGCTCTGCATGTATGAGATGAAATCTATAATTTTGTGATGAGAAAACATGGGGAAAAAAATGAGTCAGACTAGTTATTGGATTAATTGAAAAGAATCTTTCACAGCATCTACAGATTATGGGAGACTGAACCATAGGCACAGGTCTTTGTATAGGAAAACAATCTGAGCCAATCAAAACAACAGGCAGAAACAACTTGGAAAAACCTGAAAAATGGGAAAATGGCTTACAAGCTGTAAACAGAATGAAAGCTAAAAGTCATTTATCATAAAATCCCTGAGGAAAGGAGAGAGACTGCCCAGGCTAAGAACAAATACCAGTCAAATGCCAAAACTTTTCAGCCTGAAAGCACAAGATGTTGAAAAATACATTGCACAAGAGAGAATATATGTTCAGCCAAAAGAGCAAGATGTAATAAGTGTACAAAATATGGATATTTTGCAGTTGTTTTCCATACCAAGAAGTAAAGTAGATGACTCATATTACTAACAATCAAGAGCCATTGCTTTTAGGATCTATCATGTATGATGAGAGACTACCTTCCTAGTGGGAAAACCAATGACTAAAATTGACTCAGGAATAGATGTGACCATCATCTCAAATGGGATTTATGATCACCTTCAACCCCTTTGGAGCTGAAAGCTTGACACGGACCTTACTAACACTGGAGGTAATCTGAACTTCATGTGCCAGATCACTACAGAAACAATTTATAACTTCCTTGTATTCAGAGTACACATGAATAAAGAAACAAAGACCAACAACATTCTCAGTTGACACATGAGTCATGATAGGACTAATGAGAAAGGTGAAAGAACTTGATGGAATATTTGGTAATAATGAACTTTTGAAAGCAGATCCAGAGCAGATTTCTTCAAGAAACAATGCTGACAAATGCCTCAAGACAGATCTTAAAAGAGACTATCTGAAGATTTATGCCAATTCAGAGGACATCATTAATTTGTTGTAGGGTACTTTTTTTTCTAGCTGTATAGAAATAATGGACTTGAAAGACATATGTCATTGTGTTGTGAAGAAACAGAAGTTCATTTTGCTCACTTTAGTATGCCAGAACAAATAATGAAGGATAGCTAACCACAATTTATTGCAGAAGAATTTAAATAATTCTGAATTAAATATAATTTTGATCATATTACTGGCAGCCTACATTAACCACAGTAAATAGAGGACAGTACAGTTGGCCAAGAAAATCCTACAGCAGGAAGATTCATTCCTTCCTCTTCTGAGTTACAGATAAACACCAATGACAACTATTGGATATTATTCATCGTAACTCCTGATGGGAGGACAAGGCTCTGGGTTTGGGTTTTGTTTTTTTTGCTTCCTCCGTAGCATGGCTCACTTGCTGGTAAATTCTTTAACACATGATATGAGGACTTTAATAACTCATAGGTTAGAAGTTTATTACAGGAGTAGGTAGGTGAGATTTTGTGGCCTGCATTGTGCAGGAAATCATTAAAGATCATATTGGTCTCTTCTAACCTTAGAATCTATGGCTATGTCTACACTTGTTAATTTAAGTCGACTTAGCATGTCTACACTTAAATTTTAAGTCGACTTAGAGGGGACCCTACAAAATCGACCTAGAGCGTCCACACTGGACGCCTAGGTCAACTTCTAGGGGCTAGGTGGACCTGGCACAGGTCCACGTTGGCGTGGGGGGCACCCCTTGCCAAGTGCCAGGGAGCTCAGCCTTTGCCCCATTGTACCTGGGTACAATGGGGCAAAGGGGGACAGGGACCCTGTCAGGGTATAGGGGCAGGGTGGCCAGGGCTCTGTCCTGCCCTTTGGAGGGGCATGCCAGGCTGTGGCTGTGCCAGCCACCCTGGCAGGGAGGGCAGTGGGGTAGCCCTGGAGCCCCCTAAATTGACTTAAAGTTGACTTAGTTGACTTAAAGTTGACTCCACGTTTACACTGGTTAAGTCAACTTTCTAAAGTCGACTTAGCCAGCAAAGTCGACTTAAAAGTAGGTTTTACAAAGTTGACTTAATTTTTCCTTAAGTCGACTTAAGCAGCTGCTTAAGTTGACTTAAAGAAAGTGTAGTGTAGATGCAGAGTAAATTAAGTTAACGTAAGCAAGCTTAAGTTGACTTAATTTACAAGTGTAGACACACCCAAAGAGTCTATAGCTCAGAAGTACTGTTCCAACTTTGGAAAAGAGCCTGTTTCCTAATTACAAAACTAATATGTTTCAGAGAATCTTAGATCAATTTGTACTGAACTTTCAAAATAGCATGATAGTGTAAATTTTATAATAGGTAGGAATATAAAATTAAAAGGGGAAGATATAATGGAATGCTAAACTGCACTATAATGTTCCACCAGTAGGTGGCACGGTAAATAACATCCCTTAACGAGCTAACCTCAGCTACCCCTGGCAGTACACTAAAGGACATTAAAGTGAACACATCTGGTATATCACTCTCCAGAAAAAAGTTCTGTAGCCTGTCCATAACTGGTAGAGGAATTTGTCCTACTAGCATAAGTCTTGCAACCTATTGTGTACAAACAATGCATGACAGGCTATAGCTTCTCTTCATAGGAGACGAGATCTTGCATTTCAATGGGAAGGGAGCTGCTTTTTGCGGGGAGATGTGGGTTTGATGTCTTTAATTGGGAGAGATTTGGGAAGTACATATTAAACTGGGGAAAAGTTCATCATTAGCTTTACCTGAATGAGATGATGTTTTAGGAACAGTTAGGGGCTTTCTGTATCTGAAATTGGGAGAGCATAGCTATTACTTCTGCAAGAACAATGGTCTGAGAATCAGGTTTAATTAACATTGTAGTAAAAACTCCAGCAACCAAAGAAACTTTTGCATCTGGGTTCCCAAAATATTAGCACCAGTTCGACCTCAAAACCAACCTTTTATGGACAAGGATCCTGTGTTTGGAGATTCTAATGATGGTCTACTGACTTCCTCTTTCTCTTTTCTTTCATTTCTGCTATCACTTAGATAAAAATACAGTAACTGGGAGGTTTTCCTCTACTTGAGGCAGTGTTTGAAAATGCTAAGTGATCTGCATTGCACCACTTCACTTTGGTGGCTTCACTACTAGCAACTGCAAGCATTAAAAATTATGCTCCCCCAAAATCATAAGACTGGCTTAAAAATAAGATTTTTAAAGATAAATTTAGGGATCTTTTTATTTGCCTTTGGATTTTCGAGGCTTTAGGTTTAATGTTTTCAAGCTGTTGTCCACAATCATCAGGACTAAAAACTTACTTTAAATAAATAAATAAATAAAAATAAAGCTGAGATGCTCTTATAATCAGGAGAGTCGAGAAGTGTTTAAAGAAAAACACCAAATATTGGGAGTTGGCAATACTGTCGCTTCTCAACTTTGTTTTCCATTTCATATATTCAGAATGGTTGAGATCTTGTTTGCTAAACTGGGAATTACAAGAATGTACATTGGAGGCAGCAGAATGAAGATGACTGAAACCAAGTATACAGATTAGTCCGCATCATTATTATCATATTAATCATATCTTATGAGTCATGTCCTATTGCATCATACCATGTAACTTGTTTTCAGAACAGCTCCATGACAAAATCTGTTAAGATGTTTATTTGGCAATTGATCTTTTTTAGGTAGTTATGAAAAAAAATGGCTTTCAAATTTTGTTTATCAAAGAGAGGAAGCATTTGAATTCTGTGAGTAAATATCCATTTGCCTAAAGCCCAGCCACATTGCCCTATTGATACAGCAATTTTTCTTCATAGCTGAAGGCTTATTTCACTGCTTTTAAGTGATAAGCAGACCTTTTAGCTTTCAAATATAGAAACCCAGGATTTCTTTGAGAGTGAGAGAGAGAATGTGGAAGGGAAGGCTGAAATCATGACAGGGTCACAAAGAGGAGGACAGAGAACAAAGATCAGAAATGTAAGGAAGCTTAATGCTTAAATTTTAATGCTGCAAATGTTCTACTATAATATGACTAGCTTTTTAAAAATAGAAGAAGATGTTTAATGAGGAATCACAGTAAGAGAGAGGGATGTTGTACAGTTTTAGCCCATTTTAGGAATTGCTGACAGATACTGAGACAAGCGTCATGCAAATCAATTTGGAAACACTTAGAAACTATCTAATAATCATTATGCACTGTTGCATCCATTTTAAAGGATCTATTTTGAATGTTTTCAGCTAAGGAATCTGAGTGCTGCAGGGCTATTCTTCACAAATTACTCTGCTATTGAGCACCTGCAATTCCAGTGATTTCACTTGCACTTGTTACTGCTCAATACAACTGAAAATCAGGCCCCTGTAATATTTTTATTTGCTTTTCTGATTCCCATTTTATGTTGTTTTGATGCCCAATTTATATATTGAACCCTTTTAAAATAGCTGCATTGCAGTTGAAACACAGTTCAACACTTTTTCTTAATGTTTAAATAAGGCTGTCTGACCTAGTTCTGATAAAAAAAGAACCAACCCGAATCTCTGTTTGAAATGTGAAAACTAACCAAATAGTTTGAAAAAGCCAGCAACTTTTACCCTTCCTCTTTTTTTAATCATGGACCCAAAGGAAAAATGGAGAAATCAATTTAATAAAGCATACATGAAAGTGTCATGATATATCAAAAGAATAAATATGCTTTAGGTTTTTGGATGATGAGTCATTATAAATCTGGCAAAATGACAGTGTAGACTAACAGCATAGAAATGGTAGGAATGGAACATCTAGAAAGAAACCCAAATTTACACAGTTTCTAAATGGGCATAGATGCAAAAATCAAATTATCCAGGTAGAATAGCATTTCAGGGTCAACACGATTAACTGAATATAATAAGAAGCAGGAAGCCAATTAAGGCATGTAAGGATTATAAGTGAGAATTAGTTTTAATATGCAGAGGTTAGAGGCTAATAAACCAGCAAATAGACCATTAAAATAGCCCATATGTAAAAGAATGAGGGCATGTCCCAAAATTGTGTCATATGTGGTACATAGGCCTAGATTGCTGAAGCTTTAAATAAAGAAAATGGTATTGTTTAATCTCTTCAGTATAATACTTCAAGCATGTTAAGTACTACTTAAATTATACTAAAAAAAAAAAGAAAAAAAATTGCGCCCAGTCCTTCAGCCATTGATTGCAGAGAAATGTGGGAAGAATTTTCACATATCGATATGGAAGTAAAATGATGAACCTGAAATTTGGCTTATCCATATTCTTAACAAAAAAATAACAGCACTCCTTTAGTTGTGGATATCTCTGACTACAGTGAATAATTAGATGTGGAATCCCATAAAATACTGAAAAAAAAAATATAAAGACAACTCCACTTAAATGCTGAAAACTCAAGATGAGCTCAGTCATCAGCATCTAGAATGGGAACTGAATGTAAGCATCCCCAGATTTCGGGGCTGACCAGAATTTTTCTTTGAGCTCTGTTTTATGGAGGAGCCTGTGTCACAAGATCTCAGCTCCTGTAATTTGTTTTGACAAGTACAGACTCTTCCATCTGGATGAGGCCCCATTACAGTCATTTCGATTCTATGTGGGTTCAGTAGTCCACCAATGCACAACAAAGTATAAGACCTGGCCAAAGTTTGTCTCTGGATCCAACTGCAAACTTTCTAATAGCTTGGGTGGGAGTTAAGTTCCAATGTTGCATTTTAGGGCCATTAGAGTTGACAATGCATAGAGTGGCAGAAGGTAGAGAGAAGTAGGTGTAATATAATTCTGTGGAACAAACAACTATAAATATTATGGCAAAGATACACCAGAAGCATAAATCATCCAAAATGTCTGGTTAGAAAGTCATCTCAAAAATGCCATCATCAGGCAGACAATACTGATGATGATCAAAATAAGAGTTTCAGGAGATCCAGTGTATCAAATGCTGCTGTTGGTTACAATAGGAGCAGTAGAGGTTTCATTATCCTGGATGTAGCCATACCAACCGGATTGTATACCTTTATCACAATGGTCTCCATCAAGTGTCCCACTCTGAGCCATGCCTGAAGTGGTTTTCTCTGAAGATAAAATTGTAGTAAAAGCTCTTCCAGAACCTGCACTCTAACAGCTTTTGATATAAAAGGAAGAAGATTGCAAACCATCTAGAAAACTGTCAACACAAACTTTGATTCTGTTATACTTTGTTTTGAAATATTCTGATTTTAAAAAATCCTGAAATAAGTAATGTGCAATGAATCTGCAGGGGAAAAGTAATATAAAAAGGACTTGGTGATATTTGAATTGGATATAAAAAAATATTTCTAGAGAGACTGTCTTTGTTACATGCAGTTAAGGCTACTGCAGGGTATATCCCACTCAACCAAATCTTTAAAGTCAAGGAAATGCCATGTTGAGGAATGTCCATGTTGATGTCCTACATCTGGACATCTCAAATAATGCTGTGCATAGACAGGGACATCCCTTTTGATTCCAAATTATGCTTTAAATCCACTACACACCCTCCATGCCCTTATAATTGCTCTTCTCATTTCATTACTATACCAACTTTAATACTGTTCCTTGAGAGAGTGCACAATAGCATATGTCTTTATGAGTATATATTCCATCTTCTCTTTCTAGAATGAATCTGTAGGTTAGGCAGGGTTTAAGGTCTCCAAATTATAACAGGAAATTGTACAGAGAAAGATGGGCAAAGACACTGAAGTTTCCATCCTATATTTGGAGAGCATGAATGGGCATGGGGTGATACCAATGGCAGATCTACAGTGTGATACATTCAAAGCATTGAACAAACATTAACTATTTATTCTTCCTCTTCTGGTGGACACAAAAGGGTCAGAGAATTTGGAGCTGCTCCCCTGGCATCAGTTTGAACCAGACGTCTATGAATCTACTGCCATTGTGCCACCTGTCATCTATTTCAGTTCCTCCTGGACAATACAGAGTGTCACAGTGACTGAGACATGAGTCCATTGCCAATTAAGCTGTAAATACTTATTATACACATCTTCATCCAGACTAGGCACAGCTGTACTTCTTGTGGAGAGCTCACTGTATGGATAGCCAAAACTCAGAAAAACAAGCTATATTTGAGCTGTAGTACTAGCAGAGAAATTAGTGTTTCTGCAAAAGTCAAACGTGTAATTTTTTTGGAATTTTATAATACAAAAATGGCTTGGACAATTTCCTACAAAGACATTCAATATTGGTCTGAGTTGAAGCACAATAATTTATGGGAGCAAGTAGTTATTTAGCCAAAGTTAAAAGCTGCTTACTAATAATGTTTAGAATAGAAGGGGTCTTTTACATTTTAGACTTATTGAGGTTATTCTGCAAGTATGATCATATTTTTGAAGAAATAATAGTTAGTGCCAGACTACAACTGTGGTATGAGTCAGAGATTTACAGGGAAGACAAGTATGACAGATAGAAATCCATTACAAGTATCAAAATAATTATAATTATAAATAAATAAATTACAAATATAATAATAATTATCAAAATAATTTAATCTGACCTATCCTTAAAAAGAACACTTTAATTTAGAATCCCAGTTTCAATGATTGTATGAAATAGTCCCCACTCTGCAAAATCTGGAACCAGGAGGTATCTGGCAAAAATCCTGAAATTTATCATTATCCAGGCTGAGATTTTTTTCTTTGCTCAAACTTCTGGACAGACTGAATACCTAGGTTAGAGTGAGCTTCTGGTGCCGGAACCAGTTCCATAATCCCTTGACTTGACCCATTTTTGTTTTACTAATCAGCCTCTTGTGCCTCTCCATGCAGCTTTATTTATTTATTTTCGGGATATGTAGATTTTTTTCCTTCCTACATGAGAACATTACTTACTACTTCTGACCACCCACACAAAACCTAAAATAAACCAGAATTAGAGTTTTAACAACATAGTGCATTGTTAATTTGATCTATAGGTAATTATGCCCCTAAACTGATTCATGTCCATACATACAAATCAGTAACTTGGGTAAATTGGTGCTTCATGTTTGAGGTAGCCTTCATGTCAAGGTGTGGGTTGGTGGTTGAAGCTCAAGTGCCGCTCATCAGAACTGTGGGAATAACAAATTTTTGGTTTGCTGGCATTTCCAGAAAAAGATGTAATAGCAGTAGTTTTTGGTAAAACAATGTTTCACTTGGCCCAATGTTTCGTTTCAAGCATTTTAAATGTCTTAAATTTTTAAATAAAATTCAAGAAAAGATCAGAACATACTCATTTTGAATCTAAAAATCAAAACTGCATTTTGAAAATTACAGTACAAAACATTTACTTTTTTTCCAGATTTTTTAAAGAGTTTTTTGACCTAAACAACTTGGCATGATCAACATAAACTTTGAAATGTTTCAGGATCACCATTTCTGCATTTTTCACTGGAAAATGTTTCTGTTGAAAATCTTTGCCGAGTTTGATTTCTCATGCTTGAGCTAGTAAAGAAGTGGGGAAGCAACAGTTTGAATTATAACTCTTCAATTGCTTATTAAATCACTCTGTGTAGTTGTGGTGTGTTTTAGTGTGTTCACTCACTCAAGTGAGACTATTTGAATGCATGAACTTAAACTAATAATACAGACAAAATAAGATATTAGTGCGTGTCCACTTTTCAGTGGAGAGCAGCAGTGTTGCCTTCCTTCCACTACTATGTTCATAATACCAGATGCGTCTATATTCAATAGAAATAACAGCACTTACAACCCCCCCCCCTTAAATGGCCTAAAATGGAGTCCAATTCTGTATCGTCAGAGAAAGCTTTATCCAATGTTAATAAATCTTGCAAATAATGTAATTTTTATAGAAGGAAGGGCACAGAACAAGTTGTTGCAGACAAAGGAGGTCAGAGAGGAGGCCTGGCAATTTATAACCATCAGGAGCAAGAGGTCATGGAAGCATTCTGCATGGCTGGAGACAGATGAGCAGATCAGATTGTGGCCACCCGAGAACAGAGGACCAAGAGGAATTCCACATAGCTAGAAGTTTTCAATCAATCCCAGGTTCTTAACATAGAAACTGTGGATGATACCTCTCAAGATTCAGCTGGTCCAAGAGAATGGAGAAATGTTCAGGACAGACCTCTGGATGGGAGCTCCGCCCAACCTGTAAGAGAATCAAGCTCATCCACAAAGAGATCTCCAATCATCCAAGGAAGAAAAATGGTCTTTGCTGGGGGTTCTATTCTTAGAAGAATCAAAAGAACATTTTACAAGCAACAGGAAGCCAACAGGACAAGAGAGCCAAGACACAAGACACCACTTTAAGACTGAATAGACATTTGAAGTCAACTATGCTGCTGATGAAGAAAAATGTCCAAGGAATCATCTCTGAGATCCTTCCTGTCCCATAGGACAAGGAGAACAGAAAGCAGCACTGTCTGGATGTAAACCACTGGCTAGGTAAATGATGTAAGGTGGAGGAACATTGGTCCACCTAATTGGGCGAGAAGGTCTGTAGCCTTTGAATGGCCTCCACTTCAGCAGAATGAAAACCAGTTTCCTCAGGGACAGGCTGGCTAGAATAGTCAGGAGTTAAACTAATAATGAAAGAGGAGTGTTAAAAAAGAGACAATAATATAAGCACTCACTCATCACAAAATTGAGATGTGGAGAGCAAAGAACATGATGAGAATAAATTATCTAATTGCCTACAGGCCAGTGCTAGAAGCCTAGATGACCTACAAGAGGAATTGGAATTGCTCATTTATGCACATAAACTTGACCTAGTTGGTATTACTGAAGCCTGGTAGGGTGATTCCCTTGATTGGAATGTTAAAATCAAGGGTTATAACCTACTCCAGGAAAAATTGAATTTGCAACAAAAAGTAGTGGCACACTATGTCATTACCTATTTCCTGGACACTGATAATTCAAAGGAAAATTATTTTAAAGGATTATGGATCAATGTCCTAACAAATAAAGCACAATCCAACATATTAGTTGGTGTGCCCTACCAACAACCAAATCACACTAGGGAACAAGATCAGCTCCTTACACACCTATCTTTAATGTACAGGGGGAAAAGTGAATGACATATGCTAGAGGTCTCATATTGCCAGCACAAAAACATCCTTGGGCTTATTAAATATTATAGATATCAATTTCCTAATTAAAAAAGTGTTGCATCCAATATAGGGCATTGGTATATTAGACCCCATCGACAGATAAAGAGGAACTGACTACAGAACTAAAAATTAATGCTCATTTGAACACAGTTATAATGGGCAAACAGAATAAAGTTCAGACCACTAACATTTATTTTTGGTGTTTTAAAGGGGCCAAATACACAAAACTGAGAACAATTATGAGCCAGATCAGCTATGAGGATATATTTAATCAGGAAGTGTGAATAATAATTGGGAATTATTTAAGAACACATTACTATATGCCCCAAAAGCCACAATCCAATATTTAAAAAGAATAAGTAGTATGACCTGGGTAATTACAGACCTGTCAATCTGACATCATTACTGGTTAAGATAATGGAATAGCTGATATGGGACTCAATTAATAAAGAATGAAAAGAGGATAATATAATTAATGTCAATCAACATGGGTCTATGGAAGATGGAGCCTATCAAACTAACTTCATACCTTTTAAAAATAGGATTACAAGTTTGCTTGATAAAGGTAATAATACTGATTTAATACACAATTTTTTGTAAGGCATTAGACTTGTTACCTCATGACATTTGATTAAAAAGCTAGAATGACATAAAATTAACATGACATGCATTAAATGATTTAAAAATAGGCTAACTGATAAGTCTTAAAATGTGATTGTAAATGAGGAATCTTAATTGAGTGGGCATGTTTCTGGGCGTCCCATGGGGATCAATTCTTAACATTATGCTTTTAAACAATTTTTATCAGTGACCTGAAAGAAAACAAAATCATCACTGATAAAATTGCAAAAGCCATAAAAATCAGGGGTGTGGTAAATAAGAAAGATTACAGGTCACTGCCAGAGTGATGTGGACTAGTTGGTAACCTGGCACATGCAAACATTATGCATTTTAATAACATTAATGTATACATCCAGGAACAAAGACTGCAGGCCATACTTACTGGGAATCTGTGACTCTGAAAAAGACTTGGGGGTTGTGGTGAATAATCAACTGATCATTATCTCCCAATGTGATGCTGTGGTCAAAAAGAGCTAATGAATAACTTGGCAGAGGCATAGCTACAAGAGGGCCTATGTGAGCACTGGCCCAGCCTCTTTGAAAGCAGGCCTACCCAATTGCAACCACTTCTGTTGCCTGCTTGCCTGAACAGCCTGCTTCCAGCCTCATGACCAGAAGCTAGACATTCAGAAAGCAAAGGGCTGAAAGCTGCCCGACACTTCAGTTCCTAGATAGTAAATAAAGCTACTTAGCAACTGGAGTCTACAGTTTCTGAACTCCCTGATTCCAGAGGCGGCCTTTGGCTATTGGGGGCCCTAGGCGAAGGCCCGTTGTGTGGCTCCCATAGACCCATGGGGCCCCCTTCTGGCCCACTCCTCCCACCCTCAGCCCCTTCTCATCATCCTGCCCTCCTTCCTGCCCCAGCTTCCCACCCCATGGCCCTGGCCCCCTGAGCCCAGCTCTTCCTGCTGCTGACCAAGGCAGATGCAGCTTTTGGGGTAGGCGAAGCAGGCGACGGGGCCCCTTACTGCTTGAGGCCCTCGGCATCCGCCTGCTTCGCCTACTCCAAAAGCCACCTCTGCCTGTTTCCAATCATGTGACAAGAAGTAGGAAGTGGCACAAACCCATCCAGATGACTCACAGACCCAGACATAAAATCAAGTCTGGCTATACCTCTGAAATGTGGGACTCTTGAGAAAGAGTAGAGAATTTATTTTGCCTCTCTCCTTGACACTGGTGTGACCACTCCTGGAATACTGTGTCCAGTTCTTGTGTCTATAATTCAAAGAGGATATTGATAAACTGGAGAGGGTTCAGAGAAGAGTGATGAGAACAATTAAAGAATTAGAAAACACACCTTATATGTAAGCGAGGTCTGAGTGGCTAAAGGCACGTCCCTTGTTCAGTCAGCTGAAAGGAGGGGCATCGTATTTGCATGAGTACAATTAAGTACTTAGCATAATTCCACTGTATATAGATAAACTCACTCAAGTGCAAGGCATGATGGGAAATCATTAGTATGGCTAGTTTTGGGGTTACAAATCACTTTCGTGTTAACATCAAGGGCAAGAAAATGTGGTTTTTGTTGTATGAACAATTGACAGCAATACTGTGTTTAGCTTGTTCTAATGGAAAATTCACCATCATTTAAACAGAACTCAAAAAAGGTGGCGGATCCTGTGTTGGTATCATAAAAGCAGTAGGGAGGGAACTTAGAGAGTTTGTTGTTGAGATTACACTAGTTCAGCCAAATCTAGCTTTAGCATTGCTTGATTCTCTTCTAGTCTTAAAAAAATAGTTAATTATTTTTTTAAAGCAGGGATGTTGTTCTTGTGTCAGTAGAAAGGTTTTCCTGTGAGATAAAATTTCTATAAGAGCTGAGATCATTAGAGAAATGGGAAATCTTGATCTGACAAACAGAAGACAACAGGAGCCATTAGTGTTTGATGGGGCAGGTGGTGGGAGCCATCAATGGTTGGCTGCAGCAGATGTTGGGAGCCATGCAGATAGTGGGGACTTGCTGAGGCCCAGAGGTGACAGAAGGCAGCAGCAGAGTGGATCTGATCAGGCCTGGGTCAGTAAGACTGGTGAGCCCCTCTCAGCCTCGAGACGAGGACACTGAAACCATGATGGTAAGTACAGGAGAAAGTGAAAAGAGAGATGTCAAGGATATGCCCCACATACTCTGGGGTGGAGTGGGTTCTACTCATTGTATTTGTGTGTTCTACATTGCACTGTTTTCTCAAACCAGTGCTGTTTGGATATTTTCTTTCTTTTATTAAAAGGTTTACTTTTCTACTCTCTGACTCTGTGCTTTCAAGAGAAGTGTTGCCTTTTAGGGTGCCCAGGACACAATGTGTGATTTCTCAGGAGACTAGGAAAGGGCTCGAGCCAGTTGGTGTTATATCATTGATAGGAATCCCTAGATATAGAACTCGTCTCTTTGCTGCTTCCGGCTCTGCCTGGCAGAAGAGTTACGTATGTGATAGACTTCAGCTCAATCTATTTAGTTTAACAACAAGAAGGTTAAGGGTGACTTGATTACAGTCTATAAGAAGCTACATGGATATCAAAATATTAAACAATAGACTCTTCATGTAGCAGGCAGAGATATAACGTGATCCAATAGCTGGAAGATGAAGCTAGACAAATTCAGACTTAAATAAGCTGTACATTTCTAACATTTAAGGTAATTTATCATTGGAACAATTTATCAAGGGTCTTATCAAGAATCTAGTGGATTCTTCATCATTTGCAAATTTTATTCTGGATTGTATTTTTTTTTTTAAGATATGCTCTAAGAATTATTTTGGGGATGTTGCATGGACAGTGTTATAGAGGAGATCAGATTGGATGATCACAATGTTCTCTTCTGGCATTGGAATGTGTGTATCTATGAAATGTGGGAGTGCAGTGATCAAAATAATTTCTCATAATATATTCCTAGCACTAATTATTACACATACATTGGTGGTGGGAAGAGGAAGCTGAAAAATTAGATGAGAACCCCAAAACAATCCTTTTTTTTTTTAAGATCTTATGATTTTGTACAGTCTGACTTGTGGTTTTTGAACTATTGGAGTTGGCAAGCCTGCGTACCAAATATTGCCCTAACTAAGTAAATGCAATTGAAGAAAGAAAAGAAGAAGCCAACTTTACACTGTGCACCTGAAGTTGGACTCTCCTTTCCCTTAAATCTATAAAGGCAACCCAGTAAAGAGCTCTAAGAACAGTAATAATTCAATTGCTACACTAACCCTTTCGCATATCTACCTGTTGGGATAATTTGGTCTACTGGATTGAAATGTTTTTCTCACAGTTACTTTCCTTTTAGAAAACATGGACTTTTAAAGCAAAACATAACTTATTTATATTATTTAGAATTAATTTTAGACTTGGAAGGTAAATGACAGTCATGACTTGTAAATATGAACTTGTCAATTAACCCATTACCTCAACAATGCAGTTAACCTAATAGGGCCTGATTTTCCTCTCTCTTTCACTTGTTTAAACTGAGAGAAGCTTCATTGGCTTCTCTGGAGTTGGACTAGAATTGTTCTCTACCTGTGGGCCAATTGGTGCACAGCTGTGGCCCATCTGACATACTCAGAGCCATAAGTATGCTATATATGATGTGTGGATGAGGCCACATAACCCACAGAGAGCTGTATATGCAGCCCATAATGATAACTAGGTTAAGAACTATTGACTGGAGTAAAAGCAGTGTGAGGTAATACAAGACTTTACTTTGAAAACAAAATGCTGCTGAAAGGGAGAATTGCCTGAGATCACTGGTTTACAGTTACATGTAAATGCTAAACCATTGCTTTCAAAAAAAGTGAAATTAAAATATCTCTCACCTAATTATATTAATTTCCAGTTCATTTTAGCCATATGTTTTGCAAGCTTTCAGGACCTAATAGTGGCATAAACACAAGAATTGCACAGCAGTTATGTTTCTATTGGGACATAAACAGAAGTGCAAAAAAAAAAAAAAAAAAAGGAAAAGAAAATACAATTAATGATGGTCATTAAAAATTGAAATTATTCTAACTTTTATATTTATAATTAAAAGACCAAAGAATAAGATAAATTAAATAAGGCATTACAGTGAGAATGAAATGTTTTGAATGTGTGATTTTTAAAAATAACTTAAGATTCCCTGCAGTACTAGTTTGTGTAGCTGAATATTGGTATTACAATGTATTTGGCTTTTGAATTTAGAAGGCAGTTTTCTAGTCTCCTGAGTTCTTTAGTACCCCTAATAACTTCATCCTACTCTTTATTTGTGTTCACTGTTAAGTCAAATGAGTACCAAGCTCTTCTTGTGTTATGGTTATGTTTTTTACATTATCTGTCTTGTATATTTGACACATAACAAAGGACTTTGGGGGCTTGTGATTCACAGAATGAAATTCAGGATTTTGGGAACTCCCAAGCTTACTCTTTCCTTTCAGTCTTACTTACCAACTGTCTTCACTATATATGTATTCTTTGTTCCTCTCTCAAGATTGTGTTACCACAAATATTTTGCACTTACACCCCTTTTTTACCTGAGGTTCTCAAAGCACCTTACAAAGATGAGTTATTAATATCCCCATTTTACAAATGAGAAAATAAAGAGACAAGGAAATCTGTGATGTACTATGAAGCTCAGAGAATATACTTCCACTGGAAAAGACCTGGCTTAAACCTTGGACTTCTGCTTAGGAATAAGACTGATTAAGCAGAGCGAACTTCAGGCCCTTGCAGAAAGAAAGGGTATTCTCAAATGAGAGAGTTGTAGGATTTTTGTAGGTCAGCCATTAAACAGCTGATCAAAATGTCCATGTCTGATGACACTCCATTATCAATACAGCATATCTTATCAGTGTAGCGTATAGCAGTGATCAGAAATTAATAATTTGGGGGATGCCATAACATCCTCATCAACAATTTATGAAGGCAAGCAATAACATCTGTGAAGACTGAAATCTGTAATTCAGCTCTTCATCATTTTACATAACAAATTGTCTGACTAAAAGAGTGAAAGGAAAACAGGAGTTCAGTGGCAATTTTATCCTAACTGCAATGAAAATACCACCTTGTATTGCTTTCAGTCATGCCAGTATCCTCTGACTGACTGTCAAAAAAGGAAGGCTAAGAAAAACTTGGCTGTTAACCCAAAGCAGAACCCCTAACCAAGGGGCACCATCTACAAGGGAATATATTTAGACTGATTGAGATTTGTCCCCTTAATATGCAGCTGACATCTGTGGGGGGAAAAAATGCTGTTTGGTGCAACTACATCTGAACTCCCTTCACTGGAACTCTTCTGGCTCCTTGGGCAGATTTAATTTGATTTGTTACACCTTGGAACTAATTGTAAGGATCTCTCTCTTTATTTTTCCCCTCTCCACAATCTCTTGTGCCTAAATTCAACTAAAGGTCTCTGGACAGGAGGAACTACTATCATATACTTGCTCGTATTAGCTGGGTATAGCTGTGTTGCTTCTCATATATTCATTTCTATTTCAGAGGATGGTTCTCATTTCTGTGGCTTGCCCTCATCCATTGTTTCCATCTGTCTCACATTGCTCTCCTGATACAGACTCCACTCTCTGTCTTGAACAGTACACTTCCTAAATGCACCATGGCCAGATGCTTAGCTGGCATAAATCAACATGACTCCACTAAAGTCAGTGGAGCAACGCCAGTTTCCACTAGCTAAGGATGTCATAGTGTTTTCAGTGAAAATCTGTCCTTGTATCCCCTATAAATTGTCAGTAGGAAGTGTGCATTTAACTTGAGAGACGAAAAGAGGATATAAAGCATAGTGTTTTAGAAATACACACACAAAAAATGGCATAGTTTAAATTGGGCTTGACTCATGCCATCAGAACTTTTCTGAAATGCTGCCATTCTTGTTAACCAAAGGTTAAGCCCATCTGCCAGCTCCTTCACCACTATGTGTGCTGCCCACAAAGGAACATTTCTGGGAGTCATAACGAATAGGCAAAATAAATCAAAGAAATAAACTAAGATTATTTCTTAAACTAATAATAATAAACTAAGATTGCTGCAAGAAACTAAATATGTAATTTACTAACAGAAGCGCATGCTTGTAACCCTAAGTAACAGAGTGGTTGGATGACATTTTTTGAATCATAGATGAATCCTAATTAATGTACTATTCTAAATTATCTACTAAATAAGTTAATAATGTCATCAATATCATTCACTTTCTGAGGCATTCAGGGCGCTTCCACTGCAGATCCACCACCTTATATATCTAACTCTGGCTGTGACATTACTGAGGCCATGTCTACATTACAAAATTAAGTTGATTTAAGTTACGTTGACCTACAGCCACCACAGTAATTAAAATCACCTTTGCATGTCCACACTATGCTCCTTGTGTCAGCAGTGCATGTCCTCACTAGCAGTGCTTCCGTCGATGCAGAGAGCAGTACACTGGGGTATTTACGACACTGCAGCTTGCCACCTTCTAGCAGAAGGTGTTTTGGGAAGGATTTGAAATGCCTCATGGAGGCAAAGGAGTCCTGAAGCGGTGGCTGGGAACATGCATTCAGCATCCCATGATGCCATTTTCTCCATTCCACAGGCATCCAATTATATGTTACACCTCTTCTCAAAAGCCCTGCAGTCCTGCACGTCTGCTGGTTCTATAAGAAACATGAATCCCGCATTGCTCTGCAGCATTGCGTTGAGCAATATGAACACAGCACACCTGATTCTGCAGTATTTCTAGAGCTGTGAGGTATACTATTACAGTGCCCTGCAGGCTGCCTTGCTGTGTGCCATGGAAAGAAACAATTCAAGATTGTTGTTGTCACTCATGGAGCAGTTGTACACAATGAACTGCAATTGCTGAGACTAAGAAACAAGCACCAATTGACGGGATCCCATCATTATGCAGGTATGGGATGATGTGCAGTGGCTGTAGAACATTCAGATGCACAAGGCTATGTTCATGGAACTGTGTGCAGAGCTCACCTGAGCCCTTTGGCACATCTACACCAAAATGAGAGCTGCTCTTACAGTGGAAAAGCAAGTGGCAATTTCTCTATGTATTGCCTCTCTGTGTTAGTTGCAGGACTTGTTTTTTCTCATTTTCTGCTGGCTGTAAGAATCCCTTTGGAACTTTGTTGCAATTGGTTGAACTCTTTATGGCTGGATGCTCATTCTCCTTCCCCTGAGAAGTGTGAGAGGGGGAAGTAATGAGTAGAGCGGGTAGTGGGGGAGTGAAGTGTGCTTACAACAATGGAGACATCACTCCATAGACTAAATAATGTTTTGTTTATATAATGCAAAAAAAGTCAAAGGCTCTTTTGACTGGACTAGAAGGGGAGCATGATGAAAATTCTTTGCAGATGACACTAAGCTGGGGGAATGGTATATACCCTCAAGGGTAGGATAGGATACAGGATGACCTAAACAAATTGGAGGATTGGGCCAAAAGAAATATGATGGAGTTCAACAAGGACAAGTGCAGAATACTATCCTTAGAACAGAAGACTCCCATTCACTACTACAAACTGGGGGCTGACTGGCTAGGCAGCAGTTCTGCAGAAAAAGATTTGAAGGTTACAGTGAACAAGAAGCTGGAAATGAGTCGGCAGTGTGCCTTTGTTGCTAAAAAGGCTAGAGGCATATTGGGCTGCATTAGTGAGAGCATTGCCAGCAGATTGAGGGAAGTGATTATTCCCCTCTCTTTGCCATTGGTGAAGCCACATTTGGAGAACTGTGTCCAATTTTGGGACCCCCCACTACAGGAAGGATGTGTGTGGAGGGCAATGAAAATAATTAAGCTGGAACACATGACTTACATAGAGGGACTGAGGGAACTGGGCTTGTTTAGTCTTCAGAAGAGAGGAGTGATGGGGATTTGATAGCAGCTGTTAGACAGTAGGGTTAGAGAGCAGCCAGAGAGTGGTCCTATTAGGGTTCTGGATGAACAGCTGAAGAGCGGTCCTCTTTATGTTCTGGGAAATGGGTAGGTGCAAGCCTGCCCACTGCTAAAGGCTCCACACCCATCCTAAATGGCACAACTTATGAAAAAAAATAGAAACAGACATGGGGGTCAACGAGCAGAAACCAGAAGAGAATACTGAGCACAGAATCCTGGATAATGGCCACTGCTCCCTGAAGATGTCTAGGGAACAGCGGACACTCTCCAGGGGAACTCTGCCTGGATATGTGAATGAACAGAAATAAGTCTGACAGTCACAGAGCACCACTCTCAGCCAACCTCCTCTACCTTGTCTTATAGTAGAGGGTCACTTTGTCTAGCACTAGGAGGAGGTTGACAAGGAGGTCCTGTGACTTTGTGGGGCCACAGATGGGGTGAATAGAGGAACAGGTGTGGGGAAAAGTGCAGCCATAACCCCTCAAGAGTTTTGGAGGAGCCAGGATAGGAGCTGCAGCCTGGCACATTCCAGGTAGACATGTTTTCCTCGTGCCGCAGATGGGGCAGGTGTCAGGGTGAGGGGTGAACCATGCCAAGTATATGCCTGAGCTCACGGCTCTATGAAGAAGTCACCAACTGAAGTCCCTGGTAGGCCATGAGGTCAGAGTGAATTAGAGACTGGCCCAACAGGAATCATTGACTTCCATAGGTGGTATTAGATCCTGCCACTTGGTGTCTGGGCAGGACATGAAGGCGAGGAAGAGGGTGGAGTATGAATATGTACAAATGGTCCCTGGGCATGGTTCAGAAATGGAGTAACTGCAAGTTTAGTAGCCAGCTCAGAGCATGGGAAAGGAGCAGCCAGGGGGTCTCGTGGGGCCTGGGCCTGATGAAAAGCTCTGGAGAGCTAGGACTGAGTGGCAGGTGGGGAGCACCCTCTCCCAGGATCCAGCAGGAAGCAAGCCTAGCCTTATCTCCTGGAGAACACATGTTCAAAGGCCGGAGAGCCTCATGCGCTGAGCCAGCACCTGGGGACCCTCCTAGTTGCCCTGTTTGTAATCCAGGAGGTCTCCCATTTTAGAGATGCAAGGCAAAACCAACCTCCATCATGCCAAGGTCTCTGACATCTGCACATAGAGTTGTGGATTGTGTAGCAGGGACTCCACAAGGGGCCATAAGAAACCTGGAGGCCGAGACCAGCCTCCAGAGCTGGAGGAGGTCCTAATAGAAGACTGGCAGCTTAGAGAGGTCTCGCAGAACACTTCTCGGATGGAGATAAGAGCTGCTGATTATATCATAGCCCTTGGAGGCAGCAGAGGAATGTGTGCCCCAAGTGACTCCATGTTGGACTATCTGCACTATAAAGGAGTCTCTGCAAGACCTAGAGGCAGAAGGCATGGACCTGGCTATGGAGGCAGCACAGGCCCTGCCCTCCTTCTTCTAGTGGGACACTCAGGATCCTCCAGAGACCCAGTGCAGTCCTGGTCAGAAGAACTCCAGAAATGTCTTCCGAATATAAGCCAGGAACCTCAGTGTCAGGACCAGAGTGTTCAGTTAGTTCCAAAGCATGGACGGAACTATCTGGTTGAGTGCCTATGCCCTCCCCTGAAGGGAAAGATACCAGAGCAGTTCTGTTAATCTCTACAGCTGCTCAGCACCCTGCCCTCCAAATCTTGCCAGTTCTTGACCAGGGAGGGGTGTGTGGCAGAAAGGTAAATGCCTACCCAGATAGAGCAGGGGACCCATGCTTCGCTGGATGGCTCAACGTGTGGATGGGAAGCTTGCCTGCCATCCAGCCCCTACCATCAGGCTAGAGCTCTTGACCCAGTTGATCTGGGCAGAGGAAGCTGCTGAGTAGATGACCTGGCAAGCCTCCAACCATTCCAAGTCACTCAGGACCTAGACCTAGAGGAGTATGTCATCGATGTATGCTGACAGGACCAGCTGCAGCTCTGGCTCATGGAGCATCAACCCCATCAACCTCCAGGGGAGGAGACAGATGAAGGACTTGATGGTCAGAACATATAGCAAGCCTGACACTGGACAGCCGTGGCACACTACTCTCCTGAAGCTGAATGGTTTGGTCAGAGTACAGATGAGCTTGATCGGCACTCTGTTGAGGATCTGGAGGAAATCCATGAACCAGGACTCGAAGCTGAGTGTCCACAAGGTACCTAAGAGATACCTGTGGTCCATCCTGTTGAATGCCTTCTCTTGATCTAGGGCAGGGGTCGGCAACCTTTACTATCAAAAGAGCTATTTTGCCCCCTCTTCCACTAAAGAAAAATAGTCTGGAGCCACAAAACAACACAGCTTATAAACTTTTAAAAGTTTTAATCTTTTTTTAATTTTACCTGTAACAACAACAGAATACAACAAACAGAAGTGCAGTCTGCATGTGTAGGCCTACTTTGAAATAAATTAAACACTGAACTATGCAGGCCTTTTTGAGAAAGGAAGGCAGGGAAGAGAAAGGAAGGCAAAGAAGGGAAAGGAAGGCAAAGATGGGAAAGGAGGGAAGAGAAAGGAAGGCAAAGAAGAGAAAGGAAGGCAAAGAAGAAAAAAGAAAGAAAGAAAGAAGCCGAGGCCGCTGGCGGCGGGGACCCGAACGCGGCCCCAGCAGGGCAGAGAAGCCCCCGGCACCTGAGACCGATCCTGGCCCCGTGCCGGGAGGCCGAGGCTGTCAGCAGAGCAGAGCTGACCCCGGCCCTGGGCCGGGAAGTCGAGGCGGCCGGTGGGTGGGAGACCGGGAGCCACCCTTTCTGGCCCCATGTTCAGTCACAAATGTTGATGCCATTTATTGTGGCAAAGGTGGTTGTGGTTTTGATGAAGGCTGTGGAGGATCCTCACTGGCAGAAGCACTGGCAGCCCCTTTGGGCCTTGCAGCAGTCCATGGCAGTTCCTGAAGGCCATGACAGTCACAGAAGAAGCAGGGTCTAAGGGTAGACCGGGGCATACTGCCTCCCTGTCCTGTCGTCCTCCTTCAGAATAGCCCTCACAGCCTGGAGGCTGAAATGGAAGCCCCCTTCCTTTCCTACCCCAAAGCTGCAGAGTGAGTTGCACCTCTGTTTCTGGCCCCACAGGAATCAGCCAGGAAACCACATGGATAATCCCACTGTGCTAGGAAGTCTGAGGTCAAAGACTTCTCGCCGTCCTCCATCCTAGTCCCTGTAGCAGCAGTTGGCAAAGACAGGCAGATGGGGCAGAGTCCCGATGCGGAACCTATGTTGTTGGTGCCATGCTGTCCAGCTTGGAACCTGGCACAAGGGGCAGCGGTAAGACTGCAAATCAAGGTGGAAGGAGAAACACAAATACCACTTCCCAGGAGTTGGCAGATATAAGAGGGAACAGCATGACCCCGGAGGTGGCAGCAGAAGTTCATGGAAAATAGAGGGGAGCAGTATCAAGGATGGGTGTGGGATTGGGGTCAGGGGTGATGGGGGAGGGGCTGCTGCAGTCAGAGGCCCCTGCAGCCGAGTTACTGGAGTTCAGCTCCACTTGATCCAGCATGGGGCTCAGTGACTTGGGTGCAGAAGGAGGATCTTCACTGATGCAAGGCCTGGGCACCATGATGAACTCTATGTCCTTGAAGATGGATCTGAAAGCCTCCTCCACCCCCATGAGGGTCACCCTGCTGGTACTGCTGGGAGATGGAGATGACAAAAGGGCAGGGGCAGCTCCCGCTCAGGCCTCCCCTGGGAGGGAAGCTAAAAGGGCTGCCAGCAGCAGGACTGGATTGCCCCTCTCTACTGAGACAGTTTCTTCCTTGACCAGCAGTGTCTCATGAGCTTCATTGGAGCACACCAGATGGCAACCCCCCAAAGAGACTTTCAGGGGGCTTCCTCCTCATGCGAGTTGTTGGGGAGGTTCTGAGCCTTTTTATGCTGGCTGTACTTCCCCTAGACAAGCACACAGCCCTTCAAGGCATTAGTGTAGGGCTGGTCAGTAGGGACAGACCCAGGGGGCAAAGGTGATTGTGTGTGGGGCTTAGAAGGCACAGGTGGAGTGACAAGGGATTGGGAAACATCCTGTGGAGTGAGCCCTCTCCCAAGCCCAGGACCAACCCAGCTGCCCTTTTCTCCACAGGCTGCACCACAGGATGTGTGATGGCAGCAATGGGGCTCATCTGGGAACAATGGGGGGCACCCTCCACATCCCAAGCAGAGATGGAGACAGGCACTGGTAGAGACAGAGGGCCAGTCATGGGAGCCAGGTGCTTCGGGTCACCGGTAGTGGTAGACCAGCTCTGAGCTCTCCTCTGCCACTGCCTGGATGGCAGCCTCTGATGCCAAGAAGAAGATGACTTTTTTGTACATCTTGGAGGCTACCACAATGGCCCAGGACCCCACCACCCATGCCAACACCTGCACATACATCTTGATGTTGAGCAAGGTGGCCACAAGGAGGCAGCGGTGGGGATGGGGACCCGCAACTTGAGATGGAACTGATGGAGGTGGCAGGGTCAAATGACAGAGTGGCAGCTACTTGGGTGTACACTCTGGGGACTAAAACAGAGACTGCCCTAGCAGTGGTGGAAGTCACGGCATGGAAAGACTGGGCCATGGCTGATGGCAGGGTGAGAACAGCAGCCCTCATGCTGAGGGACTTCACTTTCTAGGTAGGGCTCTCGCCCTTCTTTTTCCCCTGGCTGTTACTGCCAGCTGAAGAGGCTCCCCCAAGAGCAGAGGAGATGGAATCTATAGCAGGAGAAGCGGAGGCCTCTCCGATGCTTGCCACTGCCCCTCCCCCAGAGGCAGTGGTGGTAATAGATCCAAAAGTAGTGGTTGAACTGGTAGCTGCAGGGATGGGTTGGGGAGCAATCCTGGGGTGGGAGAAAGCTGGACCGAGGCAGTGTCCATGTCCATTCAGGGGGATGATAGTGGCAGACAATAGGTGGTGGGCGAGGACAAAGGAGCAGGTTAGGGCTGACCATTCCTTCCTCCTAGGGCAAAGATAGAGGAGGAGGGCACTAGCAGGGAGGGATCAGTGGGGCCAGAGAAAGAGAGTGACGGGATGGCTAATGCCTCCTCTCCTTGCTATGCTGAAGGCAAGGGAGGAAGGTACCTACAAGAAAGGGTTACCATGGCAACCACCAGGGGAAAAAGAGAGTGGCAAAGGCAGGGAATGGTTGGCCTCTCCTCCCTACTAGGCTGCAAGGGTTGCCAGCGAGAAAGGATCAAAGGGGCCTTAATTGGGGTGTTGGGAGAGAGTGCGAACTCTGTTGGCTTCACTGGGGAAGGGTGAAATTATAAGAACAGCAGGAAGTGACGTGAGCTGGGGACAATGAAAAATAGGACTGCAAGGCTCACAGGCATCTAAAAAGCAGGGGCAAGCAGCAAGAGCTGGGGGACATGGGTCTAACACAAGACAAGGAAAGGGCAAGGAATGACAAAGGACTCTCTGGGGCATGGAAACCAATAAAACACTCAGAGGCTAAGGTAGAGCAGGGAAAACAAATGCTAAGGGTACTCGAGGTAAAAATGGGAGGTGTGGACAAAATGCGGAACAACACTTGGGCAGGGCAGGCTGTGATGGGAGAGGAGTAGAAGAACTGCTTCAAGACAGTCAGAGGGCAAAGAGAGATTGGGGGAAGCCCTCCAGGTAAACCTAGCTGGGAAAGGGAGGGAAGGAAGCACATGCACCCAAGTGGTGGTAGAAAGTCATCACTGCTCCAGCAACAATCCCAGGTGGTGCACAGAGCAAGCAATGTAGATGGTAGCTAGGGATAGTGGAGGGGAAAACAGCAGTGGTAGTATGATGGGAAGTAGATGGACTGAGGAGAGGGTTCCATGCTACTCCCAACTCTCTCTATAGAAACAACAGTAGCTTCCCTCTGCAGCATAAGAGCAGAGATGGCACTTACACTCCAGCAATGAACAAATCCCCTCCACAGGGTCCAGAAACAATTTCATGTTCTCTCCCAGCAGCAGCAGCAGGAAAACCACCCTATTGGTAAGTTCCAAAGGAGTAGCTGTGTTAATCTAGGTCAGCCAAAAAAAAAAAAAAAAAGTGCTGTGGCACTTTTAAAGACTAATAATTTATTTATCGCATGAGCTTTCGTGGGAGAAAATCCCACTTCATCAGACGCTCTGAAGATCTCATGTGATAAATAAATTTGTTAGTCTTTAAAAGTGCCACAGAACTCCTTGTTTTTTTTAGCCACCCTAGTGGTGGAGGTGGTAGTAGTAGTAGCAGCATCAGCAATGGTGGGGGGGAAGGGGTGGGAGAGAGACTGATTCCCGGCAAGGAGGCAGGCCAGCGCAGCAGCAGTAGCATCTCCACACTAACCTGAAGAGCAGTAAAAAAGAAGCCACGGAATGCCTGGGGCTTTGTTCCCTGTACACTGAAAGGTAGTTACCACAGGTTAATTAACACACCTGGAGCAATTAAGGCCCTGCCAGTTGGCCTGATATAAAACCCCTGCTCCAGGCAGATAGGGTGTGATAGGAAAGGTGGAGGGAATGTTTTGACTGAGGAAAGACCAAAAGGAAGCATGTAAAGGCATTTGGGGAGAGTGGTTTCTCTGCCAAGCCCTTGGTTCAAATGGATGGATGGATGGATGGGTAGAAGGGGGGGAAGTCCCTGCTAAAAGGGAGGGGAGCAGGACTGAGAGACTTGCCCCAAACAGAAGCATTGGTGGAGAGTCTATCCCAGAAGAAGGGGGGGAACACCAGAAGCTGAAAGAGCAGAGGAGAAAAGTAGCCCAGAGGAAAACTGTAGCTTGAAGCACTGTAAGCAGTGCATATTTGCTATCATTGGGGCTCCTGGGTTGGAACCTGGAGTAGAAGGTAGGTCAAAGTCCCTTCCCTCTCGCTTTTGCCCCCCTGGGTGTTGCTGGGGTGGCTACTGCCCTGATAGGGATGAGAGGTGATGTTCTGTCAGTCCCTAAGAAAGAAAAGTGTGGGACCCATGGCAGCCGAGCTGGCAATTTGCTATATGGCCTTCCGTTACCTGATGTGGGGGATGAGGTTTAGGTAGGCTAGTGCTAGGCTGTTAATGGTAGCAGATGACAGAACAAAAAGCAAGGGTCTCAAGTGGCAGTGTGGGAATCTTTTTCACTGGGAGGGTGGTGAAGCAGTGGAATGGGCTACCTAGGAAGGTAGTGGACTCCTCATCCTTAGAAGTTCTTAAGGCCCAGCTTGACAAAGCCCTGGCTGTGATAATTTGGTTGGGGTTGGCCTTGCTTTGAGCAGGGGATTGAACTAGATGACCTCCTGAGGTCCCTTCCAACCCTAATCTTCTATGATTTTATGCCCCCAATCCCTTCCCTGCATGAGTGCATGCACACACACCCATAGAGGCCCTACCACGTACATCAGGCAGACTTCCTATGGAGGGCTTCTAGCAGTTTTCAAGATAGGGAAGGGGAGATATGCAGCTCTCATGCTGTCCTCTCCAGCTGTGCTAATTTCTGTTCCTTTCTCCCTGCATTATGGGAGGGTTGCATTGTATTTACTTTATATAAGTAAAACCCTGCTCAATCATTAGAACCTTATGTTCCATATGAACACAAAACTGACACTGACCATGTATGGATGTACTAGGGATGCAGTTTTGAATCTCTAAAATTATTGATACTGAGATAATCAGTTTTCTTCTAACTCATCAAGTAAATGATGTATAGAAAGCAGTGATGGGGTCTTTGGATCTGGAGACAGAACAGCTGTTTTTTATGGGCATGCTGGAAGTTGGTGTGTCATTTTGGGTTTGATATTTGTCAAGTTCCATGTTTCCCCTAGTTATCTTGGGCTAAATTATGGCGGCTCCTCCATGGCTGCCCCTCCTTTTGTCCCCTTTATCATGGCCTATCTCACCTGTAGAAGAGCCAGCTGCAATTTATCTGCAAGAACTGGGTAGTGCAGGGACAAGCCATCTAGCAGCAATAGAACCAAAAGGTGTGTGTTTGAACTAAGCAAGCAAAGGACCACTGGCAAACATTATTGGGGAAGCAGTGGATGGGGGGAGAGCAGACTATATACTTTTTGCAGGAGGTGCTCCCTGTACTCAGGACAGCTGATTGGTGATGACTTCCAGATCATCATGCCCTCTTCCACTACTGCTGTGTGCCTCCTCCTCCTTTGCCCTTTTCCTAAAGCCAGATGCCAGAATTTACATCTTTATGTTAATGCACACTAAAAACCAGGCAAATAGTTATGGACTACATGGTCATTTATTAAAGCTTTTATAAAATCATTGTAATTCTGTTATAGCTTGTACAAGCCATAGTGTGGTGTATAATACATAGCTGACAATTCACCTTTGCCTGTAGTGTACGTTTGACCAATGGAAAGGAAAGGTGTCATATTAATGCAACATTATTATTTATAGAATCTTGCAAATGAAATAACATTTTCCAGTTGGCAGTGCTGAGAAGCCTTTACACCCTGTGATTTACATGCAGTAATAATGTAATTTAGGCTGGAAAGAACCTTATTCATTTTTATCCATTATTTATATTTTAACAACTAAATTTACATCTAGATCTGCCTCCATTTTCCCTTTGGAACCCCCGAGTAGCTCTTTATATTATATTAAACATTAGACAAAGAGGACAGATCTAATTAAAAGTTGAAGAAATGTGCTTCTGTTAATTGAATTTGTGTTAGTTACATTTTGCAGACCAATGTTAATCAAAGCTCCTGCTCAGAGTGGACGGATCTGGGGAATTAAGTTAGCTGTTGTATTTCCTTACCTGAAAATGCCAATAAATTCTGCTCTGTAAAAACCAAAGAACCCAATTATGACGAATTTTGTTTGCAGCCATTGATTAGATTTCGCTGCACACAAACCCCCCACCGCTGTGGGGTTCTAAAGAGCACATCCAAAAGGTGTGTGT
Source organism: Pelusios castaneus (assembly GCA_007922175.1). Lineage (NCBI taxonomy): Eukaryota > Metazoa > Chordata > Testudines > Pelomedusidae > Pelusios > Pelusios castaneus. Next base: position 4,292,060 of record ML685831.1, read on the forward strand.
GGGGGGTATTAAAAAGGGGTCGGAGACATGAACAAGTTCACCGGCTCCTTTTGCAGCTGGCAAGCAAGGACAACCGCCTGCTCGGTTCTGTTTCTGATTCAGAATCTTGCTCTTTTACTTTTATTGGTGCCTGTGGCTCACCTCTCTGCCCCATCCCCCATCCCCTGCTTGTCTCTTTTTGTGGTCGGTAAATGCCATACTATAAATTGCCTGAAGTCCCAGAGGGTGGGGGGGAATCAGGTCACACAGCCGTCTCTATTTCCATCGCACAGCTTGCAGCCCTGCCTGGGGGGTCATTCACTTTGCCGGTCCAGAGGACTGATGTGATGTCCTTGATTGTCATTCGCAGGGAACTCCCTCCCAGCCCCCTTGCCCGCTGGGGGGATAGAGACTAACAGATCCCTGGGATGGGCGATGCCGGCTAAGCAGGGCCACCTATTATTAGCGCAGCCTGGTTGGCTACTGGAGGCAGCATCCCCGCCTCTCGGCCAATCAGGCAGCCGGGGCTGGGAGATGATGGGCTGCCTCTCACTGGAGGGATTCTTGGAGAAGCTGCAGTGTGGTGATGCTCTACAATCTGCACAGTCCCCAGGATCTCTCCTCCTCCGTCCAGCCAGCAGCGGCTGAAACTTAGCACCCCACAGGGTGAGAGCAGGGGGCTGTAGAAACCTCTGGTGTATGTGGGAGATCTGCCACACACACACCCCCCCCCCAGGCAAACGCACGTTTTGTATTGCAGCCTCCTCCCGGGAGAGGCAGAGAGAGCGTGTGTGATTCCTACTAGACAAGGAGGCGAGCGCACTGAAGGACAAACAGACTCTTCCTGCCCTGGTTGCCAGGTAAGGCAGTGGTGTCCGCGCTTCTGCTGCTACTGGATCTGTCTGCAATGTTTGCTGTCTTGCGGTGACTTGGATTTTGTGGTCACCTGGGCGGGAGGGGGAGAATCAAGAGATGCCCGGCGAAAGAGGGAGGGAGACCCAAGTGTCTATTGTGCGGGCGGTGATGGGAGCGCACATGTGCCTGTTACAGATGCTGGAAAACAGTTTGTTGGGTGTCTCCTATTTGAATGCTGGGGTAAATTCTGGCAATCCTTCTTACCCACCCAGTGTCCCGCCCTTCTCGTAAAAGGCTGCTTTTCAGTCAGCTGGAAGCTGGAATGGGATGAAATGGGCGGGGGTTTTGCGGGGGGGGGGATCAGCAGGCTATCCCTAAAGGAAACTGCAGGTAAAAAACTGAACCTAAAAACACTCAAACTGCTTACAAGCTGTTATAATCAAATCCTCGGGCTCCAGCTGTGGGAGAGGGAAAGCATTACTCTTCTTCCAAGGGGATCTGTCTTTCATTTGACTTGTTCAGATGGAAAAAAATAAATTTAATCGTTGATTTTAAGTGTAAGCCACTTGACTTCCCATTCCTTGGCTTACCTCCCCTTTCATGATTATTTGCTACAGAAAAGGAGTTTTGATATCAACAACTTGCAACCTCAGATGACCCAATATGGGAGGATTAGTTGCCAAGATTTGGCTGCAGTCTTTGAAGAGAGATAGTGTTCTTATTAAGACTTGTTGTTTGGAACAGGGATGTTGTTCTCAAAGCACTATTCCCAAGAGGGATCTGCTTTTCTGATGGTAGAGGACTAGATTAATTCTCTTTGTATTGAAGGGTTTTTTTCACTCTTAATTAAATGCCACAACACCTGCATCCTTTATTTTAGAAAATCTGATAACTGAATTTTATTTGGATTTTTCCTATAATTACATCTTTTGACTTGCATCTTTTTGATCTCTCCTTCCTCCTTTTTATACTCCTCTTTTGGCTTGTTTTCTAATATATCACAGTCCATATGCTGTGGGTTACAGGGGTGTTAATATGAGTTGAAAACTATGTTGAAAAGTTAAATGTATGTTTTCTTAGGCACCAGCAATGTTACAAAAAGTTTAGGGAGTATAATAAAAAAGTGGCAGTAATGTTCAATAATCTTTCACAAGAAATCAGTCTCTTTTTTTGTTTGTTTTTTTAAGCCTTGTAAAATAAAGATCTCAAACAACAACAAGCTTCTAGCCCCAAGTAGAATGAGTAAATTAAATGTACTCATTGGAATGAACCTTTATGGCAGTTTTAACAATGTGTAATTCAATCATCACTGATACAAGCTGCCTTTTACCATTATTCATCAGACCCAGCTGAGTGATTTCTGTCAGATGGGAAGTGGTACAGAGAAATCTCTAGGTAAATGTAACTGAAAAGCTTTCCAAGTGGAGTCCTAAATGAGCACAGAAAAGCGCTTGGCCACAATTTGCAGACAGATGTTAGCATCCAAATAAACCTTTTCCTTTGATTGTCAGAGGGCATGTCAAGTCCTATCTTCCTTACTTTATATATATATGCAAGGAAAGAAGGATCTCTGTGCTTAGATGACCATGTTGTACATTTAGTGTAAAATGCTGTATTTTAATAGTGTTTCTCTGTCTTTCAAATTCTGTTTTCTCCATACAAAGGTCAGTACAGTAATTTTAGATACTAATGTGTTGTTGCCTGAAACCAAACCCTCATTCTGTCAACTACACATTGATCCTTTGAACAGATATCCTACTTTGCCATCCATGTTTCACATTCATCTTTCTTATGCATTTTTAAAAGCACTTTATTTGTGAGTTATTTCTTCTTCAAAACCAGATGGTACCAGCAGTTGTAGACTTAAGAGGAGACTTTTTCTCCCTGGTAGAGTTATGTCCAGAATTACATAAATGTAATTGCTTTAGGGGTGATCTCATGCCAGTATATAAAACAATACTTATACCCTCCTACTTTTAAAAGTAATGTCAGTTTTTGCTAAAAAGACAAATGGGCAATAAATTAATTTGCCTTTATGGCAGTGTATGCATGTAGGAATTAATAAGCATTACTCATGGTAAAAATGGACAAATGGAAAAAGTAAAAAAAATCCTTATATTCCTTCCTGGTACGGTCAGAATAGTATTTTCTTGACTTTATTGTGAGGAAAAAATAAACTTGACCTGTTTTTATGTCTGTATGGATTATTTCTCCAAGTTTTTGCAGTTGTAGTTCTATTAGTAGTGTCCAAAGGGAAAATACCTCACTATATGTTACTTGCCTTGTGATATAGTTGCTCAAAATTTGAATACATGCTGTTCATAAATTAAAGCATAGAGATTGAGAAGTATAGAGCATAAAAACAAGCAGACAGCTTGAGCAAGACGAGATAATTTTAAAAAAAACCATAGGGCAGAGGATAATGACATGCTGTAGTAAATTATCGCACTAGTGCAGTTACAAAAGCATGAAATGTTCTCGTGTAGCCATTTCATACAAACCCAATTTTCCTCCACATTAAGAGTGCCTAAGTGAGCCTATTAATGTTTGATACAAAAGATGCTAAATCCATTTTAAGGTATTTAAATTTTAAGCATTAGCTGATGGGTTTTTTTATACATAAGTATAAAAATAGTTATTTACAACCTATAACAATAGTTTCATGGAATATTGGAAACTTCATATGAGATCAAACTAGCAATCCATCATGCCAAGAAATCAAGTTTATGGAATAATATGTGGTTTATAATACAAAACTTTCTCCCACTTTATTCTTAATGAAAATCAAATACCTAGAAAGCACTTAGTATCTCAGCTTGGTTTGATAGTTGTAACCGTGTAAGTGAAGAAAAGGTACTGTCTTTTAAAGACCTGGAAAAAGAAAATTCTATTTGTCCAGTTACAATAGAGACCATAAGCCTCAATTCAATTTTTTCATGATCTTTTGATAAATCGGTGCAGGATTTTAACACAAGTTTTTAGAGCCATTCACCCTCCTGGAACTCAAAGTTAATTGATAGTGCTTCAAATGAAATGGAAGCTTTTATTTGTCATGCTGTGTCTTGTCTGTGCAACAATAAGGAGAATATTACAGTTTAGAAGATCCTGGTATAAAGACTGTTACTGGTAAATAAGATCAAAGTAAGAAATACAGTGCATCCTTGTGACATTACTTGCTGTCTGAGACACACCAAAATTCACAATAATATTGTAAAGGGCAAGCAAAGATTCGCCGATTGTTCTAAAGTAAAAACATGGAGGCATCATTACTTACAGATTCCATGTTCTTCTCAAATCTGCTGGTGCAGCACCTCTTCATGTACAATTTTAAAAGAAAAATATCTGACCACTTTGGGTTCCTTTGATCCTCTACAGGATATATTTGTTTTAAATATTATTCTGTATCTTGGAAGGGATTAATTAGAAATGCACATAAGGGAAGCTTGTTAGCCAACTATGAATTTGTATTTACCAGTGACATTTACAAAAGATACTTCAGGTTAAACTAAAAGCATTTGCCAAACTGAATAAACAAATCATTATGTTAACAAATATTTTCTGGATTGTTATGTATGAAAGTCCTCTTTGCAACAATAGGCTTTTCTCATTCATGATACACTCCAATGGGGGGGGGGAGTGAGATTACAAAATAATAATAATAATATTGTATCTTTTACAACAACAAAAAAAACCCCACACACAGAAGTAGAGAATTCAGCATTAAAAAGAGGACATCTGGATAGGGCTTTTAGTGGTTCTTTGGATGAAAGACTAAAAACAGCTAGAGACAATACTAATATGCTGTCTGTCTAAATCTTTCTCTTTACTCAGGATTTATGTGGATTTGAGGAGAAATTGTTTATATAAACAATGCATGAAAAACTTGCCCAGTCAAACAATATGGAAATCTACAATTAGACACTTTTTTATTCTAAAAAAGAACATTTTTGTTTGCAAGACTTATGAGTGAACATATGAGACTGGCTGCAGTAAAACTGTTTTCTAATGCTTTTGTTAGCTGTTGCAACCAAAATATTTTAAAATTAAGCTTGTATTTATGCAAGGGATTTAATGAGTAGGCTAGCATCAGTTTTATGGCTTTTCAGTCTTTTGGTTATTAAAAATCCATATCCAAGAGCTTAGTGTTTTCTTACTGTGTTTTTATTTGTCTTTGGGAGCTCCCGCGAAACTGCACGTTCTGAATTTCTCTTTTTCATTCTTCAGGGAGTGGGGCCTCTCTCCCTTCAGATTCTATAACCTTTGCTAATTCAAGATGTCACTTTCTCTCTCTTTCAGCCACACTTGTTAACAGCGTTGAAAGAGTAAATAATTAAATCTGGAATAACTGTTATACAATGTAATAAAATCATAACACAAATAATATTTACATAATCCTTTGATATAAACGCTGTATTTTTTTTTTAAAAAAGCAGAATTAATCATTTCCTAAAATAATAGTCTGAACATTCAGCAGTTGTTAATTGTAGCATTAATCTTTTAGTTAACTGTGATTTAAAATTAATTTGGATTAGGTAACCATCTTAAGGGTAAAATTTCCAGTGACTCAAGGCTATATGGATCGGCACACTTATTGTGGTGGTTTGATTAGTGTCACTTTTGTTATAGTGTTTATGTAGTAGACCTGAGGATGTGTTTTGTCTGCTTACCTAGTCTGTTGGATTCTTTTTGTCTGAAGATACGATTTTCCTGCATTGAAGATGAAATTCCAGTCACCAGTGTGGGCGAACTTGGGAGGTGAATTCTACCACTATCCAACCTTGATCCTGCAGCAGAGCATCTCATGTTTATCACATGGGGACTGACCCTATAAGGGTGATGGGTGCAGCCCCAGCTTGTGATACACTTTGACACACTTAGCTCACCTCCCTAGGTGTGTATTTTAAAAAAGACAAAGAAGGTCATGTGGTTAAAAATCAAGCCTTATGGGGTGGATCTAAGAACAGAAGCCTCTGAAGAGCCAAGAGGACAGAAGGAAAGAAGGCTCTGCAAAGCATATTTGGTACCTGGCTACTGGAGAGCAGGGAAAACTGGCTTGAACTATTGCGTAGCTCCATGGAGATCTGTGGAATCCTTAGATGCACCTAAGGGCCCAAAGGAGACTATTTTTATAAAGACTTCATGCACTGGATCATGGAAAGGGGAATATTACTCTAAGTACTTTGGACTAGGAACAAGTTATTGGGTAGAAGCAAGAGGGAACTGAGACTGGCATTCCTGTAGGGCCACACCTGCCCCTGGGGGCACATGCTGTGTGAGATGGCATCCAGCAATCCTTTGTTGGATTCTGCACCCTGTGGGTTGAAATGTCACCACTGCCTATTTGTACCTATTAGAAATGTAGGTCAGACCAATGGTCCATCCAATTCAATATCGTCTCTCTGACACTGAACAGTGTCAGAGGCCTCAAAGTAAGATGTACAAAGTAAGAAAATGAGCAGTTGGACAATAACCTTCCAATAGGCTGACTTTCTTCTTAATTCCATGTCTTTAGTGGCTAATTTATAAGTGGCATGAAGGTTTTTATCCCTTACACATTTTTGTCCTATATAATGAAACTGCTAGTAATATTATTACCATTGACTGCTATTTGAATTTTATTAACAAATCTTGGGAACACTAGGGAAGTTCCAGAGGGCTGGAAGAAAGTTAACTTTGTGCCATTATTTTAAAAGGGTAAATGGAATATCCTGAGACATGTTAAGCCGGATAAGCTAGCATTGATCCTGGGCAAAATCTGGAAAAGCTGATAGGATGCAATCAGTAGAGAATTAAAAGATGCCAATAATTAATAAAACTTAACATGATTTTATGGAAAATAGATTTGTCTAACTTGATATTTTTGGTGAATTCACAAATTTGACTGACATGATATACTTAGTCCCATATAATATTTTGATTTAAAAAAATAAACCTAAAACTCTCAGTAGGAAAGTAACACTCATTATGCATCATGAGTGCATTCCCTATTAAATGAAGAAGAAAAGCTGGTTAAGTGATGATTACCAAAAATAATTATAAATGGGGAATAATCATCCAAAGGAATATTTCTAGTGTTGTCTCACAGAAGTCTTTTCTCAGCTCAGTGCTGTTCAATATCTTTATCAATGATCAGGAAGAAAATATAAAATAATTCCTGTAAAGTTTTCAAATGACACAAAAATTGAAGTGGTAAATGGTTAGGACAAGTCAATTATACAAACAATCTCAACTGGTAAAATGATATGTGCAGTGTGCATTTTAATAACTAAACGCAAGATCGTACTTCTAGAAATAAAGAATCTCAGTGCCACTTACAAATATATGAACTATACAGGGGCATAACTACAGGTGGGACTGGGTGGGCCAATGCCCACCTACTTGGCCAGCAGGCCTGCCCACCCACCACAGCACCAGGTAGCAGTGTGAGCTATGCCACCATTGCCACAGACCGGCCAGCAGCAGGCAGCTGCAAGCAGCGGCAATGCCAGTAGACTGGCAGATGTGGGATGCTCTCCACCTGCAGCTCCAGCCCTGGGCAGCTGATGTGGCTTTTATACGGCAGGGGCAGGGCTACCTCTCCCCTTCCCGCTTCCTCCTCATGCTCCAGTTGCTAGGCAACTGGAGCATCATCAGGAAGCTTCTGGTCACATGACTTGAAACAGGACTGGCCAGGCCCACCCAGGAAACAAGGGCTGGCTATGCCCCTGGAACTGTATCATGGAAGCATGTGACTCTGAGAAGGACTTAAGTGGTGAGGTAGACCAGCAATTCTTTAGCTTAGAGGGAATACACAAGTATTGGATATATAAGCAGGGAAATAACAAGAAGGAGTAGATGATATTATCGCTATATAAGTTATTGGTGAGACTACTGCAGGAAAAAATGTGTCCAGTTTTAGTGTCCAAACTTCAAAAAAGAAGTTGACCAAATTTGAAAATGTTTGGGGAAAAAAACTACAAGAGAATAACTTGAGGTCTTGTGAGAAACTAAAGAAGCTCAATCTATCTAGTTTATCTAAGTGCTTAGAAGGTGCCTTGATCATGGGATATATGGAGAAAAGGTTTCTGATAGTTAGAAGGCTCTTTAATGTAGCAGAAAAGGCATAATGAGCTGCAATGGTTAGCTGCTGAAGCTAGACGAGTTCAGAGTAGAAATGTCACAATTTTGTAATAGTGAGAATAATTAACCACTGGAATAACTTACCTAGTGATTCTTGATTATTTCAGTTCTTTTAAAACAAGACAATGTCATTTTGAAAGAGAAGCTATAGATATAAAGAGCAGTTATGGGATTTATGCAGAAATTACTAGGTGAGGTTCTTTGCCTTGAATATGAAGAACTCAAACTAGGTGACTTTAATGGTCTTTTCTGGCCTTAAAATTGTATGAATCTGTGAGACTTATTAGCCTCAGTGATATCTTGTTGCAGTGAGTTCCACAGGCTGAATATTTCATTATGGTAAAAAAAAAAAGTACTTTCCTTTGATCTGTTTTAGATCAGTTGCTTTTACATTTCAGTGTGTATATTCCTTATTTTTGTAATATGGGGAACATCTATTTGACCTTCTCTACATCATTCATTATTTTCTATGACAGAGACAGAGTCCCTAATCTTAGGGACCTGATCTAAAGCTCTGTAGCAGTGTCTGGCATCAGACTCACCAGTAGGGCGCCTCCTGGTGATGTTGCTGGCCCCCCTGCTGGCAGTTTGTGGTTCTGCTTCTCACATGCTGGACTCAGCTCCCGAGTCCTCTTTTGGGACCTCAGCCTTCCAGCCGAGACCCTTAAGTCTGGGGTACAACTAAGTCTTCCCAACCCACTTTGCGACAGTGACAGGCCCTAGTCCTCTGACTGCTTCCTTGCAGTCCAGTCCCGCTCGCTCTGGTCCAGCCCACAGTTTAAAACGGTTTAGGGGCCAGCAAGCCTCTGCTGTTCTTGGCACCTCAGGGGCTTACCAGCCCAGTGTCAAGTTGCCATCTCTTCCTGGGCCCTCACACTCGGTCCACTGCAGTCCTCCAGTTCAGGATCCTCAGCCACTGGCCAGCTCACAGTGGATACACTGTGAGCTCTCCATGGACCTGAGCCCTGCAGCCTGATAGCTAGGGAGAGACCATCTCCCCAGCAGGGGCATCACTGACGTTGGGCCAACAGGGCTCGTGCCCCGATTGTTTCGCCCTGAGCCTCAAGCTCAGCCTCCCTGTCTGATACGCGTTAGCCACGCTGAACGCAGGGACACTGCTCTGCGCTCTCTCTAAGTGCTTACATGCTGGGAGCTGGGGGTAGGTTGTTTTTAAACCCCCTGCAGGCTCCTGGATGGGTGGACACTTGCAAAAATGGCTTGCAGAAAAAGGTAAGGTGTTAAGTGTTACCTATTTTGCAAGTCATTGCTATCTGGAAGTCTGTACTGAGTAAACTTTAACCCTTTCCTACCTAACCTGTCTGAACATCCATGAGGGGTGTGTGGGGGGGTGTCTTTTACCATTTTCTAAGCGTCTGACGAAGTGGGATTTTCTCCCACGAAAGCTCATATGATAAATAAATCTGTTAGTCTTTAAACTGCCACAGGACTCTGTTTGTTTTTCATTTGCAGGAAAGAACAGTGTCTGAGTGCAGTAGGCACTAACAGGGGCAAAGTTCAGTGGGTCCCTCTGTGCTCTCTGGGGTGCAGCCAAAGTGCCACTCTACCTGGAGTCCCAATCCTGCCCGTGGTGGGGTTCCCACCAGTCCCCAGCCTTCCTGATCTCTCCCCACTGTGCATCCCAAAGAGTGACATTAAAATATAATGAAGTTATTGTATTATGTTGTTTTTAGTGGTGTCAATAAAAAGTGTATCATGTCAGTTTAAAAAAAAAATCAACTTCAGCTCTTCATATCAATAAAAATTAAAAGCAAGGTTGGCAACCTGGGTCACTGTTTCCAAATGTGGACATGTTGGGCTGACCAAGGAAGGGGGATACTTTGGGGGAGGGATGGACAGTTGGGGGGACAGTGATGTAGGGGTGGCCTTCCCAGAGGGATGGGGTAGCTGGAGGAGGGGAGCAGGGTAAAAAGCAAATGGGGGAGGAATGAGAGGGTTTAATTTGGAGGTCTCTGGGGGAAGATGCGGAGAAGGCATTCACAGAGGAACCTGATGGGAGGGAAGTTTTGGTTTTGGGGAAATAGAGCTGTGAGAGGAAACTTGGGGGTTGGGGTACATCGAGGGCTGAAATATATGATTCCCTATGTCATACATAGGGGTCTGTGGGGGATGGAGTAAATGAGGAGTGGGGGACTGTGCGAACTGGGAGTGACAGGTTTCATCTAGGGTGAGAGGGAAGTAGAGGTAGCTGGGGGGGGGCAGCTGAGGGGGAGGAAGTCTGGGAGTGGAGGCTGGACCTGATTCAAATGGGCTCAGTTATGGAGGGATGTTTCTAGGGTATCCATGGGGGCTGATGAGGTGGTCCATACCAGCAGGAGTGTATGTAGAAAGTCTGGATAGCTGGGATTTATAAGTGGGTGTAAGGGGAAGATGTATGGGGTGTCAGCTGGGGGGCATTTCACGGGGTCTCTGGTGTATATCTAAGTAACTTAGAAATGAAATGGGGGCAGGAGTGTTTGGGGGTTGCTGTGGCATCCATTCCTGGGGCGATGCAGTGGGGGTGCCAGCTGCCCAGCCTAGGGGATGTTGGGGGGGGGGTGCACTGGAATTGGGAGGCTGGCATGGGCTTTGGGTGGCATGTGGCAGCCCTCGCTGCTGTGCCTGCACATGGTGGAGAAGCTGGGAGGGGGCAGCCTTGGGGTTGGGTGAAGGTGGGGCGGGGGGGATTCTGAAGCCAGGCAAGGTGGGGGAAATAGCGGCGGGAGGTTTGGAAGCTGGGCAAGGCTGGGAATGGGGGGAGGGTTGGCACCTGTGCCCCAGATCTTTTTCCTATGCAGCAATGCTCCTGCTCCCCAGGCCGACTAAGCAGCTAGTTCTGCTGCTCCTAGCTTTATAAGAGCTGCTCTCCCCTCATTGGCTGCTACTGCCAGGCCCCTTTTTAGCCCTTTAGAGGCCAGTTAACCCTTTGCTGGCCCATAGTAGAGCCACTGCGCCACTACAAGCCCATTGTAAGTCTTTTCATTCATTTCTGTGGGCTTTGGATAAGGCCCTTTAACTATTTTTGTATGGAAGTTTCTCAGTGACGCATATAATATTTTATCAATGAAAATTCTTCTAAAAAAGTGATGGCATGATAGAGTTCTCTGTTAAGTCCTTTTAGTGTTCCTATATAATATTAGGCTATACAGGTATTCTGCTTTCTCAGTGTTCCCTAGCCCTTCTTTTTCAAATACTAATTAGATTAAATGTTGAGTGAATCAGTTTTGATCCTAAAAAAAAACCCACTTATTTTTTTCTCCAATCTTGACGGCACCATATCTCTTTCTCTATAAAGATTTCTTTATAGCCTTTATTGAGGGACTTTATCAACATAGGCAACGAGTTATATGGGCCCAGAGTGTACAGGCTCCACTGATATTAAAGATGGTGGGTGCGACTCCACCGATATTTCTGTGCTGCTGGGATGTTGGCTGTGGAGCTTCCAGTGGTGCTGGGCCATGCAAGTGCAAAGTACAGAGTGCATTGGCCCCTAGCACCAAGGGCAGCCCAGCTGTTCCCTCCTCCCTGACTCACCCAGCAGCTGGCCAGGAGCTGCTCTTGTACTGGCCCTGCCCTAAACAGCACGATGTGGTGGTGGCTGCTCCCTCCTCCCAGCTCCATCTCTTTTCCCCTCCCCTTTTCCCATCTGATGTGAGCCCAGCACCCTGGCCAAGAGCTGCTCCTGGCACCACCAAAAAGTCTACAAACCTGGAGCCCATGTATATCAAAGTCGTCTTGAAAATCAAGATAAATCTACAGGTGGTTCTTTATCCTGTGTTGTTGTGCAAGATTCGAAAGCCACTGAATCTGTGCGGTGGGTGGATCTTGTAAGTCTGTAAAATGCCAACATCCAAACCACTCTTCATGCCAGGCTTTGAAAGGCTAGTGTGGCTTCCCCCTTCTTTAGCATACAGATTAACCAGAAAGTAGTTACTACATCAAGGGTCCTTTTCTATATCAATCTCTTCTTTTACGTGGATGGCATTGTTCTGGACCTCTGAACCAGAAGGAAACTTATTATCTTGCTCAAGGCTAAATTTATTTTTTTCTACATCACCTTCCACATCCCTTGTGGAAAGAAATGATATTTGCATACTGTGACAGGTTGGTAGCACTCTCTACTGGATGGGCGCCTCCTGCCGGTATGTTTGGGGTATTGCTCAAGTCAACTCCCCCATTCACAGCCTGTACGCCATCATTTTCTCACTGTTCAAGGAGAGGCCTCTTGAGCTCTGTCTGGCCCCCACCATGTCTTCCTCTGGTCTCAGTCTTCTGGCCGAGCCACATCCCATGTTACCCCCCTTCCATGGGGATTTGACAGTCCTGGCTCTGCCACTTGTTTCAGTGTTCACCGCAGTCCTTTACCACTTTACTGGCAGTCTTGGGGAGGCCCCAGCCCAGGGATCCTATGTGCAATGACCTGCACCATCTCGTTCCCCCAACACTGCCAGTCTTCCCTGGACCACTTTTCACAGCCCCCAGTACCATTGCGGTGCTGTATCAGGGCATTGGCTCTACTCAGTCTTAGCAGCAAGCCACTGCTCTGTCCAGGGTCCTGACCACCTGGTCCCTTTCAGCTCCTGGGAGGTACTTCTTGTGCTGCCTGACAGCTCCCTTTTATATTGGCTCCCCAGGCTATCCTGCAGCCCCCTTTGATTGACTGTCACTCCTAGAGCCCTTGTAACCCCTTCCTAGCCAGTATAGGGTAGATGCTCCATAACACATACATTAAGACATAGGTTGGTGTATGTAAACTCTTGCTCATGTTAATAAGTGAGTGCTCTTCATTTTCAGTGAATAGCTTGCTGGATTGACAAGAAAGAGTATGGTTGGAAGGTGCTCTTCTTGCTGAGTGCCTCGTTGAGTTATAGTAGATGGGGAAATTAGGAGGCTCAGACAAGTTTAAAGGAAAGATGCTATTTGGGATGTGATGGAGCAAGATCAATCCTCTAGACTTTTGGACCCCGAAATTAAAGAATGATGTTTCTATTTTAAGGGTCCAAGTTTTTAATTATTATAATATTTGGTAAGCAAAGCACCTAAGCTATTGCTTTTTTTATATAATCTGCAAATTGATCACCTTTTTATTCTTCTATGCTGACCTTTATTATGGGGTTTTTTTCTGTTTAATAATAATCAGGACACATCACGAATTTATTCCTCAGTTTGATCTTTTGAGTACCTGGTGGTTTAAAATAAAGACACAAGGTGACCTTGATAGAGTTCAAAGATATCTTCATGATATACAGAACTAAAATTACTTAAAGCTTTGAGCAATCTGATGTTGTATATTGCTTTTATATTTATAAATACTTGCACAATGGGATTGTAATGCAGTTTCATATATGAATGTGTATTAAAATTTAGTACTATTTAAACATGTTGGAATAAATGCAGAAGAGCTCCAAGAAAAATCAAAATGCTGGGACAAAATAAGCTTCAAGGCATCTAATCTAACTATGCACTGTTGCATTTGTTGTTTTCAAAATTTATCCATTCCAAACAATATCCATTTTTACTGACATTGACAATGACTTCTATTTATTTTAATATGTGATCTTCAGTTTGGTTTTACCATTTCTATATTAATTAAGATAATAACTATGAGCTGTTTATACAAGAACATTAAATTATTCTTTATAAATATGGACAAAAAATCTTGTGCTTTTAAAGACAAGACATAAAACCCACTATGAAAATCAGCAGTCTCTAAGAGAACAGTGACACTAAATATTTCTAGCTCAGACAGCTACAAGAAGTTGGAGTCTTAAATTGGTCTGTGTTTACCCAAATGATGTCAACTGGCTTACAAAGCAACAAATAGCCAACTGTTTACTAAAGGTGATGAATCAGATTCCTTGAGGAATAATTGAGACTGTCTACTTTGATTGTTCTTGAAAGATTCAAACATATCCCTAAAGCCAAAATTTATTTCTCCTTTTCTGACTAACTTGTGGACCCCTTTATCCGTCAATTGAATTTGAAAATGCATGCATCTCATCTTGATGATGAAACACGACAGTGCCCCTCTAGTTAAGGCTTTGCTGGAATTCCCTTTTTAAAATATCAATATGAGTTTTGAGTAGCATATAACAAATCAATTTGCATTTTTATTGGGTTGAAATTTGGCTCTAAGCAATGGCTTTTTTATTCAAATAATTTTTTGGTTTTTAAAAAGACATAAAACAGTTCAGCAGTCTTAAGGGCTAATTTCAGAGATATAAGGGCAAATTCTGTGTTGTAAATTGACTCCACTTACTCCCATGCCCTCTGGTGTTCTTCCCACACAGCAGTTTCAATACAGTAGATACCTTCCTGAGATGAACTGAAGCCATCTCCTCTGAAGATCTCCTTATATACAATTTGCAGTATATTAGCTTTGTAGGTTTTCCAGCGGTGAAGGAGTGTAAAGTTAGGAAAATCTGTTGTTGATGCACTAGGGTATCAGAAAAGTCTCAACATGAGTATGCAGAAAGTTGTGAGCCTTGTTGAAGGTAACGTTAAATTTTGTAGGATAATGTAAAAGGTTGTGCACATATGTTCCCTCTGCTAGGCCAAACATTTCCTAACTTGCAGTAGAGTGATCAGATGTCCCAATTTATGGGGATAGTTCGATATTCAGGGCTTTGTCTTATATAGGTGTCTATTACCCAATACCTTCTCTCGTGATTTTCCACGCTTGCTGTCTAGTCACCCTGTTCTCATAGGTTATTTCGAGGATGAGTTGATGTGCTCAGATATTACAGTAATGGGGCAATACAAGTATTAAAATACAAATAGCCATGCAAAATGTTGGTTTTTGGCCAGTCTTTCCGTAGTTACACCCACAATACTCCTAGGGCTGATTAAATGAAGTTGCTTTAAGGAGGCTTCCTGTATGCTACTCATATTCTCAATACAATTTTTGGGACAGCTATGATATCAGTAATTTTAAAATTATAATACAACTTAAACCTTTCCATTGAAATATCCTTAAGGGTCAAATTTAAGTCGTTTAAGGCAAGGGCATTTTAATTTAACTGTTGTTCCATCTTCAGTCGAATCACCTTTTTGCATTTTCATGTGGCCTTTGCACATCTGACTGTTCACTTTTCTTTGTGTCATCTGAAATTATAATGGAATTTAAAGATAATAGACTATGTTCTGTCCTTGCCTACATGGATATATAAGGAGAGGGAAAGTATGTACAGTATTTAAGGATAGCTACAAAAATCTGTGCCTGTGGCATTAGGTAAATATGATGTATGATGCTACTTGTTAAAGTGAGAGTATCGCATCAAGAGGGCTAACAATATGGAATGAGCAAGTTCACCATAATGCCAACCAGAAGCCTGGCAAATAAATGCAAGCTGCCAGCAATAGGTAAAGTCACAAGTGCCCTGTAGCACGTACAGGCAGCCTGAAATGGAAGCCTTCACTGATGGAAGGTTTCTGGTTGCAAAGCAGACTGCTGCTCCATATTGCATCATGATTGTGCAGGACTTGGTATTTTGTGGATCACTCAGCTCTGAATGTCTTTGCCTTTGTGCATTTAAGTCACATCTTTCTCTTTCTTTTTTTATTCTTTTTTTTTTTTTTTAAGAATAGTTCTATAAAATGTAATTTCCTTTCATAGGAGAAGTTTAATTTCAGCTTGTAAATTTTAATTTAGATTTCAAAGCACCAGTGAATAAGCTATATGAATGATGAAGAAAGTTATACAAAACAAATCATCAAGTGTCAATCATGATTTAGACAACATGGGTCTAAAAGCCTTAACCGGATATTACTTTTCTTTATATCCCATGTCTCATCGTGCTTTCAAGGACTCAGCAAATGCACTCCCCATTGTTTGACAAAAATTATAATATATAGTGGACAAGTTTTTCCCCTTAAAAAAAAAAAGTAGAAGAGGAGGGTACTCAAATTGCCCCATCCACTTATTAATACTACATGAGTTTGTAATGTGGGTTGCAATCAGCCAGCACTTTTAGGAAGTAGAAATATTCCACATCAGGAAAAGGCAGCATTTACTTAGATTGTAAACCTTTCAGAATGGAGGCCATCATTTTAATTATATGTTCATATAGTGACTAGCATAATGGGCCTGGTCCTTGATTGGGGATTCTACCTACTGACATAAAATAAATATTAATATCTAAGTGCTATCACATATGGCACCAGCAGATCAATAAACACTTTCAATATCAACTCTCCATCATAAGAAATCTGTTATTATGGATCATGATTGTGCCTGAAAAGTAGTGAATGGTCTCTACTTGTTATACAGTTATTGCACTGATATACTGGTATTGTTGACAACACAGGCTATAATGAGGAACAATTATACTAGGAAATTGGGATACTGGATTAATTAACTATAACTAGAAACTAGTTCTGTTTGGTTCCCCATATACACACCAGCTTCCTAGTATAATGGATAAATCCATTTTCTAGGTTCTAAGCAGAACAGGTTTCTCATTATGCTAGTTTCCCAGTATATTGCTTCACCAGTTCCCAGTGTCAATCCAGTGAATTGGTTGGTTGGTTGTTTAAGTTAACCAGTATACAAGTAGGGCCAGATTCTCAACTGAAATCTGGCTCCTTTCCACTATAGATAATACAAAGGGTCTGGATTTTATCTGAAAATGGCCTGGTGTCAAGCTGATGAGGTGGCTCCTGTTTCAGCAGCTCTTACTATCTCTGGTGTTTGAAAGGTAGGGGACGTGTCAGGGACATACCAGGATTTTGCTCTGCCTATCCTCTATTGCAGGGGTCAGCAACCTTTGCCGGCCCCTGTGCCAGCCCCACCCACCACACCCTCAGCAGGTGCCAGGGGTGGGGCCAAAGGGGGCAGGGCCAGGCTTTAGGTACCCTGCAGGCTAGGGCCAGGGCTAGGGCCTGCATCAGCTGGTGAGCAGCCTCCGGTTCCCCGCCCTGGGGCTGGCTCCCATCTGCAGGGAAGGCACAGGGCTGATGGCCACTGTTGCCCCGACCCCTGCTGGACGGCGGGAGGGGAGGGGAGCGGAGTGGGTCGCGCCGCATCGCGTTGCCCCGGCCCGCCCAAAGCCACGCCACTGCCAGCAGGGCAGAGCCAGCCCCGGCCATGGCCAGCAAGAGGACAAGTTGGCTCAGCCCACCCAAAGCTGCCACTGCTGGTGGGAGCTGGGGCCAGGAACCGGAGACCGCCCGCCAGCAACGATGGCTCCGGCTGGGCCAAGCCGACCCACCCTCTTGCCGGCCATGGCCGGGCCAGGCTCTACCCTGCTGGCAGCAGCACGGCTCTGGGCAGGCTGCAGAGATGTGATCCAACCCGCGCTCCCCCCCTCCTGCCATCCAGCAGAGGGCAGGGCCAGCAGGGGCCCTCAGCCACATGCCGCAGCTGCTGGCTATGCAGTTTGTGGGGCCAGCGGGGGAGCCTGAGTGGCACTGCATGCCACTCAGGCTCAGCCCGTGTGCCAGCTCTGGCATGCGTGCTGGGGGTCGCCGACCCCTGCTGTATTGGCTCAGAGTCCATTAAAGGCTGTGCTCTGGCATAGATTAAGGTAGTCCCTAATTGTCAACAGGGCTGGTACACTTTTTGTCCTTTTACTGCACATGCTGCCCTCAAACTTGTCTCTCTGGCTGTGTCTACACTAGAAAAAGTTAGGTCCACTTTGTTAAGTCAACTTAATAAGGTCGACTTTAAGTCGACTTTAAGTCAACCTTATTAAAGTCGACTTAACAAACTGGACTAAACTGATTTAGCTTTAAGTCGATTTAGTCCACTTTAAGTCAACCTACCCACCCTTAAGTCAACTTAATAAAATCGATTTAAGGGTTACTCCACGTCCACACCATCCTTAAGTCGACTTAAGGAGTTAACTTAAGGGTTAAGTCGCCCTAATGAGTGGTAGTTATAAAGTCAACTTAAGCTTTCATTAAGTTGATTTAAGGAATTTCTTAAGTTGACTTAACGAAAGCCTAGCGTGGACATGGCTTAACTTGCCAGTGTAGACATAGGCGCTGGTAGCTACTTGTACTGTGGCCCTATGAAAGTAATATCTGATATAATATTAATAAATTTAACCTCACAAACAACTGGTTGAATTAGGATCTAGAATCCCCTTTTTGCATATGGGGAACACAGGCACAGAGAGTTGAAGTGATTTATCCAAGGTCACTCTAGAAGTGTGGCAGAGTTAAACCCTGATCTCCAGAGTCCTAGTTTATGGTCATGACCACACCACCACTAAGGAAAGAATACGGCTCATGGCTATAAAGCTAGTTCATGTAATGCTGCTGGCCCTTTCAAACTTTAAAAAAAAAACAACAACATTTAAATTCAATATGTGCAATGTAATTAAGTGGGTTTTATTTTGTGTTGTTTGTTTTTTAATAATTGAGATGTCAGGCTAAAAATCTGGTTTAAAATAAAAGGAATAATATATTTATTTACTTTGCTGGAGTTAATATGATTTTTTTTCCTTAAAGGTCATACGTACCCCCACCACTGGCAGATGATTTCATTGCAATATCTTGACAGTATAAGGGAGTAGCTAGTTAAAAATAAACCACATTATTCAGAGCTCAGAGTGTGTGTGCAGTTTTGCCTTATTATAAAGGAACTGATGTGTGTTTGCCAAATCCCAGCAGAGCTGTCAAAAAAGAACAAACTTTCTATCCTTGAGCAAGGTTTTGAATGGTAATTAAAACTTTACAATTTGCTGCTTAGAAAGTTAAAAGGTTAAGAGTCGGTGAAACTTTAAATGAAGACCTATCACACTGCTTTGGGGAAAAAAGTTTTATTTATGTCTTCAGGCTGAGGGGGTAATAGTTAAAGATGAAGGATTAGATTCGTCTACTTGTCTCCAAGTGTTCAATAGAGGAAAGGAATCATCCCCCAGTTTTGCTGTTTTTGCACAAGGGCTATCAATAATTGAGATTCTGTAGGTGATCTCCAATGCACATTGAAGTCCATGGAAAAACTCTCGTGGTCTTCATTAAGCTTTGGATCAGGCCTGTTGGTGCTTGGTTCCTTCAACAACAACAGTAGTGCAAGAAATACCACAGTGAGTGAGATGAGGATGGAATCCTGGCTGCTTGTTCTCCCTGCAGTCTACAATGTTGGTCTAAGTTGTGACTAAGCAGTTATGGTTTTTGAGCTGTATTATAAAGCTGTTCAAGGTATTTCGTGTTATTTGTCTGTAGAAACTTGTTCAGAAGATCTAGGTTGCTTGTGACCCCCTCAAAGTCACGGCATCACAGTTCTTTAAATGGGAACAGTCTGTGATGTTAAAGCCTCGGGGTGTGAAAACACGTTCTCAATGCTGTGCTGGAAAATATGCAGAGGAAAAGAACGCTGCTATATAAAGATAAAAGAGAAGCTGGCAACACTGAGAAGATATGATATATATTTTAGGCTTATAAGGTTTTATATTTTTTTTTAAATCTGAGACTGGTGTTGTTTCACAGTATTGTGTATTGCAGAAAGTGTATTTTCACATCAGCTCTAAAGTGGAGTGTTAAATTAGAACAGTCTAGGAAGAGAAATTCAATACAGCATGTGAAAAATCAGATCACAGCAAAATGGTCGTCCTTGTTGATATCATTTACCACTAAAAATTCTCACTCATTTCTATCCTCCTTCAAACTAACAGCTAAATGTGATGTTTTGGTAGTTAAATTAACCTTTATAAGCTAGAAATCAACTATATATAAATGTGACATAGTGGGTCTAAAAATCAGTCAAGCTGCCACAGCGCAACCAGTTTTTCTATAAGTATGAAAATTCTTATTCATCTGGTTTCTCTCCTTCTTCTACTTTCCCCTCTGTATTTTGGTATGCACTCATCTGAATGAAGCCAATTATACTTTGACCATAATATAAATAATGCAGAAGTTGTCACTGGCATAGGAAAAAAATTATTTTAAAAACCTGTGCCCAAACACAAACTGAAATGTCAAAAAGGGGATTAAAAGGACCTTTTAATAAAGGGAAATAGTTTTCATTTAATTTCATATTAATCACTTTATCACCTGTAAAAATATAGTGAAATACAATCTTGACATTTTTAGCTTATGTTGTTGGTTTTTTTCTTCGTCTGGGTATTTAATTTACTAATGAAAGCCTAGACCATCCTTTATGAAAATTCTGCACTTAGGGGCATCTTCCATGCATTGATATCCCCACTGTGCTGTCTCAGAAATACTGCCTTTCTGCCTCCTCTAGAGCCTTTCTACTTCCGCCACGGGCTCTAGAGAAAGGTGCACTCTGCATTCTCAGTCAATGCTGAGGCAGAAATGTTTACTGGAGGACACATAATAGTCCTTCTTTAGACCAATGGAGAATACCTGGAACAATAATACAATCAGGAGCTGTGGTATTTTCCTGTGTTTATCTGCAGCAATCTTCAAGGGCCCGCTGTAGTCAGAGGGAGTCTTTGATAGCACGACTTCAAAAGAATGATGCTACAGAGTCAACAGATTTACTGTGGGGGGCAGAGCACATGCAGTGGCACAGGCCTTCTATAAAGGTGGCTTTAATCTCACATAGATTCCATATAGTCAAGTTCCAAAGGGGTAGTCTATTGCAGAAAAACAAACAGAGTCCTGTGGCACTTTTAAAGACTAACAGATTTATTTATCGCTGACAAAGTGGGATTTTCTCCCACAAAAGCTCATGTGATAAATAATCTTAGTCTTATAAAGTGCCACAGGACTCTACAGATTCCATAGTACATGTATGGCTTTTTTGTGGGGCCTGCACTCTTTTTTTTTTCTCTCCAGTAAGCAAAATCCTGACCCTATGGAACAATGTGGACAATCTCCATGAATAGATACCTAATGATATTTCCTTCCCCAGTGATTTCTCCCTTGAGTTTCATTTGGGGAGAATGTGATCTGGCCAGAAATTTGTCAGTCTCTATATTAACACTCAGTGTGGCCCTATCAACCTTTTGTAAATCAGCTTATAGATGTCGTCTGTGAATCTTGCTGGACCATATGTCTGCCTCTTCCATGATGCCTCTTATTGCAGAATTAGCATTGCCTTAAGAGCGTACTAGAACAGACGTCACATAATTATTTGTTCTTTTAAAAAAAAATCTTGCTCTTAAAATTAAAAGAAAAGGTTTGGAAAGATAAATAAAATACTGCATCTTCACTGATCTTAAAACAGGAGTAATGAAATAAGCGGATTCTCTTTTTTGGGGGGGGAGGATGGAGGGAGGGAGCTCAAATTTATGATATATTTTATATTTCATGATTGAGTTGTTTCCCTTCCAGATGGTCTTTATGCATGCAAGGACAGCCCAGTCTGTTCATCTGCAGGCCTTTGCTATCAAAGGGAGCCCTAAATATTACACATGCTATGCTTTTTGGAGTGGTTCAAGAGCCCACCTCTTAGCAAACATTTGTGGTGCTTTTATTTCCAGCTAAAAAGGCTTTAGAGTAGTTCTTTCATGGTTGATAATAAAACTGTTTACAGAGTTCAGCTGATAAGGAATACAAAAATCCAGAGATATCAACCACCTTTCTACAAAATGAATTAATTATTATTTCCAAACATGTTCATGCCACCACAGACCTGGCATTTTTAGTTTGCCCCAGGCCTGGGTTTCTTTGCAGCCAATTTCTGTTCATTGTATTGCCACTGAAATGTCTTAAATGTTCATATGTATAGCATCATATTGGAGGAAATGTCAGAAAGAATATTTAAATGGTTGTAAATTTGGAGAGGGACTCCTACCAAAAAAACATTAAAGGGTTGGGGAGTTGTGATCTGAAAAGAAAAACTTAAATGCTTGGCCATAAAAGTTCTGGTTAATCCTTGCAAAGGACATAAATAAATCTTACATTTTTTGGAAGCTTCAGTTTTATCCCATCATTGTTTATGCCTCTGGCTAGATTATGTCTAGACAGATTGAATATTTCATTTTTCTTAGTTTTCTCTGCTCCCTCCCTTTTCCCTCTCTGATTTCATCCCTACCCCTCCATTGAGATGAACAGAGGTGCAGTAATAAAATTTGATTATTAACCAAATAGAGAAAACATGTTTAACACACTGGAAGGCTTAAAAAGTGCCATCTACATAATTAAAAAATATGTCATTAATACAGCAGACAAGGTGATTATGCACCACATTGTTGACCCTATGTGTTCATTATTGTGATTCAGTGGGTCACTCAAGTTGCTATTTGGCACTAAGAGAGAGTGAATTTTTCAGTGCTGCTACTATATTCCCACTAGGATGTTATATGTTGGAAGTCTGACTGCAAAGTGTAGGTATGCACTGAACCTGTATTGTGAGACCCTAATCCTGAAAGGTGCTCTGTGCATATGGATTGTTACACCTATCCAGATTCACAGTGGGCCAGTGTTCAAGGAAAGGGGTTCACCCAAACAAAACATCTATGCAGAACAGGCCTCTAAAGATAGTGCCATTACCGTATATGGACTTAATTCTTTAAGCAGCAAAAACCTTCATCCATCATTGACCATTTTAGTCAGTAATGCAAAGTAGTTTTTCAGTGCAAACGATCTCAAGTAACACATTATCAAGATCTTTGTTTATGAAAGACTACAATAGAGATGAATAGAAAATTATATCCCTGCGTCAAATTCCGAGACATTTCAAAGAGCCTATGTAGAGAAGATCATTCCCTATGACATCCTGTTGGTTATAAATGCCTTTTAAACTAGTTTAGACCCCACTTAGTTTAATTCTTATTGAACATCCTAACATTTTTTTTGAGGTTTAATAGCAAACATTTCAGAAATACATTTATTCTTCTTAAAACGGGGGGGGGGAACGACAGGAGAGAATAGAATTATATTTTTTATTGCATGTAAGATTGTGACTGAGGTTCTTTGGTCTTACAATCTATTTGTCCAGAAGTTTGTGTTTAGAAACATACATTCCTGAATCAAAGATACATTTGCTCTACTACATTACAACAGTGCTAAAAATAATAGCAGTAAATGTATAGGTTCAAATGGCTATCATGGCAGATATATTCTTCTGCAGCTAGGAGTCCCAAGTGGAAATATTGTCATTACTCACATGATCGCAATATTTCCCAGAACGATTAAGGACATTTTATTGGTATAAAATATTAAAGAGCCCAAAGAAAAGAGAACTTAAGAATTGTGTTTCCTTGTTCCTTTAAAGGTGGTTTGTAAGAAATTAAAGAGAATTAAAGTACTGCTACTTTGAGCAATAAAACAGGAAAAGCATCATTCAAGTTACTAATTGACATCAGTGAGCCTTCTGTACATTTCCACTTCTTTGTGGTAGTCATAATGATTTTTCTGTTCTGCTTTTAGTAAAACGAAATATGCATCTCTGGATTCCCCTCCCCCTCACTGAAAACGGTAATTAGCATGTTACGTTTCCCTGCACAAGCTGGAAAGTGAAGTGTTTATTTTTCCTGTCAACAAGTGGACACAAATTATATTTCAGTTTCCCCAACTCATAGAAAGTAGTGATATACCATTCCTTTCCATTTAGGCTGTGCTTCATATGTTTTATTCAATAGATATCCTTGGGTCATTTACCCAAACTCAAGAATGGTCAGTGTATACTAGGTTTTGCTCTTTCTTTCTTTCTTTCTTTCTTTCTTTCTTTCTTTCTTTCTTTCTTTCTTTCTTTCT